>OX352772.1:262101239-262675741 GCA_947095535.1 Poecilobothrus nobilitatus
GTATATCATTCTGCAAATTTATATTAGATTTTGATTAAATAGTATCATTTTGAGACTTTAAATGCAATCTAATTGTTATTGTTTCTCCACGAAAATTAATTAAATTACCATTCTGATCAAGCAGTTTTATAGTAATAGAACTTATCTGATTAATAGTTATAGGTAAATAAATTACATTCGTAGGAACTTCAACTATTTCCTATTCTGGACTGACGTTTATAGAGCATTCGTGAAAAATGTGAGCTTTTTTTCCAATAATATAAGTTCTAGAAATAATATTACATTCTACTCTTACTATGTTTATTTTATTAATGTCAACAAAAAGATCTGAAGTATGCCATTTGTTTGGTAATAACCTTTTTCTACTAAAAGCTAATAATTTACCGATAGTATCTTATCTTTCAAAATCAATTTCTTTATCGGCAAAAATTTCGCACTTTAATGTGTTATTATTTGCTCTTATAATCAATTTTTCCTTATCTATTTTAGCTACATCCAATGATTTTCTAAGAAATTTTTCAACATCTTCAATTTCGTATAAACCTGTGGGAATTTTGTAGGTTTTGTCATCAATAATAAATTTATTATTTCCCTCATCTATATTTGGTATTGAATTATGTGTTTGGAAATCTACTAAACCACACGTATATTCTCTTCCCTTTAGGTCTATAGGAGGAAAATAATTATTTGTTAATATTGAAGAGTTTCCATTTAAAGTTAATGTTATTGACATATCTTTTACTCAAAATGAGATATTTCAGAGATCAAAATGAGATTTACAAATAATGAGATATTTCAGAAGAGTATTCTACTTTTATAGATTTTCAAGGTTAATCCATCTTAATCATTATCATAATGAAAAATAATGCATACACCATAATATATTCTAATTTTATTTTTCGTTCTTTTAATTTCTTTACAACTAAATTCAAATTATTCTTTATCAGTTAATTTTTTTCAGTTCTTTTAATAGAGAGGGTAACCTTGAACTTGAACAAAATTATTAACCTAGGTTATGTTTAATAAAACTAGACTAATAATAAATGTTAACAATATGAAATAAAAATTCTAAACATAAATGACCACAATTATATGAATTAAAGTTTTAATATTTATTGTAGTTATATACAAGCTTATCTCCTAAATATTTAATTACTTCTAATGGAGGTTGCAAATTTCCAAAGCTGTCAAAATATTGTATGATTTAAGGATTTTTGTAATAAGCTATCCAATGCATTCCATTTCCAATAGAATTATCTAAGTTTATTATACCACATTCGTATTTCAAAGGTTTGCATGTTGGTAAATTTTCTCGCATAAAAACTCCACGGAAATGTGTTAAGTATTTTTTTCCAAATTCTTCTATATCATAATTAGTAAGTGCTCTTTTCGGTAGCTCATTTAATGGTTTTTTGGATTTAAATAAAGACCTAATCCTTTCTTATACGGTTTTAAGTGTAATCCCTTTCCTTCTTATAATGCAATAGCTTCCATCATTTTATTATGACGTTCACTTTCATATAACTGTTTGTGTGCATTTTTAGCATCACATACAGCCTTAGCTATCCCAGCAGCACCACCTGATAATGCTCCAATAGCTGAAAGACGCGTAAAAATTGGAATTAAAGGTAGAACTCCACCAATTTTTGGTACTGGAATTATTCTAGGAATATCGATTATTTTTTTCTGCCCTCTAGAAAATTTTCGAGCTGCTTGCTAAGCTATTCTTAAAGTATTTTTATCATTCATAGGTTTTTTTATAGTTTTAACTGCTGTTCTAGCTTCTTTTATGACATTTTTCAAAGGTTTTTTTTTCTTTTAGTTTTCTTTGTTTTCTTTTTTAAACCCATACCTAGTTTAACTTTCGCTTTCATTGTGTTTGTAACTATATATAAATTTAACCGTTCACCAAAACTTGAGTCTTTAGCAACCCTTTGCCAAGCTTTCTCTGCTAGTATTTTATCAGCTATATGACGTTGACTTTGATCAATATTTTGAGAATAAGCTATATCATGCTCGCGACAAGCTTCATCTAAACCATTAATTCCTTTATCACCACGAGCTAATCGTTTTCATAAGTTTGTTCCAGGTCCACAATTATAACCGGGTAAATGTGCTTCAAAGGATAGTTTATTAATTAAAGAATTAACAACACCTTTTCCATTGACAGTTTTTTTTATTACTGTTTGAATATTTATTTCGAAGAGGCATAATATACTGTTTAGTTTAAGAAAGTCACTCAAACACTAATTACCTTTTATGAAATGAAATTTATAAAAGTAGATAATGCAGTTAAAATTAAAAATTTCGATCAAAATTCAAAAAACAAAATTAAAAACATGGTGAACGTGGTAAAACTTCAAAAATGTGGTAAAACTAATGTTATGATAAGCATGGTTTTACATCCTAAAGGGCTTAAATTTCAAAACATATACATTTACTCGAAATCATTACATCAACGTAAATATGAATATTTAAAAAAATTAATAAAACCAATCAAAGGAATGGGATATAACGAATTTTCAAATAACGTTGATGTAATTGAACCTTCGCCCTCACAACCAAACTCAATATTTATTTTTGATGATGTAGCTTGTGATAAGCAAGATAGCATAAGAGCCTATTTTTGTATGGGACGTCATCAAGAAGTAGATAGTTTTTATTTATATCAGTCTTATACAAGAATTCCAAAGCACTTAGTTAGAGATAATGCTAATTTTTTGATTATATTCAAGTAAGATGATTTAAATTTAAATCATATATATAATGATCATGTCATACATTGATTTTAAAAAATTGAGTGCATGTTGCTGGAATGATAATCATAGCTTTCTTAATTAATTAATTAATTGATAAAGATAGCAGTCTAAAACATGGACGTTATAGAAAAAATTTTGATGCATTTGCTAAATTTTAATTAACAAGAGATCTGCCCCCCACGAATCCTTTAGCAGTTACTAATTGAACGAGGTTATTTAGCAGTTAGCTGTTAGCTATTAGCAGATAACAGTTAGCAGTTTGCGATTACCAGTCAGCAGTCGATAATTACAAGAGAACAGTTCAGTCGATAATTTACAGTTTATAATTGATCTAATCCTCATTTTAAAAAATGGATGAAGAACTTATGAAAGATTTAATTAAAACTCGTAAAAATTTAAAAAGCAAATTTCAATCTTTAAAAGTTCAGAAGTTATCGGAAGACCATAATCGAGAAGAAGCTTTTACTTCAATTATAAAACCATTGAAAAAATTAACAAATGTTGTCAATGTTAGGTTAGGTTAAGGTGGCTGCCAAAAAGGCACACTTAGACCGTACTTGGGTCTTGGGTCTTAGACCGCACTTGGTTACCAATTTGAGATTTTGGCAAAGCGAAGAATACTCTTCACGTTTTTACCTGCCAGATCGCTAAGGCTGTTCAAGAGATATTGCCCCAAAAGGGTATTCCTTCTTGCCGACAAGGCCGGACATGTGCAAAGGAGATGGAGAGTAGTTTCCTCCTCTTCTTCGTCCTTGAAGCCTCTACAATAGTCGTTTGCTGATAAGTCAAGTCTTCTGGCATGCTTCCCTATTAGACAGTGACCGGTGATTATACCCATTGTCATTCCAATGTCTGCCCTTTTGAGAGAAAGCAGATCATTGCACGAGGTCAAGTTTGACCATTTGTAATTTACCATATCCGTTATTTCCTTTCGAAATAACGTTTTGCTTGTGGATAGAGGTACTCCTAGTCCTGCCCTATCCGGCAGAACGTGTAATGTTGTACCAATTCTTGCGAGTTCATCAGCTTTTTCATTTCTCGGAATAGCTCGATCACCTGGTACCCAGCAAAGTTGAATGCTAAACTGCCTGGCCATCTAGTTAAGAAGTTTTCGGCAGTTTATTATAGTCTTCGAGGTTGTGCATGTAGATTCCAGAGATTTTAACGCAGCCTGACTGTCTGACAGAATACGTACTTTGCTTCACAGTCAAAACGCTTATATTCCGTAGAATCAAGGCTTCTTGAATTGCCATAATTTCCGCTTGGAAGACACTACAATGGTCTGGTAATCGGAAATTATGACTGATATTCAGATTATCTGAGAAGACCCCGCATTCTACACTGCTGTTCATTTTTGAACCATCCGTGTAGAATCGTACTCCTTCGAAGGTCATCACTGTGTTCGAATTCCAACTCTCACGGCTTGGGATGCTTGTCACATGAGATTTCCTGAAGAAGTAAGTGGAGGACGTGTGGTCCACCAAGGCGGGAGTGGAGTTGAATTAGTTTATGATATCCGAGTGACCTTCTCGTGAATTGATCCACTGGGGTAGCTTTTCATCTCACAGCTGTGTTTGCGGCTGCAAGTTTACTATAATATTCTACAGGCATCAGATTAAGCATGATGTCTAACGCCGCAGAAGAGGTTGTTATTAAAGAGCCATTACTACATAGTGTGGTAATTCTGTGGACCCTAGCGATTGCCTTCTACCATACTAGGACTCATAAGAATGGGTGTTACATAAGAATGGGTGTTACTACGGATGTGTATAGCCACTAAGCCATGTATGGCTTAAGAACCCATTTCGACTTTTTTACACGAGTAGAGTGCTATTGAGGCCTTCTTTACTCTTTCTGAGATGTTAGCCTTCCAGCTTAATTTCCTGTCTAGAGTTAGACCCAGAAATTTCGCCGTTTCGCTAAAGGCAGCAGTGGAGCGATTTAACGAAGGCGGCTTTATTTTAGGAATTTTATATTTCCTTGTAAAAAGGACCAGTTCGGTTTTCTGTGGATTTACATTAGTCCATGTTGTGATTTTGTTTAGTGCAAGTTGCAAAAACATCCCTGAGACTGTCAGGGAACTTGCCACTGTCCACGACAGCAACATCGTCCGCGTAGGCGATTGTTATGCAGCCCGCCTCTTCTAGGATTTTAAGCAGTTTATTTACCACCACATTCCAAAAAAGGGGAGATAGCACCCCTTCTTGCGGAGTCCCTCTTTTCACAAACCTTTTTGCTGAAGCGTTGCGTAAGTTGGTACTGATGGCCCTGCTATTTAGCATATTAGCTATCAGTGCTCTTAGCTCCGGTTCAACTTTTAGGCTTGTGAGTGCGTCTACAATTGCCGCCTGATTGACGTTATTAAACGCTCCCTCAATGTCTATAAAAGCTGCAAGAGTATACTCTTTGAAATTTAAAGATCTTTCAATCGAGCTCGTCAAAATTTTTATCTAAGTTGCAGCGGATATGGATGTCAATCAATCTTTGTAAGGTTTTTAGAAGGGAGGATGACAGGCTTATAGGCCGAAAGTCCTTCGCATAGACGTGACTACTTTTTCTGGCCTTGGGTATGAACACTACTCTGACCTGTTTCCATTTATCCGGATAAGCCCCAAATTAAGACAACCACAGAAAATGCTTTTTAGCCAAGCCAGGGTAGTAGATGCAGTTTGCTGAATCTCAGCGGGTATAATTCCATCCGGTCCGCTTGACTTGAATGGTTTGAAACTATCTATAGCCCATTGTAGTTTGTCTCCTGTAACCACCACCTCTGAAATAGTAGGGGGATGATTCAGAATACAAGCCACCTCTGAGCTGTTATTTGTGCACCCAGGAAAATGGGTTTTTAAAAGTTATTCCAACGACTCCTCGCTTGTGCTAGCCCAGCTGCCATCATCTATTTTAAGAAAACTGGGGACCATGTGGTTTGTCGATAGAATTTTCCTAAGTCTAGATGCTTTGGAAACGTTTTCTATACCTCCGCAGAATAGCCTCCAGATGTCTCCTTTTGCCTTTTAAGTGCTTTTTTGTACTGACTAAGAGCCGTTTTATAAGAGCTGCAGTCCTGCACCTCATTCGTTTTTTTGGCATTATTAAAAGCCCTCCTACTATCTTTCCTTAGAGTTTTGATTTCATCATTCCACCAAGGTGGTTTAGGTTTTCCCCTAGGCTTACTGATAGGACACGAATGCTCTAAGGACTTATTGCAGGCCTTAGTAAAAACGTTTACTAGGCTATTTAGATCCTGGATATGTTGTCAAACAACAACAACAATTTTCAGATAATGTTATCAAACCGGAAATTAAATGGGCTGCGGATGATGATAACGGGTTTAAATCAATGTCGTCATTTACTCCGGAAATTAAAACACCTAGCAACAAGGCTGGTACATACAATGAATTTAAAACTTCAACACTGAATACTTTAAAATTCTATAATGATGAATCATCATCAATTTCAAAAACTTCAACACCAAATACTTTAAAATTCTGTAATAGTGACCAATCATCAATTTCACAATTTCCTGCTCTTACCAAATCAGAACTTGATAGAAGATATGGACCACGTTTTGATGAATCGTTAAATTTTCGAAAACTTGGTAATGCTAATTTTGAAATAGATGAAAATACTAAAAATATACTGATTGATGATGAAGAATTTAAAGGAACTGATGGTCTATATGAATTAATATTTAAAAAAAAAACCACCTTTAAACTATACTGAAAGTGATTTAAGTATATATTATCAAATACTTAACAAAACGAATGCACATAGAAGAAATTATGATAGTTTAGGACAAATAAAAGGAAACAAAGGTTATAAAGGCAAGAACATATTAAGAAAATATTATGATCATGATTACAACACTAGGTATAAAAAATCTGGTTCAGGTTATTGGAAAAAAAAATATTTTAGAACGTTTTTACATAAATCTTCTATGCTAGAAAGATATTTAATTTATACAAATCAATCAAATCAATCAATACTGAATAGTATGCGGAACTTAGATTGATGGGTTCCAGTTACATCAACCACAGCCTATGCTATTTCCACGCCAAGTTTTACCTTCACGAGGTCCTCCCTGTTACGCTGAGCAACTCAGTCGAAAGACCAGGTAATTAACCCTGTTGGTGGAGGTGAGTCAGCAACAAACAAAACTGGCGGTTTCTTTTGGGCCTTTTCTACATTTAGATTTAAGGGCCAAGAAATAAAATATAGCAGCGTCTGTTCCTATAGTAGGCGGCTGCAAACAGTGTCTGTACTCTTAAAGGGCGGCTGATGAACAAAAGAAGGAAAACTACCGGAAACATTACGGAAGGCAATGGGAAACCACTGGAGTAATAATCCCTAGAAATATCATATGAATACGTCACAAAACAAACGGCCCTTAGTCTCCGGCAAAAAGAGGGTGCTAAGAATCCCCGGAGGTAAAACAAAATCTACAATAAAAATAGGAACATAGAATGTCAATAGTCTGTTCGAGTCAGGAAAAATTCATAACACTATTCAAAAAATGAATCGTTTAAAAGTTGATATACTTGGTATCAGCGAAACCTGGTGGCCAAGCAACGGAGTAATTAGTGTAAATGGAACAAAATTTTATTATTCCGGTAATAACAACACAAGGCACAGGAATGGCGTCGGTATAATTTTGTCTGAAAAAATCGCGAAACATGTTTCCGGCTTCGTGCCGTTTTCGGATAGAGCTATGCTACTTAAATTAGATTCAAAACCGATCGCAATTAATATTATTCAAATTTACGCATCGACAGCGGTTAAACCCGACGATGAGATAGAAGAGTTTTATGAATGCATAACATATCTTTTAAAACAAACAAAACCTCACGACATGAATATCATAATGGGCGACTTTAATACCAAGGTTGGTACCGGAGGAGTAAAAGACGTAGTTGGCAGTTTTGCTCTAGGAACCAGAAACGAAAGGGGTGATCGTTTGGTACAAATTTTCCAAGAAGAAAATTTAAAAATTATGAATACGTGGTTTTGTTTACCTTCAAGAAGATTATATACTTGGAGATCTCCACAAGATACAATTGAACATGTTGTGCGAAACCAGATTGATTTCATCATTGTGAATAAACGTTTTAGCTCATCCATTAGGAAAGTAAGCACATACCCTGGTGCTGACGTTCCATCGGATCACAATCTTTTGGTGGGCAAAATAAACATCAAATTAGCAAGAACAAAGAGATCCAACCGAGACACAAAATTGGATATGGAAAAGCTGTAAAACAGTGAAATAATAAATCGATTAGCAGCAGAGATCAACAATCACGTACGAAATTTGAGAAATACAACAAATCTATGGGCACAAACAAGGGATATCCTTAAAGAAAAATCACGAAACATTCTGAGTACAAAAAAGTATTCCCCTAAACAGAAATGGATGACAGACGAGATTTTACAGATGATGGATGTGAGGCGCCAATACAAAAACAATAATATTGGGGAGTATAAACGCATTTATCGAGATATCCAAGCTAAAATTAGGCCTGCCAAGCAGGACTGGTTAAAAAAAGAATGTGATGAAATAGAGAAACTGCAACATCTACATGATGATTTCAATGTCCACAAAAAAATTAAATAAATCACGGGTGCAAATCGTAAAAAACTTACCGCTGTACTAACAAACGAACAAGGTCAACTTATAGCTGATGTAAATGAGGAACAAAAAACCTGGGAAAATTATGTGCAACAGTTATTTCAAGATCAAAGCAGAAGAATAAACAACAATAACAGTAACACGGATATACTACCTTTTGGATTTCCAATAACAAAAGAAGAGGTTAAAAAGGCAGTATCGTCATCGAAAAACAATAAATCTACAAGTCCGGATGATTTACCAGCAGAAATAATAAAATTAATAGATTATGATAATTTAGAGATATTGGTCAAAATTTGTAATGAAATATATGACACGGGTGATTTCCCAGAAGATTGGCTAAAGTCGACATTTATTGCACTCCCGAAAAAAGCGAATGCTAAAAGCTGTATGGATCACCGTCTGATAAGTTTAATGAGTCATGCGCTTAAAATCTTTCTTAAAATACTGCAAAGTCGAATGTATTCCAAGTGCGAAGCACATATGGGAAAAACGCAGTTCGAGTTCAAACAAGGCACAGGCACGAAAGAAGCTCTTTTTGGAGTAAATATATTGGTACAAAACTGCAGAGATGTTCAGAAGGATGTTTTTCTCTGTTTTCTTGACTACGAAAAAGCTTTCGATAGGGTGCAGCATGAAAAATTGATAGAATTCTTAAGTACTTTAGATATCGAAGAAAAAACTATAAACTGTATCAGAAATCTGTATTGGAATCAAACAGCTAACGCAAAAACTCAGCATGGCTTAACGGGTAGCATTGCAATTCAAAGGGGGGTACGTCAGGGCTGTATTTTGTCACCAATGCTCTTCAACTTATATGCGGAAACTATCTTCGTGCAGACACTAGCTAATGTGGAGGGAGGCATAAAAGTGAATGGCACGTTCTTAAATAATATAAGATATGCTGACGATACTACGTTAATAGCTGATAATATTATCGATTTACAACACATAGTAGATAGAGTCAACCACTACAGTAACAATTTTGGGCTTAACATCAACACTCAAAAAACGAAATGGATGATAGTCAGGAGAAATAGAAAACCGTATCCTGGTGCGACTATTACAATTAACAACATTCAAATCGAAAAAGTGTCCACTTTCAAGTACCTTGGAAGCTGGCTAAACGAAGGCTGGAGTTGTAATGGGGAAATAAAGTGCCGAATTGAAATGGTCAGGAAGGCATTTCTTAAATATAAGGAGCTTTTCTGCAGTAGGAACCTCATCATGAAGTTGCGGATACGTTTCGCCAAATGTTATGTCTGGTCTGTTTTATTATATGGTATGGAAGCATGGACATTAAAAGTAAAAGACATGAACAAGCTGGAAGCATTCGAAATGTGGACATACAGAAGAATGCTCAAGATTTCATGGGTAGACCGTGTTTCGAACGAGGAGGTTCTCAGAAGAATGAATGTAACAAGAGAATTACTCACAACTGTCAAACGTAGAAAAACAGCATACTTTGGCCATGTGATGAGGAGTGCGAAATACGAGATGTTACAGCTCATCGTGCAGGGGAAGATTGAAGGACGGAGGGGAGTTGGTAGAAAGCAACTGTCTTGGCTCCGAAATTTTAGAAATTGGACTGGCATATCGGGAGTTGGTGCACTGATAGAGTCAGCAAGGGACAGGGAACGATACAAGCAAATCACACAAACTATCATATGATGCTAACATTCTGTTAAGAATAGGCAACACAAGAAGAAGAATAAATAATAATAATAATAAATAATATGATTGTTATAATATAATATTTAATATTAATAATAATAGTAATAAATAACATGATAATAATATAATATTATGATTGTTATTATTATTATTATTATTATTATTATTATTATTACTATTATTATTATTATTATTATTACTATTATTATTATTATTATTATTATTACTATTATTATTATTATTATTATTATTATTATTATTATTATTATTATTATTATTATTATTATTATTATTATTATTATTATTACTATTATTATTACTATTATTATTATTATTATTATTATTATTATTATTATTATTCCTATTATTATTATTATTATTACTATTATTATTATTATTATTACTATTATTATTATTATTACTATTATTATTATTATTATTATTATTATTATTATTATTATTATTATTATTATTATTATTATTATTATTATTATTATTATTATTGTTATTATTATTATTATTATTATTATTATTATTATTATTATTATTATTATTATTATTATTATTATTATTTTTATTATTATTATTATTAGTATTATTATTATTTTTATTATTATTATTATTATTATTATTCTTATACGATATATATTATTACGATATGTAATTTCTACATATTTTTTATTTATATGATCTAACCGGGGTTTGAACCCAAGACCCTTCGATTGAAGCTTGGCGACTTAACCACTACGCCATGAGTCAGATAATAAATAAATCAATAAATAACCGTAATTTTAACACAATTAATATCATTTATTTCCAAATTAATTAAATAGATACTTCGTTTCGTATGTATATATGTAAAATCAAATATTTAATTGCTATGATGTTTGTAATAGTTCTTAAATATTTGTGTAGATATTAAATTTAAACGTAAAATTTTTTCTATTAATATTTAATGTTTTTTAATAAATCAAGAATACTTATAGATTATATAAGTTTAAAATATGACAGTTTGACATTCGAAACTACGAGAAAAAAAATATACAAAAATTAATAATTTTAGAAATTATTCAAATCAAAGAATTAATAATTTCATAAATTTACATTAAAAAATTGCCGACGTATCATAATCCCTTAAAAAATCTGAGTCTTTTGGCTCACTTGAAGTGGGACATAATCCCCTAAACCTGTTTGGGCCTTATGTCTCACCAGCATTGAGACATAAAGCCCTAAAATCGGCGGGGCATAATAAATTAATTAGGGGATTTTGACCTGCTGCTAATTCAACATAATGTCCTAGTTGTATTTGGGCTTTGTGACCCACTGTTTGTGAGACATAAGCCTTAATTGTATTAGGGGATTACATAACAAGGGAACAATGACATATTTTCAAAATCTGAAATCAATCATAAGGAACTTTGCACTGAAATCTCTGTTCACCTTCCGTTTCGTCCGTTAATTTCTAAGCAGAAACAGGTCTCGCTAGCTCCCCCTCCCCCGCCTTTGCTCATAAACTATGCAGTTCTGAAATAAATTTGGAAGTCCTGATGATTGTAAAGGTATTTTTGAACATTTTCTTGAAGGTTTAACACAAATTTAGAACGGTGTTCTAAAATTTCTGGAAAAGGTAATATATTTGTTTTTTCCAGAAGGTTTTACACAAATTTGGAATGGAGTTTTAAAGTTTCTGGAAACAGGAATATATCTCTAAAACCCCTCCCAAAAAGATATCTGAAAATTGTCTCAATACATTAAAACAAAATGCTGCAAATAATCGTTCCTAATTATTATGTTCGTTTTGTAGGACTTTTGTTGCAGATGCTAAAAAAGTTTTTGTTTAATTTTTTATAAAAATATAATAATAAAAATTTAATATATAGTAATGTATATTAATACATTATACGTAAATTAATACATTATATGTATTATATATTGTACATTATATATATTATTTATATGTAGATTAGGTTAAACTGATTTAGGGCTGCTGGTGAGACATAAGGTCCTAAAAGTTTTAGGGGATTATGTCCCACTTCTAATGAGTCAAAAGGCCCTAATTTTTTTGGAGAGTTTGACTTCGGGGATTATATCACGCCGTCTTTATTTTGAAAAAAACTTCAATATTTTGTGGGTTATAAGACCCTAATTTTTTTGAGTGATTATGACACGTCGCCAAAAAATTCAGTTTTTGTTTTCATTCAGAATTGTTTAACTTTCTAAAATCATTTGAGATATTATTAACTTTAGTTATTATTCAGGAATAAAAACGTTTTCGGGGATTATGTTCCACTTTTAGTGATTCAAAAGCCCCAATTTTTTTTTGGGGGATTATGACACTCCGCTTAAAAATTCAATTTTTGTTTACGTTCAGAATTGTTTAACTTTGTAAAATTATTTAAGATATTATTAGGAAAAATTTTAGTTATTATTCAGGAATAAAAACCTTTATACGTTTATTTTTTTTCCCCACTTGATTGTTTTATTTTTTTCAAAGTTCATAAATCTCAACAAATTATGTACCTATATACTATTATTTTATTTTAATTTATTTTGCTCGAGATTTTATATATAATAAAGAATCTAGTTGTATATCCATATATTGTTTTTTTTGCTTTTTACATAACTGTCTCATTATTTAACTACTAGAGTATTCATATTCAATTCATATAGAAATCAATAATAGTCAATTAAATTTTATCTTAATTTTAGAACAAAATCTATTAGAAACTGAAACAAAATAAAAAGTAAATTAAAATATTTCAATTCAAAATATAATATTTAATTTTATTTAACAATCACTAAATTTTCAATTTTTACACCTTCCAGTTACTTTATACATTAATTATTTCAACTCGGCAAATTCAGCCAATTTATAAATTAATTCACTTCAAAATTATATTATGAAAGTATTCAATAATTTTTTTCAATTTTTAACAGATTTCCAAACAAATTTAGAAAAAAATATGCCTATTAATTTCACTCTGTCGGTCCGTCTGTCTATCTGTCCGTATGTTTACAAAACTTTTACACCATTAAAGACAGAAAAAAAAAAATTTACATATGAGTAGGCCTCATAAAAAAATTAATGTAGTAGAACAACTGTTTCATATAGCCCCATCCATTATGGAGCTACAACCCCTTAAACTGTGAAAAATCTCTATTTTTAAATGCGTATACCTCATGTTCTGCTTAACATATCTTCAATCTTAAAACGTCATTCGACAGGAATTTTTTTTACCTTTGTAAATCAATATCAAAATTTTATATGATTTTTCTACCTTCATAACTCCGACAAGCTTTTACGTAGGAACTTGAAATTTTGAGAAAGGATATAACTTTTAGAATTACTATAAGTTTCCTCAGAGAAATTGTGTATACCACCTGCTATTTAAGAGCTATTAGGGTTCAAAAATTGTTTTCCTATTTTTAAACACCTGTAACTTTGGCACATGTACAAATTTTTCTTCGGCAAGAAAATTAAAGCTTCAGTAACATATTTTTACGTGTGTTTATAGTTTTCTTAGTTATATAGGGTTCCGTACTTACAGCTTACTTGCAAAAAAGTCTTATTTTCAAATTTTTTCTTATTATATGAAATTTTCAAATTTTGGTGCAAGTCACAATTCTAAACGGGTTGTATTATCTTTTAGAAATATGGGCTTTTAAAAACCGTTAGTTTACATTCTGCCTTGTTCTTTTTGAATGAAATTATCGTATTTTAAATTGTATAAATTATGCACTTATGATTGTTTTATATTATAATATAAAATATGTAACATACTTTAATAATAAGATGAAGTGTAAACAGTAATCACTTATGAGGGTATTATTAAATTTCACATAGTATTTAGTTTAATATTATTGTAATATTATATTTATTCTTTTTCTGTTTTTTTTTTAACTTTAAAGTTATTTAAAATAATTTCAACTTTGTCTAATTAACACTGGTCCTGTCACGGTCACCATGAAAAAATTACAAGCTTTTCTGAAATTTATTAGGGTGTTTATTATTCAATTTAATAATGTGTACAACAACAATTAGTTAAAAACTGATCCAAAAAATAGTATTCTCAAATTTTAATAAGTACTTTATATATTCCTTTTTTTCGTTAAAGATCACATGCTATGTTGCATAGCAGTAAATAATTAGAACATTGTATATACAAATTTTTTATGTACATTAGCAAGTAAGTTTCAAAGAATTATTAGGCTGATTCACGGTGGAATATGTACCTATTTCTCTGACACAGCCTTTCCTGTTCAGGTGTGGCTGTACATGTTGTAAGGGGTAATAACTCCTACGACGTGTGTGGTATTCAAACCCACACTTCCTCTGTGTTTACAGCGTATTTTATACACTTTTACCTACTAGGTCACTGATGCCTTTCTTATAAAATAAATAATTAATGTAAAACAAACCAAAATTTTTATGTATTGATTTTAGTTTGGACAGCTGATTTTACCACGTTCATTTGGATCTTGTCTAGGTCTTGAATTGTTACAAATGTTGGAACTGGTAGGAATTGAATTAAAAAACAATAGTTATTCCAAAACGTATTTTCATAGTATCCCATATTACAGAAATATTACGTTTTATACGTATACATCCCATATTACGTTTATATTAAAAATAGCAATATTTGAAAACAACAACCAGATAGAAATTAAAATCCTAAAACTGTGTAATTTTTCACCCAATTTTTTAAAATTTTTCCTAGCATACTATTAATTTTACTGACATGATCTGTTAGATTTTTGACTTAACTATTCATCTGCTTAGTTTCTTTTAGAGCTTGTTACTTTAATTAATTATGTGATTTAATTAATTTAATCATGTGAAAATTCCATGCTCATTATGAATTATTTTTTAGATAGTGGTTGTAATTATTCTAATGATTAATTGTATAACACAAATGATTTTGGAAAGTGTCTTCTACAATACCAAAAAATACAATTATTTTTATTTTTTTTTTGTTTTCATATTGTGTTTAGTATTTGCTTGAATTGAATTACTACGTTTTGCTTGAATTTAATTGGATCTAACCTGAATTACATAGCGGAGTTATAGCGGAATTTTAAATATCGATTTTTCGAGTTTCTAAATATCGATTTTTTATTCATTAACATAGTTATACTACTTTGGTAACCTTGTTGTGTCATTTGTTAAATTACATACTATACAACAACATATTGGTTATTATTTTGACAAATTGTACTATCAACTAAAAATTAAGAGTACATACTTTATTTAATAAAAATAAATAAACTGCAAAATATAATAAAAAATTAAATCTATAACATAAAATTAAAAAAAAAGATAACGATGACTGAAATATATAATATGCTTAAGTTGATTAATCTAGGTTGCGAGATGCTTTATGTTATCGAAGAAAGACTTGAGGCTCAAGAAATGGAGTTTGATAAATCTTTTCAAGGTTAGTTAAATTGACAGAAGTTTAACCATAATTTACAAATAATTTCATAAAACTTAAGAGAAGATTTTTCTTATATTGCTTTGCATTTAAAAACATATTAACATGCAACTCATATTTTTTTAAACACAATTTTACAATTTGTAATTATACATAATTTAGTAATTTTTTAAAGTCATTGATTAATATAAAAACTTTTTAATTCAAAATTTTTTCAGTAATTAATGATATCACAATTGCCCTACTAAATCCAAATTATATAATGGAACTTCTAAATAAAAAAACTACCAACGATGAAATAACTCAGCAAAATTTAAAAAAAATACTTTGTAAAATAGCATCTTGTTCGTTAATGCGCTTAGAAGAATCATCAATGTCAAAATTATGGGATCTGATAGTAATGATTTTCAAATGGCAAATTTCAGTTACAAACTATACACAAAATTTAATTGAAATCACTTTTCGACATTTAGATGGCATATCAAAATTATACCCAAATGCTGAAAAAACAATTATAATTGACTATGTTAAGGATATTATATTACATTACTGGAACAGTGGTAAAGAATATGACCAACATTATGTGTATGAAACTTTAAAATAATGGTTAAACAATTTTAATGTTAATATATCCATTTTATTACGTTTGGGGTTTTCAAAACAGCACTGGAAGTTTTATTAATGCCGAAAAATTATATTTTGAACATTTTGTTAAAACCGCTGGTGATAGCATTTTTAATAGAAGTAAAAATATAATGCAATTAAACAAAACTTTCGAACAACAACAAAATAAACAAAATATTTGGATAAATTTTGCAGATGAGTTAAATTTCTTGTCATTCATAAAATACAAAATTAGGAATAAAAATTATAATATCATCCATGAAAAAGATCTCAACATTTTGCACAAAATCTACAGGAATCTAAAATTGAAAATCATGCACATGAAAAACACAATAAAGAAAAACATTTATTTGTGCAAATACCATCACAAGGTACTGCTACAAACTCTTGGAACAATTTCATTGATCATAAGAAAAATTCGTTATCAACAATTAATTTGAAGAAGTAATTCAAAAAACAAAGATTCATTGGTTATGCACATACATACCAATGCTCCAATTGAAAGCGATAGATAATAATATAATTTGTAAATTTTAATTTAAAAATTTAATATATTTTTTTTATTTTTTTCCTATTAAAAAACTGTAAAATAATTCATAGGCAATCTGATGACATTCATTAATACTTTAATACTTATATAGATATTCCACTGTTATTTAATTTTTTTGTAGTTGAAAATTATTTAAAGAAATAGAGCAAATATTTTTCATTTTTTTTTTAATGCCTTTAATGCCGGTACAAAAATGTGGACAGGAAATTCCACAGCCTTTCCTGTTTAGGCGTGGCTGTAAATTTCGTAAGGAGGAATAACTCTTACAACGTGAGTTACGTTTTTTATACATATATGTTCTTTAGAACATAAATGAAACGACTTTATTTCTTTTAGAGTGTTTAAGACTGATTTATTATATTTAATTCCATAAAAAATTACAAATTACATTTATTGTCAACATAAGCATTTCTTAACATAAAAAATAACATTACTTAATACTAATTTTCGAAATGCTTATGGATTTGTTGTTATTAAAAATTTTTTAATTAAAAGATAGTAAAGAAATGCACTGGATTTCCTGTTTTTAATTAATTTATTTATCAAAAGGTTATTTTTTTTTTTTCTTTACACAAACCAACGTCCAAATCCAACGACAAGTCCAACTGAACGCGCCAAAATAAAGTTTATAAGTTTACAAAAATTATTGATCTTAACTTACATATATAAATATTATAAAAATAAAAATTTTTTCAATATCTGAAGAAGAAATCAATAATTTTCTATTATGAGCAAACTATGTAAAATTTGCAAAAAACAATTCCATCGTAAAACAAAAGGAATACAGTGCAGTGGTATTTGCCGAAACGTTTTCCACCTAAAATGTGCATCGGTTGCTGATGAACTTTTTAATGCTGTCCAGGCAGAAAGTGCGACTTGGAAATGCAATGACTGTCCTAGTAAAAGTAATGAACCGTTCGTTGTGCTGGGTGACAAAGAAAGTGAATACGAGTTGAACAATGAATTCTCCACTATTAGTAATAACGAAAAGGATTTAACCGTACCCAAGCCATCCGATTGTGTAGGAGAAAATCTATATAATTGCTTGCAACAATTAGCGTCCGCTGTTAATGGCATTCACAACACATTAACTTTTGTTAACTTTAAAATAGAGGAAATTTTCCAACAAAATAAGCTGATATTGGAAGAGAATAGCACTCTCAAAAAACAAATTAAACTTAATGAGGATAGGACATATGAACTAGAAACTTTGGTAAACAAATTGTAAAGGGAAATAGATGGGATTGAACAACATAAAAACCAGTCCAATATTATAATTTCCGGACTACCTTCTTACTTAGACAATACAAAAAATACTGTATGTACCATATTTGATAAAATTCAAGCCAAAATTCCTAAGGAAAACATTTTAAGTGTTACTTGTTTAAATAAGCATAACAATAATAAGGAAAATAAAAATACTTTATACTTGGTAAAAATGAAAACCGATAAAGATAAAGAAGAAGCTATGGCGAAGAAATCTAACTACCGAAACCTTTTCACAGTTGAAGTTGGCCTTGAAAAATATGGCAACAAGCAAATTTTTGTTCGTCCACATCTTACCTCTCTTCAATCTAAATTACATTATGAGGCTAGGCAGCTTAAAATCGCTGGAAAATGTCAATATCTGTGGATCAAGAATAATAAAATTTATTTACGACAAAATGAAAACACAAAGGTATTTAGAATTGAAAATTTTAATGACATTAACTTTGCTAAAACTAAACTTTGCAAATAAATACAATATAGATAAAATAATTTTTCCAAAACTTTCATTTTTGATTAATAAAATTTCTTTCTTTGTTATTCTCACATTATTACACATAAATTTGGATTTAATTAACATTTCAAGTAAAATAACTTTAATTAACATAACCTATAATAATATTATATTAGTAATTTGTTCTTTTTATTTTTACATTCTAATTACAACAACAACTTTAATTAACATAACCTATAGCATTGTCTTAGATCTTTGTTTTTTTTTTTTTACTTTTTTATATCTACATTTATATGTAGATATAAAAAAGTAAACTCTATTATTTATTATAAGAATTAGTACTTCTATATTTAATTTATATTTCATAGCAAACAATTTGTCAAAATCAGCAATTTCAGTTTTATACAGTATACATATTAACTCATTTATAAACAATTGGTCAAATAACGTCTTTAAACATAATTTATTATTTCTTATATATTTTAGTACAATTTATATCTCAACAATAACAAGTAAATTTAATATAAACTTAATCTATTTTACAATTTTTATAACTCCTAAAATTATATTTTGCTCTTTCAGACTAAATTCTTATCCTTTAACTTTAAACTATTCAACTTTAAATATTAACCTTAAACAATTACACATTGCTCGTATTTACATTTCATATATTTCAAATTTTTCTACATTATTATATTTACGACTAAATCTATTTCACTTATTATTTTTTTCTCAAAATTATCTATTAACTTTAAACTTTACAATTTTAAACACTAATTTTAAGCAATTATACATTGGCCATATTTACATTTTATACATTTCAAATTTTTCTACATTATTATATATACGACAAAATCTAATTCACTTATTAATTTTTTTTCAAAATTTTCAATTAACTTTAAACTTTACAATTTTAAACACAAATTTTAAACAATTATACTTTGGCCATATTTACATTTTATATATTTCAAATTTTTCTACATTATTATACATATTTACAAATAAATGTAATTCACTTATTAATTCTAATTCAAATTATCCACCTATGATATTATATAAAAACATCTTAATACTATATAAAAAAATAATATATATAAACATACATATCAATCTTCTACTACTCTTTTTTTTTTTTGGTCAGCTGTTAAATTTAATATTACATAAAAATATAATAAATATTAATTTTGACAGATTACAACTGTTAATTTTAACTCATGCTATACAAATTATTACTTTATACTCTATATGCACTTAGATGAAATAGAAAACGTAGAAAACCATTTCAAGATGGCACATTACCTAAATTACGACCATAATTCAATGAGTATAAAGTATCAAAATAATTTTAACATTTTGTACTTAAACATACAAAGTTTAAGAAAAAAAAATCTTTGAATTAGAAACATTAATCGAGAATTTTAAATGTAGCATAGATGTAATTGTTCTAACTGAAATATGGCTACTTTCTTCTGAGAATAAATTTTTCAATCTAACAGGATATGATTCATATTTCATTAATAGAGACAAACCATATGGTGGAATCGCTATCTATATAAAAAATCACTATTCTAGTAATATTACTATTACTGAAGAATTTGACAATAGCCAAATATTAGGTATTAAGATAATGAAGCAAAACTTTAATATTGTTGGAATTTATAGATCGCACGAAACACGTCCTACTAACTTTATTAATAGAATCGATGAATTGACTTCCAACTACAAAAGATCTATAATAGTAGGTGATTTCAATCTTGACTTGCAAAATATAAACAAGCCGGACATAGTCTCATATAAAGATATGTTGCTAAGTAATGGTTTCTTTATCTGCAATAAGATTTCTGAAACTTTCGCTACCAGATTTGGATCACAAACTAAAACAATAATTGATCATTTTCTAACCGACATTGTAGACAAAAAATATAATTTACATGTCTTAGATTGCTCTTTATCTGATCATCAAATGCTTTTAATCAGTACAAAACATATAAAAAATAATAATTGTAATAATATTCAATACAAAACCGTTTTAAATTACACCAATATTACTAACAATGATTTCTGGCTAAATTCTGAATCATACAATGATGTCTCTCTTCTTTAATAAATAATAATACGGAGCGTATTAAAATAAAAAATGTTAAAAAAAAAGATATGGATAACTGAAGAGATGTTATGTGTTATGAAAATCAGAGATTCCTTTTTTAAATATAAGAAGCAACACGTGAATAATACTCATATTAACAACTTGTATATTCAATATAGAGATAGAGTTAAAAAAATAGTTATTGAGGCAAAAAAAATATTGCTCGGACAAAATCTCTTTATATCCGAGTGATACAAAAAAACTTTGGAATTTATATAAGGAGATTATACTTAATACTGAAACACCCGTTTCAAAAAACCAAGTTAAAACTCTATGCCAAAATGAGAAAATGTTAGATAATCCAAAAGACATTTCCGAATGTTTCAATAATTTCTTTGTCAATGTAACCAAGGAAATAAACATACCTAATACAATTATTGATCATGTTTATTTAAGCCAATTCAGTCGTACCATATCTTCAGAATTCCAATTAACTCCAACAATTCTCGAAGAAGTAAGCACGGCTATCAGCTCATTAAATGCTGCAGCAGCTACAGGAATTGACAATATTTCTACGAAACTCATCAAACGTTTTGCGGACCGATTAGTCCCTATATTTGTTAAATTAATTAATAAATCATTTAGTAACGGCATTTTTGCAAAAAAAACTCAAAACTGCAATTGTAACTATTTATAAAGACGGAAATAAAACTGACTGCTCAAACTACAGGCCTATTTCTATTTTCCCAGCAATTTCAAAAATTTTTGAAATTGTGATAAAGAATAGATTATCTAACTTTTTTTACTCTAATGATATCTGGAGTGAACAGCAGTTTGGTTTTCAATCAAAATCTAACACCACAGCTGCTTGTCTAAATCTAACAGATTTCATATCAAAAGGTATTGACAGGAAAAAATATACCAGCTGCATCTTCCTTGACTTGAAAAAAGCATTTGATTGCGTGGATCATGAAATCTTATTGCTGAAACTTTCCAACTTTAATTTTTCAAGAATTCAAATACAATTTTTCGAATCTTACCTATTTAATAGAACACAAATAGTTCGCATTAATAATATTTGTAGCTCTGAGAAAAGGATATATAAAGGGGTACCACAAGGGTCTACTTTGAGACCGGACCTCTTTAAGTTATACATTGATGACCTAACTCGTCTAGTCCTAAAAGGGGAAACACATCTGTAAGCTGATGATGCGGTCTTAAAGTACTCTGAAAATAGTGAAGAAATTACAAAAACTTCAATTCAAAATGATCTGAATGTCATTCAAAAGTGGTTAAATAAACATAGGATCAGTCTAAATATTAAGAAAACTAAAATAATTATCTTTGCCAATAAACCATGGAGATGGAACTTAGGTACAAGTATTCTCTTTAGAAATGAAAAAATTGAAATTGTCAAAAACTTTAATTATTTAGGTTTAAATTTAGATTATAAACTTAACTGGAGCAATAACATCGATTATATAAAAAAAAGAATAGCGCCATAAATATTTATCCTGCATAGATTGAAAAACTTTTTATCTAACAAAGCCCTATACACGATCTACAATTCCTATATAAAGTCTCATATTTGTTATCTAAACCCAATCTGGGGAAGAGCTGCCAAAGATTATTTGAACAAGTTAGACATTTTACATAAAAAAAGCATAAAGATAATTAATCGGTACCCGACTCAACATCCAACAAGTTTATTATATTTTTCCCAATATATTAGTTTAGCAAAAATTTGTAAATATGAGCTATATGTCTTGGCTTTCAAGATTGTAAATAATGATATAAAGCATAATTTTATCTTGAATAGATTGATTGACATTCATAACCACAATACACGTAACAAAGCAAACTGTTATTTATCATTGTTTCGTACAAATAACCAAAGTAATAATGGGCTGTATAATTGTTTAAAAGCATATAATGAAACAAATCTACCTACGTTTAAAATCCGAATTAAAGCATTTGTGTTAGAAAGTTAAAAATAAATAAAATAAAGAAGTAAGAAAATAAGGGGAAGGTCGAGGAAATGTTATCTGTTATATTAGTTGTTGTATTCTATTTATGCATGTAGTCATATGTGGATTAAATTTAAATTTATAGTCTTAGATTATTTAAAAAAAAAAAAAAAGTAAAAAATAAAAAATGTGTTTTATGTACATATATAGATGATAGGTACTATTATTTTTATTTATTTTATTACGTTTTTAATGAACTTTATTATTTTTAATGAATATTATTTATATGAACTTTATCAGACCAGACAGCTCAGGCTACGGTCAAATAAATAAACTTGTATTACTAAACACTTATAATTATTATATAAAATAATAATTAATGTAATCTAAATTATAAAATACGATAATAAAGAAAAAAAAAAAGAAAAAAAGGTGAATGAGTTTTACATAATTTTAAATTAATCAATTTAAAACTATTTTAAAACTTAAAACTATACAACATGTATAACTCATAACTTATTAACACAAACATTTTTTAGATTAATTAGAAACTAGAACTCGAACTCGAACTCTAAACTAGAATTCCAAAGCAAGCGAGGCTAGTATTGATGACATATACGAACCTAGACTCTATTAATTCAATGACATGAAATTTATTAAGGACTTTGTAGCTCCTAAGGCAACCAAATTAAACGTAAGTTTTAATATAAAATTTACATTAATATAATATATTATATTTCTTTTTAGTTCATATGGTGCATATAAAAGAATTAATATTGATTGAAAAGAAAAATCAATACTGTATAGATATCGTATAGGTGTATTAATACACATATAAAAATATTCAAGGTCTTTCTACTTCTTACCGACCGCATACAATTATGTATATGGTAGGTATTGTTTTCGCCCAAAAATTTGTACACGTGATTTTGGAAAATATGCACTACTCCCGTGCGTAGAAGGCTGTAAAATCCTACTGTGTCCTACTGTGTGTGTATGAATATTATTCTCTTGTTAATGACGCAAAATTCAAACTGTAAAATTTTTGATAACAGACTTAATATTAATCTTATGTTTGTTTTGTATTTGTTTACAGTTTTTATTATTTTTTACTGCTAATATTTTTGAATGAAAAAAACATCATGTACACACAAATGGATGTATGAATAAATGTACATATATTTTTAAATTTTATTGGTTATTATTGTTATTGAATAAAAAAAAAATAAAGCCAAAGTTATTGGGAGCATGTATCAACGATCTCAAATTTTGAATAGACTATATTATATTGGAAATATGTAGTGTTATGAAATTATCAAAAACATCCTATATTATGTAGTAAATGTTTATGATTTTGCGATAAAAATTAAAGAATGTTAATTAAGTGTAGATTAACTTAATTATTTCAAGCTATTTTAATTCCTGTTTAATATAAAACATGAAACAGGTGCATTTTGTGCGTTTGTATGTATAAAATCGTAACTAAAATGACTAATGAACTTAATCATGAACTTGATTTGAATACCTACAGAATTAAATACATACAAAATGAAAAAAAAATTAGTATAGAACAAGATTTATAATGTTCTTGTAAAATTATTTTCATTTATGTAAACTTGAGGTATGCTATTGGCAACTATAATACTATATATAATTCACATAATTAAATATATGTACAAAATGAAAACATTTTGTATGTATATTTAATATGCTTTTTGTGATAAATATATTTTATTAAAATCATAATTAACTTTACTAAAATAAAAAGCGAAAGTAAAATGCACAAATAAAAAAATTAAAATATTTTAAATATCTGTAGAGTATTAAGTAATATCTTCTTTGTTTATCCAAGATCCGCTCCCCTTTAAAATGGGTCTTATTCTGTTGACCCAACTCTGTCGATTTTGCATGTGGTTCCCGGATGTCAGTAATATAATGCCCAAGATCCTTATGGTTCCGGTATCGGTCCTTGAGGGTCCGGTATCGGTTCTTGAGGGTTCGGTATCGGTCCTTGAGGGTCCAGTATCGCTCCTTGAGGGTTCGGTATCGATCCTTTAGGGTCTGGCATCGGTCCTTCCTACTGCTAAAGCATCCTCGGAGGTCCGATCAGGTGGTACCTCTTTTTTAAAATCGTATAAGGCATATAAATTAGAGATTTTCAAGTTATTCTAATTTAGTACATAAAATGAGCAGCAAGGCAGTAGCAGATTTACAATTTGTTATTGGAAACAATAAGCAATATTTTTTGAAAGAATTTGCTTTGGTAGCTGAAGGCTCCCTCATTCCAATATTGTTTGTGTTTGAAGCGCCTTATTCATTTGAGGAGTTAAATGAAAATGCTAAACAACAAAAATACAATTAATACACTTGACTGGGATGATGGATACTCATCAGAATACTCAGAAATTAAAAATATCTTAAATGCATATTTTGCTTCATTTGATGTTATTTACGTAAAAGGGTCTAAGAAAAAGGAATTCTTAGATAAATTTGTTTTAAGATCAGTAGAAGTTATCAATTTGGATAATAAAATGCCATCTCTTCAAAAACTAAGGAAGTTCACAACTATTTGCCTTCAACATAAAGAAAATCATTTAAGATATGCTGTAAAAAATTGTATGAACTTATGTTCTTAACAGAAAAAAATAATTGGCTTTAAAAAATATTTGTTTTATTTATTGTTGACCAATATATTTTTCTGACAGAAACATAGGTATTTCATAAAATAACCTGGAGTAGTTACACTGACCTATGTGTAGTTTGTTCTTTTCAATACATCTCTCAATATATTCGAATACGTATTCTCGTACATTCAAATCAGCTCCATTGCTATATGACATCACTGCTTGTATAAAATTTAACATTAGACAAATTCTTCTAGATTCAATGTAAGTTTTTTAATATGTCCAGAAATATTAAATTTTAGCGGAAATCCTTTTGAATTTAATTTTGCTTCGCTTTTTTAAAATCGTGATAAAATGCATACCACTCCAAATAATTCATCTCACAAATAACTTTGTGATGTTTCTAACGACAATTATTGATGCACTAAAATTTTCAATAGTAAACCCAATTTGAATTTTTATTGTCTGCTTTTTATCCAAATAGTAGATATAGCTTAATAAAAGATTTTGCGCTGGTTCATCTTGCGTTGATTTTTTAAATACTTCGGAATTTGTGACTTGCTCCATCTTGTCTTTTTTTTTAAATTGGCGAATTCTATTTTAGAGTTTGGTATTACAGTTTTCCCCAACATTTTAAAAAATTGTTCGAAACATTCTTTCTATTTTTCTTTTATTTTGGAGTAGGGATGATCTGTTGAATAAATTAAGAAAATATTTCATGCTTTTACAGAAACTTCGCATCCATAGATGTACACAAGAATACGACCCGCAAACAGATGTTAGATTAGGTTAGGTTAAGGTGGCTGCCGAAAAGGCACACTTAGACCGTATTTGGTCCATTGTGATACCACATAGAAGCTTTTCTATCCCACTCGTTAAAACCAATTTGAGCTTTTTGCAAAGCGAAGAATACTCTTCACATTTTTACCTGACAGGTCGCTAAGGCTGTCGAAGAGATATTGCCCCAAATGGGTATTCCTTCTTGCCGACAAGGCCGGGCATGTGCAAAGGAGATGAAGAGTAGTTTCCTCCTCTTCTTCATCCTTGCAGGCTCTACAATAGTCGCTTGCGGATAAGCCAAGTCTTCTGGCATGCTTCCCTATTAGACAGTGACCGGTGATTATACCTATTGCCATTCTAATGTCTGCCCTTTTGAGAGAAAGCAGATCATTGGATCGTCTTAAATCGGTTTTGGGCCATATCAATCTTGTGATATTACACGAGGTTAAGTTTGACCATTTGTAATTTACCATATCCGTTATTTCCTTACGAAATAACGTTTTGCTTGTGGATAGAGGTACCCCTAGTCCTGCCCTATCCGGCAGAACTTGTAAGGTTGTACCAATTCTTGCGAGTTCATCAGCTTTTTCATTTCCCGGAATACCTCGATGACCTGGTACCCAGCAAAGCTGAATGCTAAACTGCCTGGCCATCTCGTTAAGAAGTTTTCGGCAGTTTATTACAGTCTTCGAGGTTGTGCATGTTGATTCCAGAGATTTTAACGCAGCCTGACTGTCTGACAGAATACGTACTTGCTTCACAGTCAAAACGCTTCTATTCAGTATAATCAAGGCTTCTTGAATTGCCATAATTTCCGCTTGGAAGACGCTACAATGGTCTGGTAATCGGAAATTATGACTGATATTCAGATTATCTGAGAAGACCCCGCATCCTACACTGCTGTTCATTTTTGAGCCATCCGTGTAGAATTGTACTCCTTTGAAGGTCATCACTGTGTTCGAGCTCCAACTCTCACGGCTTGGTATGCTCGTCACATGAGATTTCCCGAAGAAGTAAGTGGGGGACGTGTAGTCCACCAAGGCGGGAGTGGACTTGAATTGGTTTATGATATCCGAGTGACCTTCTCGTGAATTGATCAACTGGGATGTAACTTTTAATCTCACAGCTATGTTTGCGGCTGCAAATTTACTATAATATTCTACAGGCATCAGATTAAGCATGATGTCTAATGCCGCAGAAGGGGTTGTTATTAAAGAGCCACTAATACATAGTGTGGCAGTTCTTTGGACCCTAGCGATTGCTTTGCGGTTGACCTCTTTATCGATAGGCTTCCACCATACTAGGACTCCGTACATAAGAATGGGTCTTACTACGGATGTGTACAGCCAGTAAGTCATGTATGGCTGAAGCCCCCATTTCCTACCAATGGCTTTTTTACACGAGTAGAGTGCTATTGAGGCCTTCTTCACTGTTTCTAAGATGTTACCTTTCCAGCTTAACTTCCTGTCTAGAGTTAGACCCAGAAATTTCGCCGTTTCGCTAAAGGCAAGAGTGCAGCCATTTAACGAAGGCGGTTTTATTTTAGGAATTTTATATTTCCTTGTAAAAAGGACCAGTTCTGTTTTCTGTTAGATGTTAGATTACTTTGTAAACATTTATAATTAAAAACAAAACATTTCGATTGATTTTGTAGAAATTTTATAATCTCAATCTGAAATGGCAAATTTCCAAATGAATCAAAATATTCTGCACACCCTTGCACTGGAACAAATATTGCTAACCAATGTTCCTTTTTTATTGGAGGTATCAGTATTTTCCACCAAAATACTAGGTTTTGAAACTTTTTTTGGCTATTAATCAAGAGCATAAACACCTTTAAATATTTTATATGTCAAGTTATTGCTTTTCAGTACCTTCGAAATCTGAAGTGTGTTCATTATCTTGTAAACGGGAAATATCAATTAGAAGAGTATTTCCTCTTATATATGTTTTCAAAAATTCTGCTTTAAGTTTTCCATTTGTTAACACTATATCGATTTTTCAAGCATATTTATTAATTTGTTAGTTGTTTGTTCGTTATCGATATGCCCAAAAGAGATGTCTGTTCGTTTTAAATCTCTGACAGCAAATTTATACTTTAATTCTTAACAATCTTTTTACATTTTTCTTTTATTCCAGCCGCAGCAAGGTTTTTTTACAAATATTGTATTGCTGTCATCCGTGCAGAATGACAAGTCTACTAGAACACAACTCATTGTATAATGATGGGGAAATGAAATACTAATTACCCTTTTATATGTTTAAGTAAACATTACGATTTTTGTCAATTTCTATATTGGCATCAAATTCTGCAAACAAAATGCACGTTAAAGTTGAGGTTAATGGAAAACTCAATCTTGCTTCAATTTTAATAGTGCCCTGATTTAAAAGATTTTGATAAGAATCTGTTGTTGATCTATCTGCAAATAAATGGAAAGCTAGTATTGTGTAACATTTTGTAAACATTTCTTTTGTAATCTGATGTCCTCTATAATAGTGATATATGCCAGTTCCACTGAATAATGTTAAGTATGCTCGTGAATTATAAAAGTTATTGCTTGAAAAGTTTGTTTCTATAGGAGAATTAGGCGCAGGCACTCCATTTAAACATAATTGGAACTGTGAAAGATTTTGACGTTCGAAAAAGGATGGATTTTTTGATCTTTTTCCTTTAAAGTTTGCATTGTTTACCATACAAAATACAAGAGCTCTAGGAATTTGTCCTATAAAAACAGTCTCCAATGATGTATTTGAAGTATTAGTTGAAATTGTAAAAGTTTTAATTTTGTTTGTTTTGCAGTGATACTTTGCGTTTGATACTTTTTGTAAAGTACGGTATTGTGTGCTAACAATATATTAGGATTGATAGTAACATGTTTCATGTATAAAGTAGCTTTATGAATCTTTAAATAGCTTTCCTCTGCATCATTGAAAAATAGAAAAAAATCTTGTTTTCTAATATGAGAGCAATTCTCATGTCAACATTATTTAAAAGTAGTGTGGGAGTATTAAAGAAATCTGCCTGTAGTTTTCCCATCAATTCTACCACTGTTGAGTTATTATAAAATTTTTTTAGAACCATTATTGGTAAAATCATTAGCGCTGGGTTTATCTAATTCCCAACCAGATGCTTCTAGATGTGTTTGACTGGAATCGCTGCCATAATTTAGTAAAGTTGTTAGGTATGCCTTATAATAATATAATGAATCGAATGGTGTAATGTTTTTTCCATTTAATGTCACATTGCATTGTTTGGTCATGGATTGTAATAAATTATTTATAACACTTGGTTGAGGAATTGAAAAATATATAATTCAGATTCCATCATTCCATTTTAGCTGAAAATATCAGATTTTTCGGTTTGCTTTTTTCGTCGCTTCAACTTTGAATGCGGTTTTTAGAAACTGATCGTCTTTTTATAGGTCCTTTTTATCATACATTTAATGTAATTGATTAACCACTGATTTTCGTAAATTTTTGGTACCACTTTTGCCTTGACCAATTATTGTTTCATTAACATACGCACCTGATGCTGTGTCACCAAGAATGTTTTTACTTGTGTACCTTTTCACTAACACCTCTCATCATAACGCAGTCATCGTCGAAATCGCCACGTCTATACCACTTTACACTAAATCGTACAATAATAATATTGTATATGATTTTTTAATGCTGATTATGATAAGATTAGCAATGCTTTATTAGTCATCAATTGGGCTGTTAACTGGATATTGATTCATTAATCAAGTCATCTAACGAGCTGTTAGCACAACTGGACATTGATTCATTAATCTCTATCTTTTATATGAAAATTTTTCACATAATAAACTCCTTTGTGCCAAAAATTCGTAAAAACAAGTAAAAGTAACAGTAAGTCGATGCAACCGACTTATTTATACCCTACACCTAAAAAATTCAAATTAAATTAAAAATCCATAAATTATTTTAGTTAGGTATTTAATATAAGCTTAAAAAATAAATGCTTTTACAACATTTGTACAAAATTTCAGGTTTCTATCTTTATTAAATTCGAAAATATGCTTGTTAGGTCATGGGAAGTGTGTGAAGGCACGCGGACCACCACCCCAATTCATCTCAAATTTTAGGGACATCATCAGAACAGGGTAGAATACTTTTATATCAAATTTCAAGTTTTCATATCTATTCATTTCGAAGATATGCTTGTTTGGTCTTAGGAGTTGTGTGGCAGATACCCGAACAACCATTCCAATTTATCTGAAATTTTAGGTAAATCAAGGATTCAGGAAACAACATACTCGTATCAAATTTGCAGTCTCTATCTTTATTGATTACGAAGATATGCTTGTTCGGTTTTTGGGAGTTGTATGGGAGGTACCCGAACAACCATTCCAATTCATCTCAAATTTTGGACAAATCAGGGATTCAGGAAACAACACCCTAGTACCAAATTTGAAGTTTCTATTTTTATTAATTTCGAAGATATGCGTATTCGGTTATGGGAGTTGTATGGGAGGTACCCGAACCCATGGTCCAATTTCGCCCATTTGCAATCCCCGCCTTACTTTAGTCATTGTTAAGCTACAGTAAAAATTTCATCAATATAGCATCATTATTTTTTGAGTTATCGTACGTATGGACGGACGGACGGACATCGCTAAATCGACTCAGGAGGTGATCCTGATTCAGAATATATATACATGTCCATATCTAACTCGCTTCCTTTTGGTGGTTACAAACACCATACCAAAGTTAATATACTCTATACTTTAAGTGTAGGGTATAAAAACAAGACAACTGAACCTTGGCTCGATAGAGAACTTAGGACATTGCGTAACCAAAGCAACAAATTGTACAAGTAATCAAATTATCAAATGAGTCTAATATCAATTTGTTGAATATGCACAAGGATCTTGCATTTGAATTCAAACAAAAATCTAACTTAGCATACCATAATTATGTCACCGATATCGGCAACAAATTAATTTCAGATCCAAAAAATTTTTTTGACTTTATAAATATTAAGCGTAAAAGTTACGGCTACCCAAACTCAATGTTGGAAGACAACACTTCCTCTTCTTGTCCTAATATAATTTGTAATTTCTTTGTTGATTGTTTTCAAAAAAATTAACCTCCACATGAATCTATTATAAATCTTGATCTTTCAAATCGAACAAATAACTCAAATTCAATTATTACGGATTTATATCTTACTGAAAATGAAATATTCGAAGCAATCATTAACATCGACACTAAAAAAGGTGTAGGACCTGACTTTATCCCTCCGACTTTTTTATACAATGGTGTCAGTTATTTGACTTATCTGCTTCATCTCATTTTTAATAAATAATTTTCCTCAGGTGTTTTCCGATATGCTTGGAAATCGTTTTATTTAATTCCCATCCACAAAAAGGGCGACAAACTACATGTCGAAAACTACGCAGCAGCATGGTTTATATGAATAGCAGCATGGTTTCAGAAAAGGTCATTCTACCTCAACAAACCTCTTGGTTTATACATCTGAAATCCTTGATGAAATGGATAATGGGTACCATTCACACGGATTTTAGTAAAGCATTTGATCGGGTCGATCATAGTATTTTGCTTAACAAACTTGTTGCATTAGGTATTTCGAGTACATTTCATACATGGATGTACACTTACCTAAAAAATAGAACTCAAAATATTAAATTCCAAGGTTTCTTATAAAACACAGTCAATGTTACTTCAGGAGTACCACAAGGTAGCCATTTAGGTTCACTCCTATTTAATATATTAATCTCAGACCTTTCGGCCAAACTAGTGGGTGAAACACATATTGCATTTGTCGACGATCTTAAAATTTACCACGTTATCAAAAATATTTTTGATGTTGCATTACTTCAGTCAAACCTTCATTCTTTACAAGAATGATCCTTTTCCAACAAGTTAGAGCTGAACATTCAGAAATGCAAGGCTATAAATTTTACACAAAAAAGATATACTATTTTATTCGATTATTCTATTAATAATGTAACTCTAAAAAGAGTATACAGTATGACAGATCTAGGGATTCTTTTGGATGATTAGTTTAACTTCCATCTTCACTATGAGCATATGATTTCCAAGGCAAATATTGTTAGGATTCATTAAAAGAAGAGCTAAAGAATTCAGTAACATAGCGGTGACAAAATCTCTCTACTGTTCTTTATTACGAACTATTCTAAAATACGGCAATATTCTTTGGAATCCTGAATTTAATTCAGGATTTTAACATTCCAAGAGAATAGAATCTGTTCAAAAACAATTCCTATTATTTGCTTTGAGAAATCAATATAATCCTATTGACTATTCAATTCTACCTAATTATAATGTAAGATTAAATTCATTGAACATGTTAACTTTATCTGCACGCAGACAGATACTTTTATCCTGTTTTACTTTTGACGTTTTAAATAAAAATGTTGACGTTCAGTTTTTGATAGATAGATTTAAATTAAACAATGAAGTTAGAGTTACACGAAACACTAAGTATTTAATAGAAAATACTCATAGAAATGAATATGGAAGAAATGAACCAATTAACAGATGTTGCATTATATTCAACAAACACAGTAATCTTTTTTCAACACAAATATCAAGGAACACTTTCAAACAAAAATTAATACAAAAATTTGTTACTAACCTTACACAATAATTTTAACCTTCATAATATTATATTACACTTCATATTGTACAAATTATTTTATTTTTACGTGCGTTATATTCTATTCTAATTTCTAACGGTGTTCCCACTTTGTAAGCAATTTGTAATTTACCATATAAGTTAATGTAATAATTTTTTACCGACCGCATACCTTAATGTATAAGGAAGGTATTGTTTTCATACTAAAAATTTGTAGTGTAAAATTTTTTTTAGTATGATGTGTGTGTGTGTGGGTGCGTGTGTGGGCACGTGTACAGCTTAAACAACTGAGTGAAATTTTTTGCAATTTTATATTTAAGGTTTTAACGTAAATATCTCGGATTGATAAGACTTTGGAGCAAATCGGACAACCACAAGCTGTAGTTTACTAGTAACTTTAATTTTTATTTAATTTATTTTCTTAGTCCAAATTTCATACATAACACTCCATATGAATTTATATGAACAATTTTTTTTTGTGTTTTTTTTATATTTCTAAAAATTTATATATATAGGTATGTACTTATATCTATGCATATTATCCTTTTGTTGATGACATAAAATTAAAATGGTAAAATTTTTGTTAGCAGATTCAATATTAATCTTATGTTTGTTTTGTATTTGCTTACAGTTTTTATTATTTTTTACTTCTAATATTTTTGAATGAAAAAAAAATTTTGTACATACATTACATAATAATGTAAATGGATATATGAATGAATGCACATATATTTTTACGATTTCATTGCTTATATTATTGTTATTGAATAAAACGAAATGTTGTTAAATTATTAGAAGTTATTTTGGTTTGATATAAATTATTAAGATTTTTAAGATTAAAGATTTTTTTTGTAAAAACCTTGTTTTGGTTATAATAATAAATAATAAATAAATAAATAAATATTTACAGTTTAGGTACATAAAATAAATTTAAAAATTCAAAAATTATAACAATTTCTTAAATATATAAAAGTTAATCTTCTATAAAAATGTACGTTTACATATTTACAAAATTTACATACTTCAAAAATAATATACAGTTATATCCACACCATCCCCTACTGATAAGACCATCACTATTGTACCAAACAATATTGTACAAAGGGATGGAATTACTCAACAGGGACAAAAAACTCCATTCCTCTAAAATGAAAACATAATTTCATATTTTATTGTTGCACTCTTTCATTTCTATTTTTTTTTTTAACTCACTTGAACCTAAGTGACGTATTTCACAATCGATCGTAATTAAGTAAACGCATTTTTTTAAACATGATTAATAAATTAGCTGATCGTACATTTCGTCATCATATGAGGTCAATACTCAATATGTACGAAATGAACTAAAAATTATTAAGCAATTATCGAAAAACGCTGATAATGCAAAATCAGCATTTTTCAACTGTAAAACATTTTTAGTATTAAGAAATTGATTGTATTGAAAAAATATTATTTTTAAGTAGTTCTTTTCTTGAAGCAAATAAATAAAGACGTTAAAATTAAAATCAACGTGTTTTATTTTAAAATTTTAAAAAAACTAACTTGAACATATATAATTGGCGCAGTCGGTAGGATCCCAAAAGTAAAAGGGACCCATAGTGATAAAAAGTTTAGTGAAAAAAAAAATATAAAATAATTTTTATTAAAATAAAACCATACTCTTTATTAAAGAGAAAAGACTCAGACATTAACTCTAAAATTTAAGTTGTGAATTCATTTTAAAAAAGTGAATCTAATTAAGAGAAACATTTTTTTTTTCTCTCAAAAACTATTATAATAAAAGTATAATAATAACATTTTTAATATTATTTTAATTAATACTTAACTTTTAATATTTAATATTAAATTATTATAACAAAAAAAAAGGGATTTGATACTTTTAAAATTATAAAAATAAAAAAACAAGCAAATAAATCAAATAGCTGTTATAATTTATAAGCTATAATCAGAAAACAAAAAAAATAAAAAAGTGAATATTTAAAAGAAATAAATTTCGTGGAAAAAGATTTAATCAACTATAAAAAACTTTAAGAGTCTAGTGAAAGTTCGGAAGAGGATACAACAAGCAAAATGGTAAATCAACAACCACCACAACCTCACCACCCACAGCAACCACAACAACCACAGCAACGACTAACGTTATCAATTGATGCAATAAAGTACATCGATAATTTACCAACCTTCGATGGAAAAGGTGAGAATCTTAACACATTTTTAGATTTGGTAGAAAATATAATACCTTTAATTTTAAGGTATGATAATGCAAGTCAAGTAGTAATATTAGATAGAGTAAAAAGTAAATTAATTAATAAGGCTAGGGAAATAATTGAAATAAATAATCATGTAACACAATGGTCTGAAATTAGGACTGTACTTTTAAACAATTTCGGAGAAAAAAAATCCACTCAAGAATTATATGATAATTTACGAGATGTCAGTTTCTCTACAAATAGTGTAGATCTATTTAATCAAATAAAAATTTGTTTACGGAGATTAAATAATAAGATAAAAAACGAACAAAATTCGCCATATTCCGCGCAAAATAATTTCCAAACCGCTTTAAGAGTTTTTATGGATAAAATTCCAGAACCAATGCGTTCCATTCTTTACAGTAGAAACCCCGATAGTCTAGAAAAAGCTATCGATATTCTCTATGAAAGTGGGTATGCTTATTATTCTCCGAATAAAAATAATATTCGTAATAATGGAAATCCAAAATTCCAAAAATATAAAAGTAATAATTATTCATACAATCATAGTAATCATCTTAAAAATAACAACTCTAGAAGTAATATTACATACAATAACAAAAATCCTAACAATACTAACAACAACAACAGGTACATTAATTACAATAACCACAGTAATAACAATCACAGATCTCAAAATACGGCTAATACTAACAACAGACATAATTTTAACAATAGTAATAATTCATATCAAAACAGAAGCTTTAATCAAAATAACAATAACAATTTTGTAAATCGACAAAACTCTCAAAGTTCACAGTCCACACAACATAACCGTATGGACGTGGACCCCACAATACAAGCTCATATGAATAATGTATCCACAAGTGAGGTACAAAATTTTCAATTAACAGCCTCGGAAGCACAGAACAACGACTTCCTTATATAAAGATCCAGTCTAAAGGAAGACCGCTTAAATTTATTGTAGATACCAGAGCGACAATGAGTGTTATTAATACAGGAATTTGTAATCCTATTTACAGTACCAAAATTAATTCAATTAACGTAAAGACACTTACTAATACTATTAAATGCAATACTAAAATAAAAATCGATTGTTTTCTTGAATTTGGTTTCGATATTAAACTTGAATTTCTAGAGCTGCAATTTCATGATAAATTCAACGGCATATTAGGTAATAATATTCTGATTCCACTCATAACTGATATTAATTATGAAAATAAAACAATTAAATTCAAATCGGGTAATGAAATTCCTTTTTACTTCAAGGAAAATGAAGAGAAGGAATATCATATACCAGTTCCATTAAAAGAGTTAGAAATATTTCAAAACGAAATATTTGTTAATCAAAATTCAATCCGATGTGAGCATTTAGACAAAATTACAAAAAAAGAAATTTTCAATGTTTTAAAGAAGTTCGACAAAGCCTTCTACCACGAAGGTGACAACCTTACATTTACTCACGATATTAAACATAGTATTAACACAACAAGTGAACTCCCTATCTATACCAAGTTATATCGCTATCCTGAAATTCACCGCCAGGAAGTCGATAACCAAATTGAGGAAATGCTACAACAAGGAATCATTAGGCATAGTGAATCTCCCTATTCCGCACCCATATGGGTTGTCCCAAAAAAATTGGATGCGTCACAAAGACAAAAATGGCGCATCGTAATTGATTATCGGAAACTAAATAATATTACTATCAGTGATAAATTACTTAAGGAATTCATAGGCAAATATTGTTATGTATATCTAGATGATATTATTATATTTAGTACAAGCAAAGAAGAACATCTAGATAATATGAAGAAGAATTCAAAATTCATTAAAGACTTCGCAAAAATTTCAAAACCTCTAACAAATTGTCTAAAAAAAGGGAAAAATATTAACATCACAAATGCTGAATACAAAGAAGCATTTGAAAAATTAAAATTCTTAATTACAACAGATCCAATATTAGTTTATCCCGATTTTTCAAAACACTTTTTACTTACTACAGATGCCAGCAATTTTGCTATCGGTGCTGTTCTTTCACTGTTCTTTCCAATTTGTTACGCTTTACGTACACTCAATGAACATGAGTGTAAATATTCAACAATAGAAAAAGAATTGCTTGCAATTGTTTGGGCTACTAAATATTTTCGCCCGTATATCTTTGGTCGTAAATTCACTATTAGAACAGACCATAAACCTTTACAGTGGCTTCATAATTTAAAAGAACCTAATTGCAAATTGCAAAAATGGAAAATCAAGTTAGAAGAATTTAATTTTGAAATAGAATATTTGAGTGGACGGGAAAACAAAGTTGCTGATGCTCTCTGTCGTGTCGAGATTCATTTAAATGAATCTAATTTAAATAGGTTAAATTCGAATGAAAATAATTCAAACTACATGGAAATTGACGAAATACGATCAACTGATGCTACAATGCATTCAGCTGACGAAGATAATTCCGAATATATTCCCATATCTGATTCACCTATCAATCTTTACAAATCGCAAATTATTATTAAGAAAGCTCCACAAGAAAACTTTAAATTATTGAATATTAATCATAGAAAAAGAAAAATCTTTACACATCCTAATCCTAATGAAGAATTTTTCATTAAAATTTTTAAAGATCATATTCCAAGTAAAGGAATAATAGGGATTATGATTGAAGATATTAATATTTACAGCGCTTTTCAAAATACATACCTAAAATATTTTTCAAAAAACAAATTAATAAAATTAAACAAATGCTCACTCTTACTCAGTGACATTTTATATCGTCAAGAATTGCAGGAACGCATTCTTGATCAACATGTAAAGACAAACCACAGAGGTATTAATGTTGTCTATTTAGACTTAAAAAAAAGATACTATTTTCCTAAATTGAAAGAAGAAATTCAAAAAGTCATAAATAATTGTCGTATTTGCAAATAATTGTCATTTTTTTGGAGACCCATATCTTACATTTTTAGATAAATTTACCAAACATGTGCAACTTTTCCCTATAAAGTCAAGGAATTGGTCTGACCTAAAAAACGGACTTATGAAATATCTTGCGTCTCTTGGTAAACCCAAAAGAATAGTCACAGATAGAGAAAAAGGTTTTAATAGTTTAAATTTTAAAAATTACTTGAACAATGAAGGAATTGATATCCACTTCAGTACTCCAAATAACCATAGTAGTAACGCGGATATAGAAAGATTCCACAATACACTAAATGAACAACTTAGAATTTTACAGACAATTGAAAAAGAAGAAGGCTTACCAACAGATGAAGATCCTGTTGTCAAAGCTGTTAAAACTTACAACGAAACAATCCATTCCTCAACCAATCAAAGACCCATTGATTTTATTAATGGTACAATCTCGTTTGCACAATATCCTAAATAGAAATAGAAAATAGAAAAAAAGAAAAAGTATCAAATTATTTAAAACTTAATCGGGTCAGCAAACTTCAACCATATTATAAAAAAACTGAAATAAAAAATCAAAGTGAGAATCATTTCCAAGTTAATAATGAAATCTTACCTAGATATATCAGCCAATTCAAAAAAAAATTTAAGCATGAAAACTAACCAAAAAAATAAACAATAATAATAAGTTAAAAATCAAAATTCAATCAATTCAATCTGACACTCCAACTATTTTAAGATAACACTTTTGATTACTTTATTCGCAGTTTTTACTGGTAATCGGAATTACACTTTGACACATACATTTAATTTTTTTTTTTCTATACTAACAGATAACAATACTAAAACTGAAATTATTTACTTTATTACTACTTTAGGAACTATTTTCTTCAGCATGATTCTGCTTTGTCTTCTTAATGTAATTGCATGTTCTTATATCGAAATTAATGAACTACAAAATGGGAACGGGTATATCCTCGTACAAGATTCTAAAATAAATATAATCTACAATTATACGAAAATAATGCATATTATCAACTTGGACCTGTACGAAGAAGCTATAAATAAAATCACACAAAATGTGGAACATTTACAAAACAAAAATGAAATTTCTATTAACATATTGCATGATCTAAATTAGACAATCGAGAAAATGACATGACGGCACATTTATCAACATTCAGTTTTAAAATATTTTTTTTTTACACCAGTAAGCAACGTTATCTAAATCAATTTGAAGAAGAACGGCGTCTTCGGAACATATAATTTTTTTTTAAATTTTTATATCACCCGCGTTACTAAGTAGTAAAGTATTACTATGTAGAACTTTAGATATCATATCATTAATTTACATAATAAAAAGTAATGGCCACAGATGACTTCCTTGCGGAACTCCAGATTTAGCTACAAATAATGGAGAAATGGCATCTTTAAAAAGAATCTATAATATCTTTGTGAAAGGTAAGATTCAATCAATTTCAAAAGATAAGTAGGAAATCCCAAAGTTTTAAGTTTGAATAAGATAATATTATGCGGTAGCAGGTCGAAAGCTTTGCTCATATCACTGTACATAACATCGGTCTGTGTTCTAGATTCCATATTATTAATTAACAAAGACGTTGTTTCAACTAGGTTTGTTACGGTTGACCCTTTTTTTACAAAACCATGCTGAACCATACTATAATTTTTACGCAATCAAATGTTTGTGTTGCTGCATCATTTCTGTTAACTGGGTCTTGAACATTTGATAAAATGTTGTTATCTAAATCATAATTTCAGAAGTTAGTTTGAAACCTATACCTGGAGAACCTTGAGTTTGCAGTTTTCTAGAAGAAGCTGTACTGCGTCCAAACTTATCAAGTAGCATTTTGATTTTTACTGATTGCTAATGTAAAATACTATTGAATTATATCTGCTTCTCTCAATTTTTCAATTATAGATACAATTTCATTATGATGATGTTACCAGCTGATTGTGATGCAATTAGAAGTCTTAATTTATCAACTAACTTATTAGGATCCTACCAATAAACATATTGATTTGATTGATTTGTATAATTTAATTGGGTTTCTGGTGTTAAAGATTAATGAAAAAACTGAGTAAATTTTTTTTTCGTAAACACTGGATCTTTTTATTATATAGTGTTATAATCATGTTCATATAATTTTCTTAATGTATTCTTGAATTTAAAACCTTTGTTTCCTTTTATTTGTTCTAAAGTATTATAATTTCTTCTATGTCCATTCGTTTTGTTAAGAATTTTATGATACTTAAATCACTTTCGCCTTTCAGTATATTTTAGAGGTTTTTTTTTAATATTAATACATATAAACCATCAGTACCTTCAAAAACTTCCTTATCAATCAAAATATTTTTATTAATTTCATCTATTTCAAAATTAGCATTGTCAAGTTTTCGCACATTTAATGATTCATCAAAATAGAGTCCATATGTCTTATCGAGTTCTGACTTGTTTAGAAACAAAAATTTTGAAATTGATGGTGATTCATCATTATCAAATTTTATAGTATTCGGTGTTGAAGTTTTAACTTTATTGTAAGTATTACTTCTGTTGCTAGGTGTATAAGACTGACATAAATAATAGACTGAAAATAAATATTGAGTTGGGTTGTGAGGCTGTAGGATCAACTACATGCATGTTATTTGAAAATTCGTTATATCCCATTCCTTTGATTGGTTTTATTACTTTTTTTAAATATTCATATTTAGGTTTATGTAATGATTTCGAGTAAATATATATGTTTTGAAATTTAAGCCCTTTAGGATCTAAAAACATACTTATCATAGCATTAGTTTTACCGCAATTTCACGGCCCGGCTGTTAATCCTCTTATGCTTTTCATTTTTTTTCTTTAAATTTTAATCAACATTTTTAACTTTTAGAAATTTAATTTCTTTAACTTAGTAAAACATTTTTTCTTTTAAGTGATTATGATGAGTTTTAAAAGGTGATTAGTGTTTGATTGATTTTCTTAAACTAAACTGCATATTATGCTTTTTCGCAATAAATATTTAAATAGTAATAAAAAAATTGTTAAAGGAAGAGGAGTTATTAATTCATTAATTAATAAATTACAAATTAAAGCACAATTACCTGGCTATAATTATTGCGGGCCGGGAACAAAATTAGCAAAACGATTAGCTCGTGGTGATAAAAGGATTAATGGTTTAGATGAAGCTTGTCGAGAGCACCATATAGCATATTCCGAAAGTTTTGATCAAAATCAGCGTCATGTAGCTTATAATATACTAGCAGAAAACGCTTGGCAAAGAGTCAAAACGGAAAGCTAAAGTTTTAGTGAACACTTAAATTCATATCTAGTTACAAACGCAATGAAAGCTAAAATTAAACTCAGTATGGGTTTAAAAAAGAAAACAAAAAATTTGAAAAATGTCATAAAAGAAGTTAAATTAGCTATTAAATCTACAAAGAAACCAATGAATGATAAAAATATTATAAAATAGCTTTACATGCAGCTCGAAAGTTTTCTAAGGGCCAGAAAAAAAAAATTTATATCCCTCGAATAATTCCGGTACCAAAAATTGGACGAATTTTACCTTTAATCCTTATATTTGCTGGTTTGTCAGCTGTTGGAGCATTTTCTGGCGGTGCTGCAGGTATAGCAAAAGCTGTAAATGATGCTAAAAGTGCTCGTAAACAATTGCATGAGAGTGAGCGTCAAATAAAATGATGAAAGCAATATCATTAAAAGGAGGAAAAGGATTACATTTAAAACCGCACAAAAAAAGTTTAGGTCTGTTTTTGAATCCAAAAAATCATTAAAAAAGAGCAGTCAAAAATTATGAGATAGAAGAATTTAAAACCTCCATTAGAAGTAATTCAATATTTAGGAGATAATCTTGTGTATCATGTGTAAAAATATCAAAACTTTAATTCATATAATTGCGGTCATCTATGTTTAAAATTTTTATTTCATATTGTTAAAAAAAAAAAAATTATCAGTAAATAATTGAAACATGAAAAAAAACAAAAAAAATATATCTTTATTATTAGTCTGAATTAATTAAAAAACTAACCTACATTAATAATTTTGTTCAAGTTCAAGGTTATTTCTATCTTTTTGAGCAAAAAGAAACAAAAAGTAGTGATAAAGAATAATTAGAATTTATTCCAAAAGAAATTTAAAGAAAAATTGAATTGAATTGAAACATATTATATAGACATGTGGGAATGGTCACTAGAAGTGGCAAAACATATTGAATTACCACGATTCACCACTATCCAATTCTAGAACAAAGTTGATAGTATAACTAAAAGCTTTTTTCTTCTCTTTCGTTAAAAATAAAAGAAAACCATATGTTGAGGTTTTCCGGTTTTTAGTCTTTTTCTTTCCGTATCAAGTAGCCGCCAAGCTCAAACGTGTCTGTATGGTCTTGATATAATAATTACTATAATTATAATGTACCAATAACTATAATACCATTAAGTTATTATAATATTACCATTAAGTAATAAGTAATTGTCAAATAAATTATAATACAAATTATAATACAAATTGTACAAAATAAAAGCTCATAATTAAAATTGGAGCATTTTGATTTCGCTACAATTGGGGGCTCGCCCGGGACCCGGGATCAGAGTATTCAGCAATATTACTGGATTTATTCATCAAAATTTCCAGTAATATTACAGTTATAAAAAAAAATACTCATCAAGTATCCAGTGTCTAATCCAGGTTTCACAAATTGTGATTTTTAGCAAGACATTTAACAAAATATCCAGTAATATTATGAGTATATTAACTCTATTAATATACTCATCAAGTGTCCAGATCAGATCAAGATTTCACAAATTGTGATCGGCATCACAAATTTCACCATTTTTTTAGCAAGATATTCAACAAATATTCAACAATTATACTGGATTTATTCACTAAAGTGTCCATATAATTTATCAGAATTTCACTTAAAGTATTTATTATTCAGAGATATCAACTTCATCATTTAACTAAGTAGTAATAATTACAAGTAAAAAACAATATAAATTTGAAAATTGATATAAGTTTTAACAAACAAAATAAAATTGGAGAACCAAGATAAGTTCAGTTTTTTTTTACATAATAACTTTGTCCAGTTATATATGTAATTGAAAAGAAATTTAGTTTTATTCATTTAGAAATATAATTGTCAAAAAAAAATAAAAAGTGTCGAGAAAAAAAAAATGAAAAGTATTACAATAAATTTGAGAAATTGCACATAAATACAACCATATAAAATTAAAAGTTAATAATGAATAAATATGTAGACAAAAGAATCATAATTTAAAAAAAAGAAAGGAAAAAATCATAAACATTATTACTTATTAATACCAAAAAAACATGAGAAATTTGTATTTAGACAACAAGGTTTTATAAAATAAAAATAAAGCCTTTAAAAAATAAAAAATATTAGAAAGAAACACCCAAATTTCTTGGTTAATTAATTAAAATCAAATTTCGTGTTATAAATTTTAAGCGAACCAGTTGACCATTGATAAGGCAAATAAATAATTGTAATTAAGTTAATTCATTTAAGTTCATTTCAAGCAAAATTTAATATTAAGAATACATAATAAATTGTTGAACAATATAGAGTGGAGGAAAATTCAATTAAGCTATAAATAAAAACAAGGTAGAATGTAAACCAACGGTTTTTAAAAGCGCACATTTCCAAAACTCAATACAAACTGTTTAGAATTTTGACTTACACAAAAATTTGAAAATTTCATGTAATACGAAAAATCGTGAAAATAGGACATTTTTGAAATTTTGAGGGGCCGTAAGTCCGGAATCCTATATAACTAAGAAAAGCCGTTAACACGCGTAAAAATATATTATTGAACCTTTAATTTTCATGCCTCGCCGAAGAAAAATTTTTACAGGTGCCTAAGTTACAGGTGTCTAAAAATTGGAAATTTTCAATTTTTGAGGCGTAATAACTCTTAAAGAGGAGGTGCTACCAAAAAATTTTCTGAGGAAACTTATACTAATTCTAAAAGTTCTTTCTTGCCTCAAAATTTCAGGTTTCTATCTAAAGGCGTGCCGGAGTTATGAAAAAAGAAATTTCATGCAAAATGTGGCTTTCAGATAACGGTAAATTTAAATGGTAAATTACAAAATATTACATAATTTTGATATTGTTTTATATAGATAATAAAATTTTCGATCTTCTGGCGGTTTTAGATTGCAAAACTATTACGCAGGGCCTGAGATATATACATCTGAAAATGGGACTTTTTCGCAATTTTGAAGAGCTGCAACTTTGGAACCCTTTACAACTAAAACAAACCTTTAACACACATTAAAATATATTACTATAGCTTTAAATTTTATATCTTGCAGAAGTAAAATGTGTACAGGTTCCTAAGTTACAGGTGTTTAAAAATAGAAAATTTTCAATTTTTAAGCCCTCATATCTCATAAACAGGGGGTGGTCCAAAAAAAATTTCTGAGCAAACTTATACTAATTCTAAAAGTCCTTTCTTGCCTCAAAATTTCAAGCCTCTATCTAAAAGCGTGCCGGAGTTATGAAAGTAGAAAAATCATGCAAAATTTGGTTTTCACATAACGGTAAATTTAAATACTAAATTTAGAAAAATTGTATAATTTTGATATTAATTTACAAAGATAAAAGAAATACCTATCGAATGACGTTTTCAGATTGAAAAATCTTAAGCAGAACATAAGATATATGTATTTAAAAATAGGGCTTTTTCAAAGTTTGAGGGGGTGTAGCTCCGTAATGGGAGGGGCTACATGAAAAAGTTGTTCCACAAAATTATTTTTTTTATGAGACCTACCCATGGTTAAAATTTTTTCTCTATCTTTAACGGTGTAGAAGTTTTGTAAACAGACGGACGGACGGACGGACAGAGTGAAACTAATAAGCACATTTTTTCAAAATTTTTTGGAAATGTGCTAAAAAAGAAGAAGTTATAAATAAAATATAAAAACAAATTAGAAATTACAAAGAATATATAAAATATAAAAATCAAAAGTGCGCAGTCAGTCATACATTACCGATTCGAGTTTGTTAGTTTTTCATTTAATTGTAATGCTTCATCAAAAGTTTAATTATACATTTAGATTAAATAATACTACCTATACGAAACGGTAATGTCATTAAACGGTAAAATATCGCATTATGTAATTATTGGGTTCTTCTCAAAATATCCAATTTTCGTGAATTATTAACATATGGAAATGTGACTGTGCACTTTGGATGTTTTACATCAATTAATTAGAATTATATTTAGCATATTAACCTGTATGACGTTTTCTTTGGTTTTTATTAAGATATGATCACAATAATTGAATAAGTCATTGAATTGAATAAATTTTTTTTTTATTTTGGAATATAGCAATTATTTATTTTGGAATTGAATAAGTCTAATGAATTGAATAATTTTTTTTATTTTTATTCTGGAATTTAAACCTAACCGAAAATTAATTAATAAAATAATAAAATTTAGAAAAGAAGGAAAAAAGAAAATATTTACAGTTAACTTAATTATAGGTTAACGAATCAATTAAAATTTTATAATTGAATAATTTTAGATTTAAATCAAATAAACTTAACAACAAATTTGATTATAATTCAATTTATTAAAATTAATATCTCCATCTATAATAAGTTTGGAATGATAGTAGTACTGTTTAACCAAATTCATATTAAGCTATAATAAAGTCTTGAATTAAAATCAATTAATTAATTAGATTAAGCCAAGAGTTGAGATTTAATAAGATTTTATATTAAGATTTTCTTTTAGGCTTGAAATAAATATTTTTTTAATTTGATAATTAATAAGTACATACAGTATATATTAACTCCGTTTGGCGAGCTTAAGTGGGATTGTTTGTTTTCTCGTCGAGGTTAAATTCACTGGAAGAGGAAAGCTTTTAGATTTTACTGTTCGGTCAACTTCTTTTATCCCTTATTCTGTCAACTTACCTCCGTTACACCTTTCATCGGGGTAATAGTATTTTAGATATTTGGAAGTATGGATGTGGCAACGATCTACGCATTGAATGTTCAAGGTTTGTGGGGAAAACTAAGGGAGCTCGGTTTGGTTACAACAGGCAAGAAGCATGACTTGCGAGTAAAACTGCTCGAACACTTTCACTTAGAAGGTAAGTCAACCCGGAATCAGACGATTCGAGTTTCCATATAACACTTAAGAGTACCGTCAGTGTTCGAACGACTCCAATGATCAGAAGTAACTTTACGTTACGGGATGTAGAGGTAAGGTTGTGGTCCTTTTGCGGTAGCGGCTCCCCCGACGTCAATCAATGCATAGCAGAATTTGAGGACAATGCGGAAACACTGGGCTGGAACGAGATACAGAAGTTAATTTATGCAAAGCAGCTTTTGATAGGAGCGGCAAAGCTGTTTTTGCGAAGTCAGATACGTGTGAAAACATGGAATGATCTAAAAGAAGTCTTGTTAGACGAATTTGGAACGAAACTTTCCTCAGCCGAGGTTCATCGTTTACTACGACGAAGACGCTACTACGAAAAGCCAATGTAAACTCTCCGACAACACTTATATTGCCTAATGGAGTTAGGGAACCCCGTTAGTTTAGAAGAAGAAAGCATAATTGAATATTTCATAAATGGAATATCGGATTCTCGATATAAATACTGTATCAATACTGTATCAATCTAGTACAATCAAAGAACTCAAAACAAACATTACAATCTAGGAAAATCAGAGGCGACCCACTATCATCAAATAGGGGGAACCTCTTATATTCGACTCAGTTCGCAGGTCCGTCGAGAGCTCTAACTTCTTCGAAATTCTCTCACCCGAACTCGATGCCAAGTCCATCAAGAAGCCAAGGTTCGTTGTGAACTTTGAAAACAAAATATGTTATAAGTGCGAAGTCGACGCTTAAAGTTGGACTCGGATAGGACAACCTTAGTAATCCTAAAGGAAGCGGAGTTAGTGACTTTGGGTAGCTCAATTCTTGACTTCAACATTGATCAAATCTGGTGTCACAACTCTGGTTTGACTAATGGATTTTTTCACGTACCAGTTCATCCAAATTCCAGAAAATACACGTCGTTCGTCACACACCACGGGCAGTTCGAATTCCGATATGTACCTTTCGGCATTTCCAACTCTCCGCCGTGTTTTCAACAAAACAAAGTTGTAGTTTACATGGACGATATTGTAATTCCAAGAAGAAATGAAGAAAAGGGCATTGAGAGCTTAAAACAGGTGCTAGAAATCGCATTTGTAAATGGATTACGGGTAAAGTGGCAAAAATGTCAATTTTTGCGAAAGAAAATAAATTTCCTTGGGTACGTTATTGAAAGCGGCAGTATCAGACCCTCACGGGAAAAGACGAAGGCAGTCGCTAATTTCAAAACGTCCACCAATCAAAAGTTCCTTCAAAGGTTTTTAGGACTCACATCGTACTTCAGAAGGTTTATTCGAGACTACGTCGTGATAGCTAAACCATTAACCGATTTACTACGGAAAGAAAGCAATTTCAATATTAATGAAAAAACAATACTTGCAATTGAGCAATTAAAGTCCGCTCTAACCAAAGAACCAGTCCTAAAATTGTTCAATCCACGGGCTGGGACAGAGGTACACACCGACGCGTCGTCGCACGGGTATGGCGCCTTGCTATTGGCAAAAGACTCGGAAGATCAGATGTTTCATCCAATTCAATATATGAGCCGAAAAAAGAAGTCGGCAGAGGAGAAATACCATTCCTACGAACTGGAAGTCTTAGCCATAATAGAAGCAGTAAGAAAGTGGAGAATATACCCGATGGATAGAAAATTTAAGATTATAACAGACTACAACTCTTTCGCACAAACCGTAAAAACTAAGGACGTTTGGGAGATGTTCCTTTATGAATTTAATTTAATTTAGTACGATATACTACACAAGGACCCTGACAAGGAGTTGATAGTAGTGCCGGCCGCCATGCAAGCGGAAATAATAACGATGGCTAACAAAGATGGTAACTTCTCAACGAAGAAGACTCAAGAATATATTAAAAAATGCCAAAGCTACACTCGAAAGTAGATAGGATCGTGAGAAGCTGCGTAGAGTGTATCATTTTAGAAGCGAAAACAGGCAAAAAAGAAGTATTCCTAGCCCCTATCGATAAGGAAGGCAGACCCTTACAGACGTTCCAAATAGACTATCTCGGTCCTATGACGACGACGAGCAAATCCTACAACTATATCTTTGTCGTTGTAGATGCCTTCTCCAAATTTACATGGGTATATCCAACTAAAAATACTAGATCTGAAGCCCTAATCGACAGAATAATAACAGAATAATAACGGATAGAGGGGTAGCGTTCAAATCTAAGGATTTTAAAGAATATTGTGAGATGCAAGATATCCTGCACTTGTCAATAGCGACCGGTGTACCACGGGTAATTATCGTCCCTATGCTAACCAAATTGAGTCACAGCAATCCGTCCATGTGGTACAATCACGTTAATAGGGTACAACAGATAATAAACAATACCCCACCTAGAAGTACGAAAATTACACCGTTCAAAATCCTGACGGGACTTGATATGCGAACCACAAAAGATTTAGAAATACAAAATTTATTGAAGGACGCAATAGCGAAAAAAATCGAGTCAGAACGAGATGAGATAAGAAGAGAAGTTCAAGAGAACATCCATCGAATTCAACAAGAAAACCGTAAACGCTTCGATGCAAAACGAAAACCAGAAGTCAACTATAAGTTACACGATCTAGTAGCGATCAAAAGCACTCATTTTAGCCCAGAGTTGAAACGGAACCCCAAATATATAGGGCCATATAAGAACACCCAAAACCTAAATCACGGAAGATACAAGGTCGAAAAGGTGAGAAACCATGAAGGCCCGCTGAAAACCTCGACAATAGTGGGGTTTATAAAAAACTGGGACCCATCATTCGGGTTGAACGGTGATGTAGGATGGCCGAATGTATGAATGGTCATTAGAAGTGGCAAAACATATTGAATTACCACGATCCACCACTATCCAATTCTAGTACAAAGTTGATAGTATAACTAAAAGCTTTTTTCTTCTCTTTCGTTAAAAATAAAAGAAAATCATATGTTGAGGTTTTCCGATTTTTAGTCTTTTTCTTTCCGTATCAAGTAGCCGCCAAGCTCAGACGTGTCTGTATCGTCTTGATATAATAATTACTATAATTATAATATACCAATAACTATAATACTATTAAGTTATTATAATATTACCATTAAGTAATAAGTAATTGTCAAATAAATTATAATACAAATTATAATACAAATTGTACAAAATACTCGTAAAAGCACATAATTAAAATTGGAGCATTTTGGTTTCGCTATATACATATACATATTTTTATTGTGATGAATTAACCTTGAAAATCTATAAAAGCTGAATGCACTTCTGAAATACCTCATTATTTCAATTAAAAATATGTCAATAATATTAACTTTAAACGGAAACTCTTCTATATTGACAACTAATTATTTTCCACCTATAGACCTAAAGGGGAAAGAATATACGTTTGGTTTCAGATTTCCAAACATATAATTCAATACCGAATATAGACTAGGAGATTAATAGATTTATTATTGATGATAAATCTATTATAATTCCAACAGGTTCATATGCAATTGAAGATATTGAAACATTTCTTAAAAGAACGTTAACAGATAAGGAAAAATTAATTTTAAGAGCAAATAATAATAAATTAAAGTGTGAAATTTTTGCTGATAAAGAAATTGATTTTGCAAGAGAAGATACTATTGGATTATTGGATTATTAGGCTTCAGCAAAAATAGATTATCAGCTAATAAATGGCATACTTTAGATTTTTTTGTGGATATTAACAAGTAAAAATAACAGTAAGTCGATGCAATCGACTTATTTATACCCTACACCTAAAAAATTCAAATTAAATTAAAAATCCATAAGTTATTTTAGTTAGGTATTTAATAAAAGCTAAAAAAAATAAATGGTGTTACAACCTTTGTACAAAATTTCAGGTTTCTATCTTTATTAAATTCGAAAATATGATTGTTAGGTCTTGGGAAGTGTGTGAAGGCACGCGGACCACCATCCCAATTCATCTCAAATTTTAGAGACATCAACATGGTAGAACATTCTTATATCAAATTTCAAGTTTAAATATTTATTAATTTCGAAGATATGCTTGTTTGGTCTTAGGAGTTGTGTGGCAGATACGCGAACAACCATTCCAATTCATCTTAAATTTTGGACAAATCAGGGATTCAGGAAACAACCCCCTTGTACCAAATTTGAAGTTTCTGTCTTTATTAATTTCGAAGATATGCTTGTTTGGTCTTAGGAGTTGTGTGGCAGATACCCGAACAACCATTCTAATTCATCTTAAATTTTGGACAAATCAGGGATTCAGGAAACAACACCCTTGTACCAAATTTGAAGTTTCTGTCTTTATTAATTTCGAAGATATGCTTGTTCGGTTTTGGGAGTTGTATGGGAGGTACCCGAATGACCACTCCAATTCATCTCAAATTTTAGGCAAATCAGGGATTTAGGAAACAACACCCTCGTATCAAATTTGAAGTTCCTATCTTTATTAATTTCGAAGATATGCATGTTCGGTTTTGGGAGTTGTATGGGAGGTAACCGAACAAACACTCCACTTTATCTCAAATTTTGGAGATATCAGGGATTCAGAAAAACACACCCTCTTACAAAATTTTAAGTTTCTATCTTTATTAATTTCGAAAATATGGGTATTAGGTTTTGGAAGTTGTATGGGAGGTACTCGAACGCATGGTCCGATTTCGCCCATTTACAATCTCCGCTTTACCTTAGTCATTGTTAACCTACAGTATAAATTTCATCAAGATAGCATCATTATTTTTTGAGTTATCGTGCCTACGGATGGACGGACGGACGGACATCGCTAAATCGACTCCGGCGGTGATCCTGATTCAGAATATATATACATGTCTATACCTAACTCGCTTCCTTTTGGTGGTTACAAACACCATACCAAAGTTAATATACCCTATACTTAATGTGTAGGGTATAACAAAGTAAATATAGTAAGAATAGAATGTAATATTATCTCCGGAACTTATATAAATGAAGAGGAAGCATGCACTTTACATGAATTTTCTATAAGTGTCAGTCCTGCCTATAAAATAATTGAAGTTCCTAAAAGTGTACTAAAAGTGTAATTTATCTATCGTAACTGTTGATCAGATAAGATCTGTCACTATTAAATTACTCGATCAGAACTGAAATATACATCTTAGCACGAAGTCAAACAAACTTTTGCATTAATTTACCATAATTTTCATCCTTCATCAATCCAGGATTTTTTTTATATGTTTGAAGTATACATTCGAATTGTTTTGAGAATAATCGGATGTATCAAAACGATTAAGATATTCTTTAATATCCTTGAATACATCATCTGTATGTATTTCGTAAATTAACGAATCAGTATCAGTATAAGATAGTTGACAATTGTTTTTATATTTTTCTTGCATATAATTGTAGTGAAATGCATAGAGTTTCGTTTTAGATATATCTAAAAGTGTCATTCCTATATATGTTGGCTTATTGAAAATTACTTCGGATTTTAATAATTCTATTGCAATTAAATTTTCATTAAAAATTGTATGAGAATAAAAATTAGGTTTAGATATCAAAGATTCAGCTCCGTATCGACCTTCCCATTGTGTGAGTAATTTAATAATTCTGCGAAAGCGTACATTCTCCATCGTTTTACCGAAAATTGCGTTACAAATTAATTTGAATAAAACTTTTTCAAATTCGTTTTATGCATTTTTCTTAAGTCAGCACATAATTCAATAAATGTTTTCATCCAACAACTGCTTTGCGAAAATTGTAAAGCACGATGAATTTTTGTTAATTTCAACGCTTGATTTAAATATTCCTTTAAATTTCTATAATGAAAAACATAATTCTTTTTATTATTTAATGTAGCTAACATTTTTGGTTCTTTAAAACCATCTGTAGAGATCTACTTTCAGAATAAATCCGATTTCATTATCACCGCAACATTGAAATCTAATTTAGCTGCATCTTCAACCCACTTAAGATTTTTATAAGGTAAATTTTGCGTCATAGCCCACGAATCCATTGCATTTATATCGTAATACATTAGATAAGTAGATTCTTCTTTTTCATTATAATGTATTTATTATTAGCTTTTTCATAACGTTTAGTGCATTGCGTTAATCCTCCTCTAATACATTTTTCTATAAACATAACCATATCCACATAACCTATTAATTCAATTTCTGTTTCAGTATGTTTTAGCATTGCATCCCATGAAAAACCTGGTACTGTAAAATAATATGCTGCATCTAAACCGAAATTTTTTAGACAACCTACATAGCAAAAGTACATCTATTTTTAAATATAAATCATTATATTCTCCAATGTTTGTTATGTTAAATTCTGTCCAAATTCTTTTTGCATGCTCTTTATCAGAATCACTAACATGAGTTTTCTTTAGCGAATTAAAAAAAATCATCTTTTCGTGGTAGTTGTTTGTCATTCAAATTCGACCAGTTTTTAACATATTCATACGGAAAGACTCCTTTTCTTGTCAGAAGAGTAATTTTTTCATTATTCAGGTTAAGGAATTGTGAGAGTACAATTTTTTTTCTGTTAAATATGATGCTAATTTATCTAATGATAATGACATAAAACGAAATGAATCTATGAATCGAAATACAATTTCATATCCGTTTAAGTATTTAATTACTGATATATAATTTTCTGTAGCATTTGGTATTATTCTAACGGGACCAGAAATACTATTAGATATATCAGTAATAAGCAAATGTACATCATATTTACTTAAATTATGAAATACAACTGGAATCATTTTGATGCACTTATAGTTTAAAATAAAATCTTTATGAGCTGGTCCCCTGTATTGACCTGTTATGCGACAATGATCTCTTACTTTAACATTAGCTTCATTAAATTCTTTTTCACATATATGACATGTTTTACTCAAATTCAATTCATTGTATTGTAGGTAGGTAGGTATGGTGGTGACCTTCACGATGCTGCTTGAATGCCTCAATTAGCACTAGATTGCGCCATTTTGATACCACTGCACTCATGTGACCCGTGTTTTTAGATTGTTTGCTGTTTTATATCCAACCCGAGCGGTTCAGATACAAGATCAGATCTTTGATTTTGTGTTTAGAAAGCTCGCTGAGGTTGTGGAAGAACGGCTTGCCGAGTGAGAGACGTCTGGCTTCAGCTAGGGCCGGACATTTGCAAAGAAAGTGTTCCAGATTCTCACTTTCGTTTGCTTCTTTCCAGCTCCTGCATGAGGTGTTGTGTGGGACTCCTAATTTGGCCGCATGCGTGCCCACTGGCCAGTGGCCTGTGATGATTGCTACTAGTCTGGCTATGTCTATGCGGGATTTGGATATCAACTCGATTGATCTCCTTTTGTTGTATGTGGGCGACAATGTTCTAGATATGGTGCAATTGCTCAGATTGCTCCACGTATTTTGTGATTTCGCTATATACAAAGAAAGGATCCGTTCCTTGATGGTACTGATTGGGAAACTAACTCTCCCGTAACTTTCCGGGGAGTTAGTGTTCTAAGTAGATCATTTCTTTGCTAGTTCGTCAGCTTTTTCATTTCTTTCAATATTGCTATGCCCAGGCACCCATAACAAGGTTATGTTTAACCTTTCGCTTGTTAGGGCAATTTCCTGTTGGCACTGTCTAACAAGTTTAGAGCTTGTGATGTTCGCGTTAATGGCCTTAATCGCGGATTGACTGTCGACACAAATGGCGACCATTCTCATTTGTGTATTGTTTCCGTTCAGAATTCGGGCAGCCTCTCTAACTGCTAGTATCTCCGCCTGAAAGATGCTAGCTGTGTCGGGGAGTTTGTAGAATTTTGAAATGTAGAGTTTCTCCGAGAAAATGCCAGCACCGACTCCTTCCTTTATCTTGGATCCGTCGGTGAAGATAGTGACATCGAAATTCTTTGTCACATTACGGCCCTTCCATTCCGCTCTAGACGGAAATTCTACGACTAAATTACTCCCGAAGTTTATTTTGGGAATAGTGCAGTCGGTCAGGGTTGGTATAAAGTCCCTTGGAAATATCTCCAGAATATTACCGTGGCCATATGGTTTAGTAGCAAACCACCCAGTTTCTCTGAGTCGAACTGCACTACACGTTGCGACATACTTAATGTATAGATCCGGGGGTAAAAGAAATAAAATAGTATTCAGAGCATCAGACGGACACAATCGCAGTGCTCCTGTGATGCCCACAGATGCCGATCTCTGTATTCTATTTAGTTTTGTTATATTGTATTTCCGATTCATCTCTGGCCACCACACCAGCGATCCATAGGTAAGGATTGGGCGAACCACGGCTGTGTACGTCCAAAGCGCCATCTTTGGCTGCATACCCCATTTCTTCCCCATGGTTTTATTGCAAGCATAGAGAGCAACACAAGCCTTCTTAACTCTATGCTCGATGTTAGATTTCCAGGAAAGCTTCGAGTCTAGGATAATGCCTAGATACTTAGCGCTGGTAGTCAGATTTAAAGTATAATTGTTGAGTTTCGGTAGGAAAAAAGTAGGTATTTTGGATCTTGTCGTGAAGAGTACCATTTCAGTCTTCTCTGAGTTGACACCTAGGCCACAACTTGTGGCCAAGTTGTGAACCTTGCTTAGAGTTCTATTCATGATCTCACTAATCGCGGATATAAACAGGCCTGATACTAGTATCACCACATCATCCGCATACGCCCCTACCTTTATTCCTTCCTCAGCAAGTATCATTAGAATTTTGTTTATAACCATTAGCCATAGCAAAGGTGATATTACACCTCCCTGAGGTGTACCCCTGTTGACTAATTTAGTAACACTGCTGTTTCCCAATTTCGCGTGAACTATTCTGGAATTCAGCATGGATATAATCCAATGCTTCAGAAACTGCTCTGTTCTCGCCTGGGTTAGAGCTTCTTCAATAGATTGGATGTTGACATTGTTAAAAGCACCTTCGATATCTAAGAAGGTGGCTAAGGTAAATTGTTTGTACTTAATGGAGTGTTCAACCGTGCTGACCACTTCATGAAGAGCCGTTTCTGTGGACCTACCTTTTAAGTACGCATGTTGAGATTTCGATACCAGAGTTCCCTCAAAGCGTTGCCTAATCTGGTAATCCAAAATGCGCTCCAAAGTTTTTAAAAGAAAGGAGGACACGCTGAGTGGCCTGAAGTCTTTCGCAGACTCGTGGCCCCTTCTACCTGCCTTTGGAATAAATACTACTCGGACTCTCTTCCAACTGCAAGGAAAATGATTATGTTTTAAACAGCCACTGAAAATGGCGACAAGCCACGATGTCGACAGCATTAACGACTTTTGCAACATAATCGGAATTATGCCATCTAAGCCAGGCGATTTATATGGAGAGAAACTTTTTATAGCCCAAGAAACCTTTTCCTGAGATATAATTTTACTTACTTCATCCCATAAGTATTGTCTTCATCTCATTATATTGTAGTTGACTAAATTCTTTCATTGGTTTTGAATTACGAAAAACTGTTTCAACATCATGAGCAATAGATTCTAATTATTTAGCAAACCATTCAGCACATTTTATACCCCTATAACTTTCATAGAAGGATAAAGATTCATTGTAAGACACACTAAAGTAAAAGCCTACACTATGAGCTACATGCTGTTTTTGAGTTTATTTTAGAAGAAATTGGTTTGAGTATACTTTCCAAATCTGCCTATATAATAAATGGATTTCGTTGTTGATTTTTTAAATTTTTCGCTTAGAAATGTAATCTTTTATTCATTAAATTTTTCGCAATCTTTCATATGTTGTTGAAATTTATTATTATTAATAAACAACGATCACAAATAAATTTCTTTGCATGGTGCTCTATAATACTACTGCTAAGAGTCTGGACAAGTTTTTAATCCAAATATAATGAGAAATATTTGAATTTTGCTTTTCTACAATTTGCTCTACGTATTCTTTTTGCAATAATAATAAATTTACATGCTTTTTTTGCTTGTTTTCAGTTAACCTTGTTGGAAGTACTTTAAAATTTCTTTAATTTTTTCCTTTTTTTTCTAGCTCATATACATTTACACTTATTTCATTGACTTTTTCAAATCTTTTTATATTTGATCTGCTTACTGGAAACGATATTCCATCTAATTTTAAAACTGTGGTATAGTGTGGATAACTACTTACGCGGGAGCAATTTTTTCTATTATCAGTTATTGGATAAATAGCAGAAACTATAGCACATCCAAAGCATGCGTTGTCTGAAATTTTAATATTAACACACGCCTTCTTGTTCTGAATTTCTTTTGGCAGCTCAATATACGAAGATCCAATTAAAGGTGTATAAGAATTTAAATTTATTACCAGATTTATAACACTTTTTAGTGCCCAACCTGAATCACGTTCTTGAATTTCTTCCAGGTCCTTAAGAACTATATTCTTTAAATAATTGTCATACCATTCGTTCAAATTTGTATCCCTGGATATAACTAGATTTTTTGTATTCATGTATTTATAATCTTCTACTGTAGTATCAGAAAGAGCTTTCCCAAAATTTCCATAGAATCTTGCATTAACTTTAATATACCATTCCATTAATACCATTAATATACCATTAATATACCATAATATAAATTTAACATACCATATAGAAAGTTTATTTTTTAAAATTTAATATATTCTAACACAAAATATTTTTCCGCAAGCAATCAGAAATTTAATTGCATCTTTAAAAATTACATTATTAATTAAAAAAGTTTGTATACGATTATTGAATGCACAATTTATTTTTTCGCATTTAATTTTATATCTAATTCTTTTAAATTTATTACCAAATGGTTTCCTTATTTTTTCATGTTTCGAACGATAACCTTTCATTAGACTTATAACATTTATCATTTTAAAATTTTCTGTTTTTTTTTTGGTTGTTTTTAATAATTTATAAAGTTCACTAATATATTTATTTAATATTTTAATAGTTTTGTAATTTTTTATTGGATTATTTTCTTTAATACTTAATAATTTTTTAGCATTTTCATGAATATTTTTAACTTGATCCATTTTGTCTTAACTTTTATATACATATATTCACGTTCCCGACTCCCGTACAACAGAACAACTAACAAAAATTACTTAAATACCTACATTAAATACACACTTAAATAGTGATAGTATTATATTTCTATTATTGTTAATATCATAATTTCAATACTTCAATATTATTTGTTTTTATACCCGTACGACAAGTATCGGGTATAATAAAATTACTCCTCCGTTTGTAACCCCTCGAAATAAGCGAGCTAGATATACCTTCAAAGGTATGGATCGGATCAGAATCAAATTCTGAGTCGATTAAGCCATGTCCGCCCGTCCGTCCGTCAGCACGCTAACTCAAAAACTAAGAAAGCTAGAATCTTGAAATTCACACAAAATATTCTGGGAGCAATTTGTAGGTTTCCTATGTTTTTTGGTTGAGTTCCGACCAAAACTTCGGGTAGCTCTCGAACAACTAACTTTTAGATATCCACAATTTTTTTGAAATAGAGGCATGAAATTTTAACTGCTGATAGATATCATAAAAATATTAATTTTATATATATATTAATTTTTCGGTAGCTCCACCCGTTAAGGAGCTACAGCCCCCCTAGTTCGAAAAATCTCTATATTTAAATTGTTATAACACAAGCTCTATAAGGTATATCTTCAATCTGATAGGTGCTATTATGAGCTTTACAAACATGTATATAATAAATATATACTTGTGCTATATGGTGTCTTAATTTACCGTTATGCGAAACTGAATTATTGCAAAATCCTTTAACCCTTCTATCTTCTAAACGGTTTAAAATTTTGACAGAAGTTAGATCTTTGAAAATAAAAATGAGTCATTTCAGAAATTTTTTTTGTATCACCCTCCGTTTAGGAGCTGTAAGGGGTCAAAACCTGAAAATTTCCTATTTTTAAACACCTGTAACTTGAACGCCTGTTAAAATTTTTTTGAAGTAATACATAAAAATTAAAGCTTCAACATTATACTCTTATTTCTGTTAACAACTTTTATTTTTTTTATAATTGACGAAAGTGTTACTGTTTAGTCGACCTGCACCTAAAAGAGAAAACAAAAGAACACATCACAAAGAATCGTCATTCACAAAATAAAATACTTATCTGAAATCATCTGGGGTGCATATCATACAACCTTCAACATCCATAGAATCAACCATCAACACCTAAAAAGAAAGCAATTATTATTTATTTATTAGATTTTACTTACCAATAAGAATCCAAAATTTTATTCATTATTTTCTCTTTTTTGTGTTTACAATTTGTTAATGTTAGAACATTAATTGTCAGAACAAACAAATTCACAATATTAGATAGAAATTGTCAAAATATAATTGTTTTCATTTTGGGACACAAGATGTCAATTACATTAACTAAAATTAATTTTATTCACAATAATTGTATATTTTTTATATATTTAATAATTTTAACTCTATATATACTTATATACTTTTTTCTTTTTTTTTCATTTTACTATGTATTTTAAATTCAAGGTTACTGAACTTGAGTTAAACGTTAGTCCTGAACCGTTTAACTCAAGTTTATATAAATTTTATGAATTTTTTTTAATCGCTACCGAATCACCGAAAAGAAAAGATAATTAATTAATTACTGATGTTTTTTAAATTAAAAATAAGTAAATAAATTAAAGATTTAGGATTTAATTGAATTTCTTAATAAAATTGTTAGTTAATTAAAATTGAACTATTTGTTTTTCTTTATACATGTCTACAAAACATTTTTTTTAATCGTTGAAAAAAACATTTTGGTCCTTCGAACCGGATATTAAAAAAAAGGGTGTCCAAAAAAAAAAATAAAAATCCGATTATTTAAAAAAAAATAATAATATAGTGACTATATTTGCTTTTTTAGATCGATAAAAGTGGAAGTGTGAATAAAAACTTAAAAACTATCTTGTGTGTGTTTTTTGATATAATTAAGAACAGTGACAAACTAAAATCCGATCAACAAAGTGATCATAATTAGTAAGAAAAAGGGTTCTTTAGTTCTTTTATTTAAAACGGTAATTTCGGTAAAACGTGCGGTTCCGGTATCAAGATATCGAGAGACCAAACCCACCAAACACCAAAACACCAACACCAAAAAAGGGGGCAGCACAAGAAATTTCAAATTTTCCACACATGAAACAAAACACATTAAATTCTAACTTGAATGTTACGCACAAAAAAAAAATTTTTTTTTTTTACTCGTTTTTCACACAGTAAAGTAAACATCCTAAATTATCAAGTTAATTTTTTAAATACATTACTAACTTTTTAATTTGCTAATTTTAATTTTACATACAAAGACAAATAGAAAGTTAATTTTTTCACATTAAGTTAAAATTCATATTGTTCACACATACATAAATTTACATATCTCAAAAAATTAAAATTTAACTTATATGAGCAAGCGAAGCAAAAATCAGAAAAGCAGTATTTCTAAAATGGATAAGGTCATGAAACTCCAGATGTCACAAGTCTCACTATTTCAATCTTTTGGGACTAGGTTTAAGAAAGATGCTGCCAAACCAAGAGGTAATTTTTTCTATCAGGAGATAATAAAGGAAGTAGAACAATTGTGTAACAAGCTCACCAGTACACACTTGGAGATATTGCAGTATTCACAATCTGAAACTGGAAAGCAACTACTAGAAGATGAATATCTACAGGAAGACATATATGGGACTTTGAGCGCCATATATTATCATATATGTGAGCAGGCGTCAGAGAAGATGCATGCAGTTGATGGTCCGCTTGTCGACACTTCCAGGGAACAGAAACCGATGGTCCAGACCAATATTAATCTGCCGAAAATAACTTTAGAGAAGTTCACCGGGCATTATTTAGACTGGCCTTCATTCCAAGATTTATTTAAATCTCTAATTCACGACAATGCCAGTCTGACTTGTGCCCAAAAGTTACACTATTTAAAGATGCATCTGGTAAGAGATCCAGCACAGCTGCTAAGACATTTCCAGGTCACGGACAACAACTACATTTCGGCGTGGGATCCGTTAAGAGACCGATATAATAATAAGCGACTTGTTGTGAATAATCACTTAAAGAGATTATTTTCCCAGAAGGACGTCCAACATGAGAGAGCTCACGAGATACGAGGATTGCTGGATACAACCAACGAATGTTTGCTGGCAATCCAGAATTTAGGAATCAATGTAGAAAGCTGGAAGCCAATTATAACCTTCATAACCGTGCAGAAACTGCCGTCTGGCACTCATCAACCCTGGGAGCAAAGTATGAGCAGGGATAAGGACCTCCCATCGTGGCAAGCCTTAGAAACGTTCTTGGAAAATCATTTTCGAGCTTTGGAAGCAGTGTCTACGAGAGACCAAATAAGTACCACCAAGGGTAAGCCAAGACCCAACGTCCGTGCGTTCCATAATGCCACCCGATCAACATGTCCGTTGTGCGGAGGTCAACATCAGTTAAGAAAGTGTCGAAATTTTCTGAGCCTGAATAACAACGCAAGATTAGAAATCGTCAAGCGTAAAAAATACGTATAAATAGTCTAAATGAAGGGCACAGATTTGCCAATTGTCCAAGTCAGGGAAGATGTATGATTTGTAAGAAACCACATCATTCTTTATTGTATTTGACACGAGATGTGACAACCCAACAGGTTCAGCACAGACATTTCGGCACAGACTTCTTCACCACATTAAGCAAGTGAAAATCGTCAGCTGTCGGCACAGGATCCTGTGTTCAACTCAAATCGAGATGTGCATACCCACGTAACGCATCACAAGAAGCAAAAAACCACATTTTTAGCAACCGCGCTGGTTAAAGTGGTTGCACCATCAGGCCACAATAGAATTGCGCGCGCCCTCATTGACCCTGGGTCACAAGCCTCACAGAAGAGATGGCACAACAATTATACTTACCTAAAGAAAAAATCGACGTGCGGATTCATGGAGTCGGAAGGAACAAAATTGAAAACTCAAGGGCACAGGTGAATTTGACATTACAATCAGTCTCAGGCTGATACCAGACAACTGTTGTGGGTTTGCTGTTGAAAAAGATCACTAACACATTACCAGATAAAGAAATTACACAACCTGATTTAGATGGCATACGTGGAGAACTGGCAGATCCCGAATATTACAAGCCATCAAAAATCGATATATTGCTTGGGGCCGATTGCTACTCACACATAATGCTAGAAGGCTTGCAACATAGAGCCAACGGTAATCTACTAGCGTAAAAAACTATATTTGGGTGGATCCTATGCGGCAACGATAACACAACTGCAACATGCACAAGGTCCATTCAGAATTTTCACATCAACACTTCATTGGAAAATCAACTTAAAAAATTTTGGGAAACGGAATCCATACAAACCGAAATGAAGTTCCAAACAGAAGAAGAACAACGGTGTGAAACCATTTATGACCAGACCACTGTTAGAGATTCATCAGGAAGATATCGAGTACCGTTGCCATTTCGTGAGGCTACCTCAACACATTTTCTAGGAGCTTCTCGTAACATTGCTTTACAACGCTTATCTCAATTAGAAAGCCGATTCAAAAGAGACGATACGCTCAAAACGGAATATAAGAAAGTGGTCAACGAATATCTACAATTAGGGCACATGGTAGAAGTTAGCAGTAAAGAATGTATTCATAATCCAAAAAATAAGCTATACACCCATTCTACATGCTGCCTACCTCATCACGGGGTCATTAAAGAGTCCAGCACCACAATAAAATTAAGAGTCGTTTTTGACGCTTCAAAAACCACAACTAGTGGAATTTCTCTTAATGAAATGCTGCTAAAGGGTCCTGTTGTGCAAAATAATTTGGTACAATTATTCATTCGTTGGTGCAAACATAAAATCGCCTTCACGGCTGACGTGGAAAAAATGTACCGGCAAGTATTAGTTCGGGATCTCATGCTGAGTACCAAAGGATATTATAGCGAGATAACGAAGACAAACCTGTGAAAGACTACAAATTGCTAACCGTGACATTCGGCACGAAAAGTGCACCGTATTTGGGAACCCGAACGTTGCAACAATTAGCCAAGGATGAAGAACAGAATAATCCCCTCTCAGATTTCTATGTGCATGATCTGTTGTCGGGAGCAGATAACGTAGAAGCGGCGCTACAAATTAAGACCGAAATGATGAAATTAATGCACAGTGGGGGATTCCCATTACACAAATGGAAGTCAAATAGAAAAGAACTCACATCATCATTGTGTGATATTGAGCCCAAATTGGTATTATCATCAACAGAAGCTGAAGACGAAGTAAAAACATTGGGAATAATATGGAATCCCACGACAGACTATTGCTCATATTTGCTAAATGTCCCTGATACACAACAAGAATTTTCAAAGCGAACAATATTGTCACAGCTTTCTAAACTATTCGATCCGTTAGGTTGGTTGACTTCAGTAATCATAACTGGGAAAATCATTATGCAAAAATTATGGTTAGAGGGGCTCAACTAGCATAAGTGCCGAATTAAAACAACTATGGCTCAATTACTCTACCGGTTTAAAGGATATCACCAAAATACAAGTTCCAAAATACAGACGTGGAGCTTCATGTTTTCGCAGACGCCTCGTCAGAATTCTGGTCACGCCATAAGCGGGTTTCCACCGAATTAGAAAAAAGAAAGGTGTTAATTTGTCATATGAATACAGAAAAACTACAGAAAATGGAGTTTTGAACTCCGTTTCTCATCCCTAACAAGACTCTTACGAGTCGTAGCGCATTGTTATCGGTTCATAAATAACTCTAAGTCAAACCTAAATAAAGTGAAAGGATATCTAAGAGCCCATGAAATAAATCGTGCAATGCCAATTTTAATAAAAAGATCACAAAAGAGAAGTTTTTGCGAAGAAATTCAATCATTAAAGGATGATAAAACAATGTCGCAAAAAAATAGCCTAATCAAGTTAAATCCATTGCTTGATCAAAACGAATTCTTAAGAGTACGAGGTCGACTGACCAATGCAACTTAACTACAACATAATGAAAAATTCTCGATAATCTTGAAAGATCGAGATTATTTCACAACATAATTAATCGACAAGATTCATAAGGAATTACTACATGGTGGCTCTCTAAAAAATTATTGGATTATCAACGCCAGAAATGCAATTAGATATCACATTCAAAAATGTTTCAGTTGTTTCAACCAAAAAGCTGAAACACGCCAGCAACTGATGGGGAATTTGCCCAACGTGCGTACAAATATCAAGACCTTTTTCAAATTCAGGTTTGGACTATTGCGGTCCTTTTAAAATAAAATACCATCGATTCCGAGGTTCAACCAAATATAAAGCCGTAATATAAATATGGTGAGCGACATGTCATCTGAAGGTTTCATAGCGGCGTTCCGGAGATTTTTCCTGAGAAGAGGCTTATGTAGTAACATCTATTGCGACAATGGCACAAACTTCGTAGGTGCTAGCAAAATTATGACGAGACAAAATAACAAAATAGTGCAAAATTTAAATATAGCAGTTGCTGAACTCTTGGAAAACAATGGAGTCACATTTCACTTCAACCACCCGAAGCGAGTGTTAAGGCGACGAAGTATCACTTGAAACGAGTTCTGAATAACACAGCAATTACTTTTGAAGAATTTAACACAGTGTTATGCCAAGTGGAGGCATGTCAAAATTCAAGACCATTAACAGAAATAACTTCCGATCCACACGACCTAACACCACTGACACCAGCACATTTCCTGATTGGTGATTCACTATTGGCACCACCACAAGAAAAAGTCGCCAATACAAATATACACAGGTTAAATCGATGGCAGTATCTGCAATCTTTAGTTCAAAGTTTCTGGCGTAGGTGGAATTCCGAATATTTATCCAGACTACAACAACGGCCTAAATGGACAAAAAAGATGGATAATATAAAACCGAACCAACTAGTCCTCTTAAAAGAAGAGAATCTACTACCTTCTCAATGGCTTTTAGCCCGAATTATTGAAACTCATCCAGGATCAGATGGTTTGGTTCGAGTAGTCACATTACGGACTAAACATAACATTCTAAAACGTCCAATTACAAAAATTTGTTTCTTACCGAATAATTAATTTAATACCACAAAATTGAACGCAAACCGAGATGATATTCCTACTAAAATCCTATCATATTCACATCAATTAGAAGAAAATCTACTTATACTATACAAATATACTTATTACAATTCATATATACACATTTTTTTTTCACTTACAAGTCATATTGTTCCTAATCACTTTGTTTATTTTTTTTATTACATGCAAACATCACTGGTATATTTTTTTGGTTGTTTAAGCGCTACAATTTCACAGACCTGAAGATAACCTAAAAATAACAAGAATCAAAACCAATTAGTACAACATCAACAAAAAAAAAAAATGGAACAATTTCCACTAAAAATTATACTTATATTGACATCCATCTGTGATGATGCCAAGGCCGGGAGTATGTTTAGTCGCCCTGCAAATAAAAGAGAAAACAAAAGGACACATCACAAAGAATCGTCATTCACAAAATAAAATACTTATCTGAAATCATCTGGGGTGCATATCATACAACCTTCAACATCCATAGAATCAACCATCAACACCTAAAAAGAAAGCAATTATTATTTATTTATTAGATTTTACTTACCAATAAGAATCCAAAATTTTATTCATTATTTTCTCTTTTTTGTGTTTACAATTTGTTAATGTTAGAACATTAATTGTCAGAACAAATAAATTCATAATATTAGATAGAAATTGTCAAAATATAATTGTTTTCATTTTGGGACACAAGATGTCAGTTACATTAACTAAAATTAATTTTATTCACAATAATTGTATATTTTTTATATATTTAATAATTTTAACTCTTTATATACACTACATATGTTTTTTTTATATACTTTTTTCTTTTTTTTCATTTTACTATGTACTTTAAATTCAAGGTTACTGAACTTGAGTTAAACATTAGTCCTGAACCGTTTAACTAAAGTTTATATAAATTTTATGAATTTTTTTTAATCGCTACCGAGTCACCGAAAAGAAAAGATAAATAAATAATTACTGATGTTTTTTAAATTAAAAATAAGTAAATAAATTAAAAATTTAGGATTTAATTGAATTTCTTAATAAAATTGTTAGTTTTTGAATTGAGTTAGTTAGAATTGAATTTCTAATTAAAATTGAACTATTTGTTTTTCTTTATACATGTCTGATAAATAAAAAAATAATGTAAATAAAATGTAAATAATGTAAAAAAATGTAAATAAATAAAATAATGTAAAAAAAATATTTTTTAAAATATGCTTTTATCGAAACCGAATTCGCCCCCTAAAAAGTAGAAAATAAAATTGATTGCAAAACTTTACCTTTTTGGACTAATATAAGATTTTGGACTTTTATATTATAACAGTCCAAAATGCTTGCACTAGCAATTCACTTTTATATTATAACAGTCCAAAAAGCTAAAGTTTTGCAATCAATTTTATTTTCTTCTTTTTAGGAGGCGAATTCGGTTTTGATAAAAGCATATTTAAAAAAATATTTTTTTTACATTATTTTATTTTATACTTTTTAGTTTTAAAAGAAACATAATTTGAATTTAAAAAAAAGATGGGATATTTTTTGTGTGAATATAGAATTACATTAATTATTCTTTCTGATATAAAATACGTTTTACAATTTTATACCAAATATTTAAGTAAATTAAGAGGCGTTAAATCGCTTCCATTATAGCAAGAGTAAACATTTTTTATTCCACTAACTCATAAATAATGAAAGCACCTCGAAGGGTAAAATATGTACCAAAATACTGTGATTATAATTTATAAATATTACAATCCAATTTTAGTTGAAGCAACATTTCTAACACATATGAAAACGAGGAAGAATACAGTTGCCTTTGTCAACTCTTAGATACCCGTACGAACCGTTAGTATGTTCACAGCCACTCTGCCTACAATATTATTTTTTCAATATTTTAGTATTGTAAAATAATTTGGGTGAATTTTATAATTTCTAGAACTTATGGGTTGTACATATATTCAATCTATATGTTTATATGTACATTTTTCTAAAGCAGATTCTAACCTTCCACATAACGATTATCAATCCAAAACTTTTTCAAATATTCTATAGTACCATTTAATACTAAGCGGTAAATGTATATTAAATTTACTTAGTACAAAATAGTAAATATAATTTTAAATAAAATATTATATTATATTATATTTAAATATTCCATTGACAGAATAATTTCTTATAAGTACATTAAAATACATATATGTATGTAAATACGGCGCTATATAATATACATATATACTCTTATCATTCATTCACTAGTGACATATACGATATGTAAATAAACATGATATTATATAAGTATGTATATATATCAATATCATATAAATAAAAATTCTTCAAGCAACCGTTATGTTGTTTATTTATTTACATTTTTTTATACTACGCACTATATCCTCAACAATTTCAAATTATCGAGTAAAACAAAATGGAAAAAATTCGTTTTAAAGAAATTTGTTAGAAAATTTGAAAAAATCAAGTAACACTTTCGTCAATTATAAAGTAACCCTATATTATTAAAAAAAAGTTGTTAACAGAAATAAGAGTATAATGTTGAACCTTTAATTTTTGTGTATTACTTCAAAAAAATTTTAACAGGTGTTCACGTAACAGGTGTTTAAAACTAGGAAATTTTCAGTGTTTGACCCCTTACAGCTTCTAAACGGGGGGTGATACAAAAAAAATTTCTGAAATGACTCATACTTATTTTCAATGATCTAACTTCTGTCAAAATTTCAAGTTTCCAACTAAAACTGTTTAGAAGATAGAAGGGTTAAAGGATTTTGCAAAATTTTAGTTTCGCATAACGGTAAATTAAGACACCGTATGTCACAAATATATATTTATTGTATATACACTTTTAAAGCTAATAAAAGTAGTAATCGTTTGGCGTTTTCAAAATGAAGATATACCTTATACAACTTGTGCTATAACAATTTAAATATAGAGCTTTTTTGAACCTTTGGGGAGCTGTAGCTCCGTAACGGGTGGGAATACAAAAAAAAGTTATTAAAAATAAAATTAATATTTTTGTGAGATCTATCAGCTGTTAAAATTTCATAGCTCTATTTCAAAAAAAATGTAGGGATCTAAAAGTTAAGTGTTCGAGAGCTACCCTAAGGCTTGGTCCAAACTCAACCAAAAAAAATAGGGAACCTACAAATTACTCCCGGAATATTTTGTGTAAATTTCAAGATTCTAGCTTTCTTAGTTTTTGAGTTAGCGTGCTGACGGACGGACGGACGGACGGACATGGCTCAAAAGTCTTAGAATTTTTTTCTGATCCGATCCATACCTTTGAAGGTATATCTAGCTCGCTTATTTCGAGGTGTTACAAACGGAGGAGTAATTTTATTAAACCCAATCCTATCGTACGGGTATAATGATATATGTACATAAATGTATTTCACTGTATATTTCTATAGTATACTATTAGTAGTATATCGTATATCCAAACAAACACCTAACCTTCAACACCTACCTACTTAATCTCTTAATAAGATCATGCAGTAAAAAATGTTGACAAATATCTTGATTTAAATTATAAACAAATGGAGCGGAACAAAATAATTTAGGAAATTAGTTTAACATAATATTATGTACGTACGTACATATTTTCATACGTAGTTATAATTTTTTGTGTTGACAAAATTTTGTTTGTAAATCATAATTCGTAATGCGCTAAAGCATAATTTTGAAATGATCTTTACTTTTTATATTCTTTACTATATACGTATATATACAAAAAAAAAATATTATGTATGTATGTATGTAGTTTGAATTTGGCAATTGGAATTATTTTGAATAAAATTTTATTTGTATATCTATATACACAATATACATAATAAATGTTCCTAAATAAAACACATAAAACATTAATTTTTAACGCCATGCATATTCAATATGCAATAAAGAATGTTGACAACAAATATTCTGATTTAAATCCTAAACAAATGTTTTAAAACAAAATAATTTAGCAACATAAAATTATTGTACCTAGATATTTTGTGTTTGTATTCATGAATTTAGAGATAAAAATTTAAGTTTTAAATTCATATATACAAAATATATACATATTTTATTCAAACAATGTTGATGAATAGATAGTTAAAAAAAAAAAAAACTGCTGTGAACTGGATTCGAACAACATGACCCCCACTTTTGAAACCTGTGCACTTTCCTCTGCACCATACAACACTTACAAATGTTGCTAACAGATTACGAAGATAATAAAAAGGTTGATAGAATGACAAATAAATAAATAAATAAATAAACCGACACCGACGAGTTAATATAAAACCATATAATAAACAACATAACGGTTGCTTGAAGAATTTTTATTTATATGATATTGATATACATACACACTTATATAATATCATGTTTATTTACATATCGTATATGTCACTGATGAATGAATGATAAGAGTATAGATGTATATTATATAGCGCCGTATTTACATACATGTATTTTATTGTACTTATAAGAAATTATTCTATGAATAGAAATATTTTTAAAGAAATATTGCAATGTATGGCGATATACTTATAACAATACATATAAATATACTATGTGCGCATAATATAATATAATATTTAAAATTATATTTACTATTTTGTAATTTAATATACATTTACCGCTTAGTATCAAATGGTACTATAGAATATTTGAAAAACTTTTGGATTGATAATCGTTATGTAGAAGGTTAGAATTTGCTTTTGAAGAATGTATAAATATATAGTTTGAATATACATATGTACAACCCATAGTTCTAGAAATTATAAAATTCAGCCAAATTATTTTAAAATACTAAAATATTAAAAAAATAATATTGTAAGCAGAGTGACAGGCTGTGAACATACTAACGGTTCGTACGGGTATCTAAGAGTTGACAAAGGCAACTGTATTCTTTCTCGTTTTTTTTTCTTTTTTTCTTAACACTAAGGAATCCCTGTCGTCATAAAACTTAATTTCTTTTTCGCAGTTTTATAAATTCAGAATGTACAATTTTTTTGTTTTTTGTTTTTATTACATCTTTTTTATACTAGAAAATATCAATTATTTCTTTGATTTTATGATACCTTCTGATTACGAATAATGCATTCTAATGAAAGAAACCCATTTAACTTTGAATTGCCTTAAATGACTTAATTAATAAAAAAAATTCTTACATTCTATGTGTTTGCGAAACTAAATTGAAACCCAAACATTTAATGGATGTGGAAAATTATAAAATAATCAGGCGTGATAGAATCCATAATACTGATGGTGGGGTGGCAATATTTATTAAAAAATTAATAAATTTCCAAATAATTAATATCTCCGAATTTAACCAATTTGAATGTATTGAACCAATTATCATTCTACTTAATTTAAATTGCATCAAAAAACTATTAATTACTAAATAATATGTGCATATGTTTCTAAACAAAATCAGGATAAGTTTATTTTGGTATTTTCAAAAATATTTAAACCTAAGTGACCTTAATAATTACTTCATACTAGTCCCCTCCTAAACGCAAACACCAAAACTGGTTAAACCCCAACAATAATATTAGAGGTTATCCAGTTAAATACATAGCTGGTTAGAACAAAGCAATATTCGGTACAGAACCTAAAATTAAAAATCTGACTCTCCTACTTTTGCCGGAAGTAACTCGTACTTAGATATAATAATAGCTGATAACAGAATTGAAACAGTACAAAATCAAGCGTACAACTGTTTGCAAACATACCCTTTTGACAGCGATCATATGGCAGTACTGTTCACCTTTAACATAGAACGTGGTAATGAATTATATAGATACAATACTGATATTAATAAAATAATGTTATACCACAAAACCAATTGGGACAAATTTCGCCTGCGATTAGATATACTTTTTGAAAAAGAATATCACAATAATAATTCTAATAAAATGAAAAATAACCAAAATATTCAAATAGACCAAATCAATTATCACCTCAAAAAAATTGAAAATATATCATTCTGCTAACTACAAATGAAACAGTTCCTGTACAAAAGAAGGTTAACGCTTTAAAAAAATTTGAGTCAAGAACTCTGAGAAAACTATTCAAAGCTAAAAGTAAAATTCTGAACGATATAAACAGAATATACAAACAAAACTTAAACTTTTCTTCTTATGAAATTCTGCTTCTTAAAAGTTTATTAAATAATGTTAACACATTGATAAATAAATAAATTCAACTGGAAGTTAACGCATATTGGAAAAATCGTATACTAAAGATAAACCCAAAAAATCATAACATGTTCCCGGAAATCAAAAAGATATTTAATGGAACGAGTAAAAATATTATAAAATATTTAAAAATAGAGAATGGTGACCGATAGTTATTAGAAGATAACAATATTGATATTAACAATCTGGAAAAAACAGTAAACGAAGAATTCATAGTAAGTAATAAGACAGATATATGTTATATTTAAGGGTCTTTTATGAAGAAAACTCATTAAACACACATTCCACCAAATAGTTTGTTTCACAATAGATTGACGATCAAAATAGATAACTTTCGTATAGGATGCGAAGAAAGGTAATCAAATAATATATATATTTGCGAGCTTTCATAAATTTGGCAACCAATATTTCACGTGTAAATAATTATTTCACTAACCAAACCGATCTAACTGAGAAATTTATGAACATTAAGAACAAAACATGAACCGCTATCGACAACATTCCTAATATTGTTCTAAGGAACTTCAGTCCTAATATTATTAAACCATATGTAATACTTTTTAACAACTGCCTAAGTCTCTCGAATTATCCAAAGAGTTGGAAAGAAGCAAAAATTATATTTTTTTAAAAAGCCCGGTAAAGACCCTCATGACCCAAACAATAACCGGCCCATTAGTTTATTACCGAATATAGGTAAAATCTTCGAAATGTTAATTAATCATAAAATCACAACCTTTCTAGGAAATAACAAGATCCCCCCAGAGAACCAGTTCGGATTTCGTTTCCAACACAGCGCGGTTCATGGCATAACCAAACTTACCTCAGATATTTGTTGGAATATAAATAGAAAATGGGCAGTTGGGGCCTGCTTGATTGATTTGGAGAAGGCATTCAACAGTATATGGATAGATGGACTAATATATAAAATGATCAAATATAGATTTCCCTTTAACTTAGTAGAACTAACTGACCGAATGATAAAAGATAATAAATTCCATGTCTCATTCAACCAAAGAATATCCAGAACTTTACAATTAAACAATGGATTGTTGCAGGGAACTGTAAACTCCCCAATTTTATTCTCTATTTATATTATAGAACTATTAAAGCTTTTATTTGATTTTATACTCTGGAGCCAAAGAGGTGGACGTAATCCAAAACAATGTTCAAAAGTTATTTAATCTTACAGCAGATTATTGTAAAATTTGGCTGTTAAAAATCAATTATAATAAAGGCGAGTCGATTTTGTTTAGAGAGTCTTACGCACACTGCAACGAAAATATAAAAAAAAATTGGAGAAGTTTTGCGATTAAAAATCCTATCAACAATATAATAGCAAATAAAAGTATTGTGAAATATTTAGGTGTTCATTTGCACTATTTACTAAATTATTCTCAACATGTACAAATGGCAATATCAAAAGGAGACAAAGCATTCATGATGTGCAAAAAGTTATTTTATAATAAAACAATTAATTCGAGAGTTAAAATAATTGCATATCAGTCATTCATCAGACCAATTTGAATATACGGGCAGAAATTATATATATATAGATAACGCAAGTAGAACAAAAAATCTCTCACAATTTTTTTTGATTTGTAGTGCCCCAAAGAAAGAGAAAAACATTGAATTAAAAAAATGAACATATTATTTTCGCTTGTTCTTTCCCATTCTTCATTCTTCAAATTTATTTATTATATTTTTCTAACGAAAAATCAAACAAGTCACAATGTAAAGGTTTATTTTTATTTAAGATGTTATTGGTATGTGTTGTCTGGTGTTGTGTTAGGCTGTCAGATTTATTTTTTTTTTTCTATTCATTTCATATATTTTATGAATAGTTTATATTTTTTTTTATTTTCAGTCACTTTACTATTTATAAAAAGAAGTAACCAAAAACATGATTAATGAATGGAGGGTATAGAGTTGTATAGCCAGCCATATATATATAGATACATGTATATAGAAAATTTTACATTTTATAAATACCCATCGAAATGTTAACCTCTGAGGGTAAATTTTTTATTTCTTTTTTATCAATTTAGGAATTTTCTAAACAGATTATAAATAAGGTATGTAAGATTAAAAACTGTATGCTGTATAAACTGTATGCTGTAAGATTAAAAACTGTATCGTGTGCTGTATAAAATTCTATACTGGATGAAAAAATTATAATTTTATCTGAAAACTTTGACCTAATTTAATTTTTATTGATGCTATATTTTAAAAAAAGGGAAAAAGCCGAATTGAAGTTTCAAAATAAAAAAAAAGCCTTGAATTCAATTAAACGTTCCATTCGGCCTAAAAAACTCTTGTAAAACAAAATTATAAGATAAATATATACATTTTGAAGTTCATATATCAAACAAGTTGCTATCCTTTGGTAATCTGTAGAGCCTTCCATTAAAATTCAGCCTACTAGTTTTGCATGTGGCGCAGGGAATCTGATTTTATATTTTGAAACATTCTAAACAGAGGATGAATATATTATACGTTCATGCTAATGAAAGCAAAATAGATGGAAAAGATAATAAATGTATGTAGATAAATAAAAGAGTCAGAAAAATAGAAATTTTTAATTATAAGGTTTGCAACAAGTTAATGAATAAAATAATTGAGACAATCAAATAAATTTGAAAACAAATTCTAAACAATACTAAAAAAAATGTTTTCTTACTTTTTGAATAGAAATTATGTTCCAACTTCTTGATTGATGAATGATTAAGAACAAAAGAACTTGTGCATTATATATTTCGCCTATGTATATGAACTTAATTTTAACTTTTTATTAAACTTGTAAAACAACTTTTAATTTTTCACTTCTATATAAAAATTAACTTATTTTAATAAAAAAATTCAAGTTATACACATTGGATAACTTACCGCTCAAATTTAAATTCCAATTTTCTTTATAAATTTCTTACGTTAAAATTCTTTTAACCCATAATGACAGAAACTATATTTTGAAAGATAATTTTATAAAAAAGCACAAGCCACTAGGGTTAACAGTTACATATTTTTTTTTTCATTTTAAATAAAAACTACTCATGCATTTTTATTGATATAAAAAAAAAAATATTAAATTCTAACGCATACATAGATAAACATTATAGACACTTGATCAACACATAATCAGTCCATCCCAAATAGAATACTTAAGAAATCAGAAGTAATTTTTTTATATAGTGTTACCATGTTATAATATATAATTATTTGATTTACTTCAATTTTTAAATACAAAAGATATTAAAAACTCTTTATGCGAAATTGTTAGATTGAAAGAAAAATGTTAAAATATGTTTTTTGCATTATTTTTTAAATAAATAAAATATTTAAAATTAAAAACAAAGAAATACAACCAAAATTATTGATAGACAACTCTTCTAACCAGTTTTGAAATATAAAAACACAAACATTATAAATATATTTTATTATACCATTTGTAACAATAAGGTATTTTCAAAGTGGATTCTTTTTTTTCTTTATTTCTAATTATAATTATAAATAACAAAGTAATTTTTGAAATATTTTAATTATTTACGACTTAAGACTAAAGTTGTGTGAAACGAAGAATACATGTATTTAAGATTTGTTGTCGTGTATTTTTGCTAAATTCGAGTACTACCTAAATAGTTTTAAAAATAGTTTAATAATGGTAAATAATCTAATAAGGGTTTCGAGTTGTACAAATTATAGGTAAAAATAAATACTTAACAAAATTTTAAACCTTTAGTTTCAAAAAAAAATTTCGTGAATCATACAAATGATATGGCAATATTGTCTTTTATTCAAATGCATTCTTCTGAAAAAAGTTTTAAAGTTTTTGAAGAAAAAAAAAAAAATTAATAAAAATATTTATCATGTATGTACCTATGTATCTAAAATTAAAATAGAATCAAATATTCACGAGGATATTTTTTTAAAAGAACTATTGAGAAAGAGAAAAATGGTATGGGCACTTGAAATCTGAAAAAATTTCGAGAATTGTTATTGATATTTTTTGTTCTGCTTGGGTTATCTATATGTATATAATTTCTGATACGGGGCACCTATTTGGTTTAAAATAAGTAGTAGGTAGTAGGTAGTAGTATAATGTAACTTTTCCGGAAATTTGAAACATTTTTATCCTAAATATATGCAAAATTTTTTCAATACCCTCATTTTCACCCTAAAAGTGTGCATTTTTTTTTTTACCAAAGTTTTACTCCATAGCTATTTCAATCTATTAAAGGCAGTAACTATGCATTAGCATCTGCTGATGATATAGTTTTTTACTCGGCAGGTGACACAATAGAACATATGCAAAAAATGTTCAATTTGTCATTCGATTACTGTAAAATTTGGCAACTTAAAATCAATACTGATAAATGTGAAACAATACTTTTTCGAAACACTGTTGATAAAGTTAATCACAATATCAGAAAAAATTGGAGGAACCCAAATGTTAAAAGTAATGATAGAACTTTATTAAAACAAACCAAAATAATCAAATATTTAGGAGTGTAAGTTCACCATCATTTAAAATTTAAAGACCATGTAAAGCACATATTAAGTAAAAGTAACAAAGCCTTTATGGCCGCCAGAAATTTGTTTTACGACAAACGCATAAGTCCCAGAGTTAAAATTATTTCATATCAAGCTCTTATAAGACCAATAATGGCATATGCCATCCCTATTTGGTTTAACATAAGTGCTAGCACAATGGAACTTATTAGAAAATTTGAGAGAAAATGCATTAGGGTCTGCATAAGTAAAACAAGAAAACCAGGATCAAACTTTCAACATTTTTATTCAAACAAAGTAATATATAAAGATGCAAACATAATAAGATTCGATAACTTTTTATTAAATTAATACGTAACCATTTTAATAGAACTCTACAAGTAAGGGAAAATAATCTAGTGTCAAATATTTATTACCACAATTATGAGTATATAAGATATAGAATACAGGATTCATTGCACCGGAATTTTTTATATACCTAGATTCAAATGGTTACATTCAAGATCAAAACCATGTTCCCTTATTATTTCATTATAATAGGCGGGCCACGTGCAAGATCATTGACTATATTCCGCGAAACGTAGATTATTCGATGTTGAAATTTGATAGACATATACCAGAAAGGGACAAAAACCTTAGTAGAAATTATTGGTCGTTCGAAAACACCTACATAGAAGATTAAAATTATTTTTAATTATTTAGGATAAGTAGGTTAGCATAGGGTAAATTAGATTAGATTTATAGATTAAGATAGGTTAAGATAAGTTAAGTTTTTATTTTAAAACTCAATAGAAATAAATTTGGATTTTTAAATGAAATTTTTACCAAAAAATAATAAATAAAAGGATGTAAATTACCATGGAACATTTAAAGATTTATTGTAATATTCAAATATAAAACCTAAAATTAATATAATAAGAAATCAGGCCATCTTAAAATTAATTATTAAACAAAGAAGTAAACTGATATTTTTAAATTTTTTTTTTGTAAGTTATATTTATAAGATCTAAATAAAGAATAAAAAAAAAAAAAAAAAAAACTACGATTATGCAACAGTTTTCTCTTTTCCATTTCCTGTTGCAGAATGCACATAGCTTATCTACTCTAAGGACATTTTTAAGCTCAAAGAGCATACGGCAGAATTCTTCAGAGTTCGAAATGCCATTTTTTCAATATCCTTCGATTCCATTTCAATCTAATGAAAACCGAATATCACATCAAGAACTGTAAAGTAATAACTTTTTCCTAATTTATCCAATATTCCTTCTATACTAAATAATCGTCTATAACTAAATGGTATGTTTGTTCACCAGAGGCGTCCATTTTTTTTGCAACAACCCACACCGGAGTGTTGTAAGGACTAGCACTTGGACGTATTATTCCCTTTTGAAGTAATTCTTCAATTTGTTTTTGAATTTCAATTTTGTGGATGTGGGGATATTTGTAAGTTTTTGTTTTCATTGGGATGTTATCATTTGAAATTGACAAAAACTCTATCGGAGCATATGTTATAAGAAATTTGGACGCCATAATATAGACGAATATAGACATTACATAGTATTAAAACTATTAGTGGAAAAGCTTTTTAACAGCTTTTTATTAACTTGGTTGGGTAAAGGATGGAATCTTAGAAGCCATTTTAAACACACTTCATATTGAGCTAGGGACTTGAAATTTTCTTCATTAGATCAGATCCCGATGACAAAATACATGATTTTAAAATAATAATATCGAAAAACATTAGAGAAAGTAGCTTGTCTTGGACTAAATACATGTAGTTGATATTTTACAATGCTATGAATTGAATGAAGAATACATTACTATACTTAAAAATAAAATTGAAATTCATAATGAGGATTATGTACGATTGCTTAACGATCAATTAAAATCCAAAGACCATTTTGCTACAATATCACACTACCGAAATATATGCATTTCTTTATCTAGAAAATATCAATTAAAATTTGCCAATTTTATTCAGAAAGAAATCAGAAATTTATGTATTACAGGAAAAAGACGAAATTGAAAGTAAATTTATAAATTTAATTTAAAAAAATTAATTTGAGTAATGTTAAAAAAAGCAAAACTTTCTTGTATTGAAATAGAATTCTTCACGAATTTGGAATATTTAACTGATAAGTTTGAGAAAAGATGTTATATTACCACTTTTGAAAATTATATCAAAATATATGCTGTTTTAGAAATAATTTTTTTAAAAGGTCAATAAATCTTCTTTTTTGTCAAAAATTAGAAAAAACATTATATGTATAACAAACATGTTCATGCTTTTGAAATTGACAAAAACTCTATCGGAGCATATGTTATAAGAAATTTGGACGCCATAATATAGACGAATATAGACATTACATAGTATTAAAACTATTAGTGGAAAAGCTTTTTAACAGCTTTTTATTAACTTGGTTGGGTAAAGGATGGAATCTTAGAAGCCATTTTAAGCACACTTCATATTGAGCTAGAGACTTGAAATTTTCTTCATTAGATCAGATCCCGATGACAAAATACATGATTTTAAAATAATAATATCGAAAAACATTAGAGAAAGTAGCTTAATTTCAAAATTAAATTTTCATACAAAGATATAACAGAATTTTTAACAGAATTATTACAGAACCAAAATAAAACATTTTATCTAAATTTACTAAACTCACCAATACCAATACCAATACGTATACGTAATACTAATACATAAATGTTTTTTTTTTTTCTATAAAAGACTATTCTTTTCTATGTAGAACATTGCATTGCATGTATACATATACATATGGGTACATACTTAAAAATAATGTAATAATATGTGCTTCGAAAATATTTTTGGTTTGAAAGCGATGAATTTGAAAGATATGAATGTGTAAACAAATTAATGTGCCGCACTTGAGAACACAGTGTAAAACTTAATATGCATTTACTTAAAATTTAGTTAGCAAGTGTTAAATTAAAGTTTTTTTTCATCAAATCAATTGATTTTTAGTATACATTTTTATTTATAAAAGCAATGTGTTTATTTATAATATTTATATAGATATGCGTTTTTCCTTTCTTAATTATAATTAAAATAGGGCTTTTCTTTCGAAACTCTTAACATATTAAAATCGCATATTATGGCCCTAACATTGATATCTAAATTGGGAGCTGCCTTTAAATTAAGATCTATTAGGGAATGATGATCTGCACCACTAATACCTTTTTCTGAAGTATAAAAACTAAGAATATATTTCCAATTATGTAAAAACATTAAACAACAAAAAGAATATATTAAAAATAAGAAATCCAGTCTTTTTATATGCTTTTATATTAACTCGTCGCTGTCGGTTTATTTATTTATTTATTTATTTATTTGTCATTCTGTCACGCTTTTTATTATCTTCGTAATCTGTTAGCAACATTTGTAAGTGTAGTATGGTGCAGAGGATAGTGTACAGGTTTCAAAAGTGGGGATCATGTTGTTCGAATCCAGTTCACATGCAACATTTTTTTTTTTTAACTATCTATTCATCAACATTTTTTGAATAAAATATGTATACATTTTTGTATATATCAATTTTAAACTTACATTTTTATCTCTTATTCATGCATACAAACATACACATTATATTTTTGATCTTTCCTGGTGTTTTGTATTAGCATAATTAGGAAAACACAATCCATACATACAAAATTTTTATGTATGTTGCTAAGTTATTTTGTTTACAACATTTGTTTAGTATTTAAATCAAAATATTTGCTGTCAACATTCTTTAATGCATATTTAATTAATGCATATATGGTGCAGAGGAAAGTGTACAGCTCTTGAAAGTTCGTTTATATAGTTTTATATAGTTTATATAGATATGCGTTTTTCCTTACTTAATTATAATTAAAATAGGGCTTTTCTTTCGAAACTCTTAACATATTAAAATGGCATATTATGGCCCTAACATTGATATCTAAATAGGGAGCTGCCTTTAAATTAAGATCTATTAGGAAATGATGATCTGCATCACTAATGCCTTTTTCTGAAGTATAAAAACTAAGAATATATTTCCAATTAAAGAATAAAGAATATAACAACAAAAAGAATATATTAAAAATAAGAAATCCAGTCTTTTTTTAAAAATAGTAAATAACAACAATATTTTTCTTTTCAATAACAATAATTATGAATTAATCATAAAATATATGTTATGTACATTCATACATATATGTATATCTACATCGTCTAGAAAAAGCAAAATTATTTTTTTTTAATTCAAAAACATTAGCATTTAGAAGTAAGCAATTTAATATATTCTGAATTACATACTTTTAAAACCAAATTTTCTTAGTACATATGTATGTAGGTACAAACATGTACAAAAATGGTATGCATATTTTAATGTGTGCTGTACTATTAAAAATCTGCTAACACAGTCACACCAAATTCCCAAATTCTTAACTACTATTATTTAGTTGATTTATCGATTTATTATTTTGTAATATGTAGGCAACAGTTATATTTATATGAATGAACGGTAAACATAAACGAACAAAAAAAAATTTTATGTATGCATATGAATGGACGGTTAACATAAACGAACAAAAAAAAAATTCAGAATGTTCTATAGCTAATAATTTCTATTTTTGAAATAGACTGTATGCATAAATTTAATATTAAAAAAAAAAAAATAACTTCTTAGTGTACCTAAATAACAGAAAAAAAAAGTAAAATGTAATACTGGAAGAAAAATAAAAACGAATAGAAACAAAGAGAACAAAAAATGTTACTTTGATTGTTTTTAAATATTTTTAAAGGCTATTTCTTATGTTATGTGCAGATCTGATATTTACCCACATAACAGATAGAAAAAAAGAACTATTAAAATGTTATGATTTTAAAAGAAAGAAACATACGTTTGATATTTCCGTACATAACAGATAAAAAAAAAAAATATTAAAATGTTATGTTATGAAAAGAAAGAAAAAACAAGGCAGTGTATGAATCAAAGTTTTTAAAGGGTCGCATTTTAAGTGGAAATAAAGAACATTATAAAATTACAATATTTTTATTTAAATTTTGAATTTAGCTATGCAACGTTTTCTTAATTTTTTAAAAATTGTGCCGCTATGATATAATGCAACACTGAGAAGTTCAGCTCATAATATAGATACATATGTATATGAATGGATATATGGCTATTTATGTATGTAGTTATAGATTTATTATTTTTTAATATGTAGGCAACAGTTATATTTATATGAATGGACGGTAAACATAAACGAACAAAAAAAAATTTTATGTATGCATATGCATGGAAGGTAAATATAAACGAACAAAAAAAAATTCAGAATGAATCTATAGGTTATAATTTATATTTTTTAAATAGAATGCATGTATAAATTAAACATTTAAAAAAAAAAAAAGAAATACTTAGCATACCTAAATAACAGAAGACAAAAAAAAAGGAAAATGTAATACTGGAAGAAAAATAAAAACGAATAGAAAAAAAGAGAACAAAAAATGTTACTTTGATTGTTTATAAATATTTTTAAAGTCTATTTCTTATGTATATATTTTGCACATCTGATATTTACACACATAACAGATAGAAAAAAAGAACTATTAAAAAATAATATGTAAAAAAATATTTTTTAAAATATGCTTTTATCGAAACCAAATTCGCCCCCTAAAAAGTAGAAAATAAAATTGTTTGCAAAACTTTAGCTTTTTGGACTGTTATAATATAAAAGTGAGTTGCTAGTGCAACCATTTTGGACTGTTATAATATAATAGTAAATTGCTGGAATAAGCTTAAATAAAAATCTAGGAAATTTGAGGTTCGTATTTCTTTTTTATTCCAGCAATTTACTTTTATATTATAACAGTCCAAAATGCTTGCACTAGCAATTCACTTTTATATTATAACTAGTAAAAAAGCCCGTCATACGACGGGTATAAGTAGAAAAATATAGCTTTTGTGAAAGTTTCCTCAGTTTTATGAACAATTTAATTTTAGTAAATTTATTCAAATACTTATATGTATTATATTTAGATATTGATAAATGTAAAATTTATTGCTAGTGTTTTAAATAATGAGAAACCTCAATGATGCTGTTAAGTAGTTTCTTTCAAAAATGTAATAAAAATGACTATTTAATAAATCTCATCTCTTGTAAATTTCTTTGTCAAGCTTTGGATTAAAAAACCAAAGGTTGGATTAAAAACCAATGGTAAATAAATTTTTGCCAATAGTAACAAAAATTTTCGCTTCGAAAAAAATACAGTATCAAACTTTATAATTTTGAAACTAAACTACACTGATCTGATGCATTTACCTAATTATAATATATAGTACACTTGTTATATTTTTCTATGGTTGCCATAGCAAATGCTTCAAAACTTTCTTTGTTATATTTTTCAAACAAATTTTTACTCTATCCGTAATAATATTCTGTCTCTTTATCTATCGCTTTCTCTACAAAATCTTCACACCGTAAGTTTTACGCACCTTTTATGTAAAACAATAAAAATTGGCTGTGCATATAATGTTGAAGTTTTAGAAAATAAAAATCATAAAAGAAGCATAAAATTAAGAAAATGTTACACATTCAAAATTTAATTGAAAATTGTGATTTTATAATTTAAATTGCGCTCCTTTAAAAGCTTTGGTTTTACGCACCGCTTTATTTTTTTATAATTTCTACTTAAAAATGCAACTCTTTAAAAACTTTGATTTATGCACTGCCTTGTTTTTTCATTCTTTTTATAGCATAACATTTTAATTCTTTTTTTCTATCTGTTATGTACCTAAATATCAGATGTACGTTTCTTTCTTTTCATAGCATAACATTTAATATTTCTTTTTTCTATCTGTTATGTACGTAAATATCAGAGGTATGTTTTTTTCATTTAAAATCATAACATTTTAATAGTTCTTTTTTTCTTTAAAAATATTTAAAAACAATCAAAGTAACATTTTTGTTCTCTTTTTTTTCTATTCGTTTTTATTTTTCTTCGCAGTATTACATTTTACTTTTTTTTTTTTGTTTTCTGTTATTTTTTTTAAATATTAAATTTATACATCAGTCTATTTAAAAAATATAAATTATAACCTATAGAACATTCTGAATTTTTTTTTTGTTCGTTTATGTTTACCGTCCATTCATTCATATAAATAACTGTTGTCTATATAAAAAAAAATAAATCTATAATAAATCTAATATATGTATACCCATATTTTTATTCATATATCTATATTATGGGCTAAACTTCTGATTCTAAAATTGTACTATATTATGGCAAAATTTTTAAGAAAATGTTACTTAGCAAAATTTAATTAAAAATTTTATTGCAATTTTATAATGTTCTACTTAAAAATACGACCCTCTAAAAACTTTGATTTATACACTGCCTTGTTTTTTCTTTCATTTCATAGCATAACATTATAATATTTATTGTTTTCTATCTGTTATATGGGTAAATATCAGATGTACGTTTCTTTCTTTTCATAGTATAACGGTATAACATATGTTAAATTAACATTTAACATAACAGTAGGGCACGCTACTCAGCAGCAGCAACTTGTCTTTTATTATATTTAGGCAGTCAAAAAAGCTAAAGTTTTGCAATCAATTTTATTTTCTACTTTTTAGGGGGCGAATTTGGTTTCGATAAAAGCATATTTTAAAAAATATTTTTTTACATATTATTTTATTTTATACTTTTTAGTTTTAAATGGAACACATAATTTGAATTTAAAAATATGGGATATTTTTTATTCATACATACATTAATTATTGTTTCTGATATAAAATACGTTTTATAATTTTATACCAAATGTTTAAGTAAATTAAGAGATGTTAAATCGATTCCATTACAGCAAGAGTAAAAATTTTTTATTCCAGTATGTAATTCATAAATAAAGAAAGTACCTCGAAGGGTAAAATATGTACCAAAATAATGTGATTATATAAATATTACAATCCAACAACATAACTCGAATGAAAATGATATACATAAATGTACTTTACTGTATATTTCTATAGTATACTATTAGTAGTATATCGTATATCCAAACAAACATCTAACCTTGAACACCTACCTACCTAATCGCTTAATAAGATCATGCAGTAAAAAATGTTGAAAAATATCTTGATTTAAATTATAAACATATGGAGCGGAACAAAATAATTTAGGAAATTAGTTTAACATAATATTATGTGTATCCAGCCATTGGTGCAGTGGTTGACGCACCGCCCCTCATTCATAAGGGAATGAGAGGTCTCGGGTTCGATTCCCGGCTGGGTACAATAATTATAAAATAAAAAAAAATATTCATATATCGCAATATGTAAATACTTTAGAATATATCATTATATCACGTACACATTCCCACCAGGAAACAAGGGTTATAGCTACCTGGCACATTTATGTACCACGGTACCTGAATATAAATAAATAAATAAATATTATGTACATACGTACGTACATATTTACATACGTAGTTTTAATTTTTTGTGTTGACAAAATTTTGTTTGTAAATCATAATGCGTAATGCGCAAAAGCATAATTTTGTAACGATCTTTACTTTTTATATTCTTTTCTATGTACAAAAATAATATTATGTATGTATGTAGTTTGAATTTGGCAATTGGAATTATTTTGAATAAAATTTTATTTGTATATCTATATACACAATATACATAATAAATGTTCCTAAATAAAACACATAAAACATTAATTTTCAATACATATTCAATATGCAATAAAGAATGTTGACAACAAATACTCTGATTGAAATCCTAAACAAATGTTTTAAAACAAAATAATTTAGCAACATAAAAATATTGTACCTATATATTTTGTGTTTTGCTAAATCCAAACCCATGTACACATCAAGATTGATTGAACTAAATTATTATAGCAGGAAAGATCAAATACATGTGTATTGTATGCATGAATTATGAATAAGAAGAAAAATAAAGTTTTGAATCTATTATACATAAAATTTTATTTAAAAAATATTGATGAATAGAGTTAAAAAAAAAAAAATAAAAAATTATACATATACGAATTGGATTCGAACCACAGTCCACACATTAACACTCACTTTCAAGACCTGTACACTTTCCTCTGCACCATATATGCATTAATTCAATATGCATTAAAGAATGTTGACAGCAAATATTTTGATTTAAATACTAAACAAATGTTGTAAACAAAATAACTTAGCAACATACATAAAAATTTTGTATGTATGGATTGTGTTTTCCTAATTATGCTAATACAAAACACCAGGAAAGATCAAAAATATAATGTGTATGTTTGTATGCATGAATAAGAGATAAAAATGTAAATTTTAAATTGATATATACAAAAATGTATACATATTTTATTCAAAAAATGTTGATGAATAGGTGTTAAAAAAAAAAAAAATGTTGCATGTGAACTGGATTCGAACAACATGATCCCCATTTTTGTACAGGTTTACACTATCCTCTGCACCATACTACACTTACAAATGTTGCTAACAGATTACGAAGATAATAAAAAGCGTGACAGAATGACAAATAAATAAATAAATAAATAAATAAATAAACCGACAGCGACGAGTTAATATAAAAGCATATAAAATGTTATGATTTTAAAAGAAAGAAACATACGTTTGATATTTCCGTACATAACAGATAAAAAAAAAATATATTAAAATGTTATGTTATGAAAAGAAAGAAAAAACAAGGCAGTGTATGAATCAAAGTTTTTAAAGGGTCGCATCTGGTCGCATTTTTAAGTGGAAATAAAGAACATTATAAAATTGCAATAACAATTTTATTTAAATTTTTAATTTTGCTATGCAATGTTTCCTTAATTTTTTAAAAATCTTGCCACAATATATAATACAATATAACAATCAGAAGTTCAGATCATTATATAGTACCCATACTACTATAAAATGTATATGAATGAATATATCAGTATATATGTGCGTAGTTATAGATTCATTATTTTTTAATACCAACAATTATATTTATATGAATGGACGGTAAACATAAACGAAAAAAAAAAAAAACAGAATGTTCTATAGCTAATAATTTCCATTTTTTAAATAGACTGTATGCATAAATTTAATATTAAAAAACAAAAATAAGTTCTTAGCGTACCTAAATAACAGAAAAAAAAAGTAAAATGTAATATTGGAAAAAAAAATAAAAACGAATAGAAAAAAAGAGAACAAAAAATGTTACTTTGATTTTTTTTAAATATTTTTAAAGGCTATCTTATGTATATGTGTACATCTGATATTTACACACATAACAGATAGAAAAAAAGAAATATTGAAATGTCAAATGCTATAAAAGAAAAAAAAACAAGGCAGTATATAAATCAAAGTTATCAAAGGGTCGCATTTTTAAGTGGAAATAAAGAACATTATAAAATTGCAATATTTTTATTTAAATTTTGAATTTAGCTATGCAACGTTTTCTTAATTTTTTAAAAATTTTGCCACAATAAATTAATAATAAAAAAATTCAATATATTCTATATTATAACAGGTAATAATATAATTATTGACTGTGAGGGCAACTGTAAAAATTCAAAATTAAACAAGGAAAAAAAAAAATATCAATTCAATACTTATATTTGTCGTTACTAAAAAGAATAAAATAAAATAAATAAAAAAATTTTAAAAAAAAACAGCTTTTTTGAACTAAAAAGTAGAAAATAAATTTTTAATAGCAAATTTTTCTGTAATTTTCTAAACTATATTGTTACAATCGAGATTTCTTTGAAAACGTTTATTTCAATATGTCAAATATATATATAAATATAAGTATATATAAGTTTTAGAATCTGTGGAATTAATATAAAAGCTGGAGGCAAAATTTAAAAATATAAGTTTATAGTTATGCGTTTGTTGCCTCCAGCTTTTATTTTAATTTCACAGACTGTAAAACTTATATATACTTATATTTATATATATATTTGACATATTGAAATAAACTTTTTCAAAGAAATCCTGATTGTAACAATATAGTTTAGAAAATTACAGAAAAATTTGCTATTAAAAATTTATTTTCTACTTTTTAGTTCAAAAAAGCTGTTTTTTAAAAAATTTTTTTTATTTATTTTATTTAAGAATTAAAGAATATTATAAGTCAAACTTAGACTTTAAACATTTCCTGCTTTTAGAATATTTAAACGAAATGTCACTTGCAAATTCAGAAAAGAAATTTCTTCAAATAACGAAAAAGATTTACAAGTAGTTGAAAATACTTCAGATGTTACTCTTGTAGCATCTTCGAACGAATCTAACTTATTTCAAACAGAAAAGTTAGATCGAAAATTGTTGCTGGAATCATGGAATCAGATAATCTTACTGGATTATTTCGTTTGTAAGTAAATCTATTTCAGTTTGTTTTGTACCTTACATTAAAATAAAATTTGAAATTTTACTAGATTTTTAAACATTAAAATGTGATATATTTTAACGCAAAATATTTTTGTTAACATATTCAAATTAATTTAACCTCATCATGTTATAAATCTTTTTGAAAATTATAGTTTAGGAACTATTATATTATTTGAAAATAAACTTAAAATGTGGAGCACTGAAATTGGTGTACCTTACGAAAATAGAGAAAAACGAAATTGTTTCCCGAAATTGCATAGCATATCTTCACTGTCAGCATGCAGTTTTCCGTGTTCTTCACCAAGATCATATACTTCATCTCAAGCTGCTTCATATCCTCAGATTTTAATTGGAAGATATATCAGTTCTCAACCGCTCCTTCTCTAAATAAAAATTTGAGTAATACAAACAGACCAAATATGTTTGTGGATTATTATGAAAAAATTAAAAGGTTTCAAAAAGAACATTTAACACAGTATTGTTGAATATTTTGAAGATAACAATGAAAGAATTACCGACGAGTAATAAAGCAAAGTATCAACAAAAAGGATATTATTGAGAAATTGGTAAACAAATTACAACGATATGTTAATAAAAATATTAATTTTAATATATTTGCACTTTTTTTAGGAATATTGCCGAACAGAAAAAAGAGTTTCGATATACTACAAATACTGTAACACCAAATCTAATTTGAAAATTTTTATTCCTAATACTTCTGTTAGGAATAATTTTATTTCTGAGGAGTAAAATGGCTAGAAATGGGTTTTTTACAAACTTCCACCAGGATATCGTTTTGTATATTTCAGGTTGACATTGATTTTAATATTTTGTACGATGGATATTGTAATATCTTAGAAAAATGGGACGACCTTTTTTTGCAGATGTCCTAATCAGAACACTGACCTCTGTATGAAATTTGATTTAATCGGATAAAAATTAAATGAGTCATGCTGATAACAAGTTTTGACTGATACGGACATGGACGCGGAATTTTCAAAATAAAATTTACCCGTAAAAATATTCAGAAAATGAATTTCAGCGAAATCATTTTTTATTTTTCGAAAATCCATCACAACTACGAGTAATTATTAAAATTATAATAAATTTAAATGTAAAATTAAGACAAAAAGTACTAACCCAAATTTATTTCAAATTAAAAAATAATTTCAAAATTATACTTATATACTCTAGACTGCATTCTAGTTTCATCAAAATGGTGCAATCTAGTGCTAATTGATTCACACAGCATCATGAAGGTCACCACCCTACATACTAGTTTTATTGAATTATATATTATTATATGAATACAAAAATATTTCTAAATTTATCTTCATACGCTTTTTCTTAACTCGAAAAATAAAACAATTATATTCTTCTTCAATTACCTATTTGTTACATAATAAAATGTTAATTCATCATTGTTTTATTTTACCTTATATCTTATATTTTATTAACGTTTCATTTTACTCAAATTAATTTTAATTTTAGGCATATTATTTATTTATAGCTTTTCTTTTTGTGATGCATTACATGTTTTCTTAATTTTACTTTTCATTTTCTTCTACTCATTCTCAAAAAAATGTATGTTAACATTAAAATTGGTTATTAATTATCTTTACTCTCTCTCTTTTCTTATCTTTGATTTTTCTGGTTAATTATTGTATTATCTTTACTTATTCTTTTCCATTTACTTATAATTATTTTGTCTTTTAATCTATTCAGAAACATTCAGAATAAATATATAAGATAAACATATATTAAAGCTTGAACATATATTAAACCAAAATAAACATATATTAAAGCTCATCTTTTTTTTTTCTTATTAAAATTACAAACAAACAATATTCTTACTCATTATATTTCTAGCACATTTCCAAAAAAATTTTGAAAAAATGTGCCTATAAGTTTTACTCTGTCCTCCCGTCCGTCTGTCCATCTGTTTACAAAACTTCTACACCGTTAAAGATAGAGAAAAAGCAACCATGGGTAGATCTCATAAAAAAATTAATGTATTAGAACAACTTTTTGATGTAGCCCCCTCAAACTTTCTAAAAGTCCATAATTAATAATATAATAATTGATAATTATATATTATAAAAATTTTAGAAATTATTAGACCCGACAGCTTCAGCTATGGTCATTTTAGTTTTAATAAAAGGAAATTTAAAATTAAAAAAAAAAGATAAAGGAAAAATAAATTACTTTAATAATTATATAATTGTATGTACTAATTAATGCAAATTCAATTTGATTATTTATAAAAATTTTAGAAATTATTAGACCCGACAGCTTCGGCTATGGTCATTTTAGTTTAAATAAAGCAAAATACATTTTAAGCTTTATTTGTTAGAGCATATTTTTGCATATTTCATCGGTTACAGCATATTTTGGCATATTTTCTCTTAAAGACCATATACATATTTGTATATTTTAGCAGTTAAAAAAAATATTTAACATATTTTATCGAAAATATATTATACATATATATTATCCAAAAATATTTTTATTTCTAAGGTTGGTAAATTTCAAGAATGTCCAGAGAAATCCAGATTTCTGAAGAACATTCAGAGAAATTGAAAACCAATATACCATTGGTGAAATTTTATCTTTAAAAATCACTCCAATTATATCCGTTGAAGTTCTACCTATAAAAACGTTTTAAGAACAAATTGGCAGAGCTATTTGTTCTAAAATTTTAAAACAATGTTCGCCATCTATATTGCAACCAAAATTTCAAATAATGTTTAAAATTTGGTTTTACTTTTAGACTAAAAAAATGAAGTCTGAAATGTAATTAAATTTTTTGTTATTTAAAAATTTTCCCACTTAAGTACATTTATTTCTTTTATTTTGAGAGGAAATGAATGCGGAAATGCTAGTAATTTTTTTGTTATGTAATTTGATGTGTTTAATTTTGATATTAAGTATCTCAAAATCAATTGTATATTCCTATTTTTATAGGATTTTACAAGCAAGTTAAAGCAATAAGATTTTTTTACATTCATTCATACATCCTTTTACGTATATGTATATTATGTATGTACATGCATTTTTTTTCATCCAAAAATATTAGAAGTGAAATATAATAAAAGCTGTACAAATATATTTGGACTTCGAAAATTGGACTTGGAAAAATTAAATAAAAGTTAAAGTTAGTCGCATCAAAAAATGTTCTACGGCAAAGTTGTTGCTCTTTACTTGTGTAAGAATTTTTTCTTAATAATTTTGCTCATAATATTTTTCTGTTACGAAATATTCGTAAAAAACTTAAAAATGATACTGGTAAACTACTACTTCCGGTTGCCCGATTTGCTCCAAAAGCTTATCAGTCCGAGATATTTACACCAAAACCTTAAATATGAAATTTCAAAAAATTTCGCTCAGTCGTTTAGATTGTACACGTGCCCACAGACATACCCACACACATACACACCAACACACGCTCACACACACACACAAAGGCGCGCACGCTCACACACACAAAGACACACATCATATCGTTATATCATCATCGCAGTAGTGCATATTTGCCAAAATCTCGGGTACCAATTTTCAGTATAAAAACAATACCTACCTTGTACATAATTGCTGCGGTCGGTAAAAATTTACCGTTATGTGAACACCAAATTTTGCATGATTTTTCTACCTCCCTAATCCGAAACGCTTTTAGATAGGAACTTGAAATTTTGAGAGAAGAAAGAACTTTTAGAACTAGTATACTTTAGAACTACTTTTTTTGGACCACCCCTGTTTATAAGCTATTTATTAGGGCTCAAATATTGAAAATTTTCTATTTTTAAATACCTGTAACTTAAGCATCTGTACATATTTTATTTCGGCAAGATATAAAAATTAAAGCTCTAATAAAATATTTTTATGTTTGTTAACGGCTTCTTTTAGTTGTTTAGGGTTCCAGACTTAGAGTCCCTCAAAATTAAAAAAAAACCTATTTTCAGATGTATATATTTCAGGCTCTGCGTAGTAGTTTACATTACGTTTACAATCTAAAACCGCTAGAACACCGAACATTTTTTTATCTATATAAGAATATATGAAAATTATGCAATATTTTGTAATTTATGTACACATGTACAAATTTTTCTTCGCCAAGACATAAAAATTAGAGCTTCAGTATTATATTTTTATGTGTATTAACGGTTTTTCTTAGTTATATAGGGTTCCGAACTCACAGCGCCTAAAAATTAAAAAAAAGCCCTATTTCCACATCTTTTCTTATTATATGAAATTTTGTAAAATTTTGGTTCAAGTCACAATTTTAAGCAGTCTGTCTTTATCTTTATCTAAGTTTTATTTTAAGCAGTCTGTATCTATCTTTTAGAAATGTGCGGTTTTAAAAATCGTTGGTTTACATTCTACCTTGTTTTATTATTATTATTTTCTTTTTTTTTAATCTATACCGAAATATTCAGGACCAAAATAAACATATATACTAGAGCTTTCTAGTACTACCATGTCACCAATTTCAAAATTATCGTGTGTACATATACATATGTTTGAAATATTGAAAGTCTCTTCAGGTGAAATCATCACATCCGATTTGTGTATTATTACTAGAACAGTACTAATAAATTCCGCTCATAATATTATTTCGTACGGAATTAAATTATCCGGAACAGTAAAAAAAGTTGTACAATATTCATTATTAAATATTTTAAAATTAAACTTTATATTCTCTAAAATTGTAATTTCTGCATTAGCCAAACCTTTTAACTTTATTTTACTTTTTTGTTTTATTTCTTTAGTATTAATCATAATTAATCTCGATCCTTTTATTAAGTTAACTCCGTATCCTACATATTAATGCAGACATAATGGCTCTATTGTCAAAAATAATATGTTTGATAAATGGATTCATTTTGTTTGTAAAATTAACTGCCTTTGTTGATTTACAATTTCTCCCCATATGTCCATATTTGTTGTATGTATAAGATTTTATATTATTTTGTTGCTCGTTTTTGAACCAACTACCTGTATGACCTTTCCTTTTGCATATATTGCACATTAAAAGGTGATGTATACATTGCGTTGTATTTGCCATGTTCGGATTTTCTCTATTTAATATATTTTATTTATCTAAAAAAGAAAAGTTGTCGAAGCATTTAACAACAGTTAAAAGTTCTGTAACAGATTTGTAGCTACTTAATCTTTAATAAATTTTGCAGGTTTATATTTTCCAGACCTTTAATAATATAACGAATTATAGTCGCTTCACTAAACTTATCATTTTCACCTATCTGGTTCATTAACATAATATAATGCTGGATTGCCTCATTTATCTCATGTTTTTTTCTTTACATTACTATATGGTAATCCGCTTCATTTTGCTTAAATTCAAAATGCACTTTTAATTTCTTCATCGAATTCATACCAACTACTATGGATTTTTTGAAAGGAAACAAAACCAGAGCTTAGCGGTCCCTTTAATTTTAAACACTACACATGTTAATACCAATTCGTCAGGCCAATTAAATAAAGTTTTCAGTAAATTAAAAAATACATTGCAATTCAATTTCAAATACTCCTATATTTTGTATTATAGTAATACATAGACACAGTAAAAAATTTGCTCCTTTAAGAAAGCTTTGTAAAAATGGGTTGGTGTTATTTTACAGTAACTCAAAATCCAGTAACGCAAAATCCAGCAACATAAAATCCAGTAAACACAAAATCCAGGAACATAAAATCCAGTAGGCATGAAATCCAGAAATATAAAATCCAGTAAGCACAAAATCCAGCAACATAAAATCCTGTAAATCCAGCAAAAATTATTCGGCACCACGCATAAAGGTATGCGCTTATCATATTCTATACTCAGTGTAAATATACAATACTGAATCATATATATGCGAGAGACAAACACAAATACATATTTACATTGTGAACTCTGAAGTATAAATAAGTACCCACCTTAAAAAATACGACTACGATTTATGAACTAATAAAAACCAAGTACTAAAAATAAAGCAAAAACCATGTAAATCGGCTCAGTAGTTTTCTCTGAAAAGGGACCCAAAAAACAATGCTGGCGTATTTATTTAAAAAATATTCTGGAAAAAGCGGCAATCCTGATTTTGTAATCAACTCTAATAACTGATCTAAGTTCGGCCAAATTATTATATTAAAAAGTGAAATAAGTTTGAATGTTGAATTTAACGAAATGCTTTCATTTTTAACTAGTCGAACTTCTTTCATTATGTCGAACTTGTCGAACATATTTCATTATCAAAAAAAAAAAAACTAACTGACCAACATACGGAGTGAAATGTGCCAAAAAAAGAGCATATTTTATACTCAAATAAGCTGAAATATGGCAATTAAATTATGAAAGAAAAATATTAAAAAATGTTATTATTGGAATAATAAATTAGAATTAGGCTTTAATTCCATTATTTTGAAAAAATAATTAGGCCTTATTTTACTTATTAATAAGAAATAAAGCGTAATTTTATTTTTCATTCTAAAGCGAAATAAGGCCCATTAGGCTTTATTGCTCTAGGCTTTATTTCTCCATGCCATAATATATTAAAGAATTCAATTCCTTAATAAAATCTGTTAAAACTATTGGCGATAAAAATAAGATTGTTTTTGCTACTACTCACGTTAAAGGATATTACAACAAATTAAAACGAATAAGTTTGAAGACTAAAATCTAAAGAGCTCCATCTAAAATTAAATTTTATAGAAAGTACATTTCAAATCCGTATACAAACTTTTATTATTATAAACATGCTTATATAAAAGATCCTAGAGAATTTCTCTCTTTATGTGAAAAGGTTTTTTGTTATCGCATAAGAGGAATTTTAGAAAATTAAGGATTTCTAAAGTGAATGGAGTTATTATATGCTAATTTTCAAAAAAAACAGTTTCTGATGGTGAAATAATTGACAAATATAAATATATGAAACAAAATATAATATTATATCCAGACTACGAATTTACCAGAAAATCATTTAGAAAATATAATTTTGAAAAACTTGGTCGACTTTCAAGAAAAAGACTCTGGATGGTCCTCGAAAGTTATTGTCAATTTTTTGTTGAATATAAACAGTTATACACCAATGATGAGTTCTTCATATATTACTTTGCCGAAAGAAATTGCAAGCACAAAACCGTTAATGTTAAAAATAAAGATAACTGCTGCTTTGCTTGGACTATTGTTTCTACACTTTACCCAGTTGATTCACAAGTTCATCGTGTTAGTAGTTGTCCACCTTTTTCCACAGTAACTGAAACTAAAACATTAACAACGTGCAAATATTCAAGGTGAATATTAAAAACTCTGTTAACAATATGCCTGCCAATTTGAAATCTATTTTCATTCCCTAACTCAACTTTCTCTGATCAGGCAATACATTAGTACTAAAGGTCGTATAGCCTATTATTTGGTCAAAAAGAAAATATAAGTATAGATTTATATGTGCTGAATAAAGATGAGAAAAGTTCTAAAATATTACCAACAAGATTGACATGTAATAACATGAAGAAAGACATTTTAATTTATTAATAATTCAAAATCAATATAAAAATAATGAAATGAATGAAATATAATTATTTATATTTTAAAATCACTTGTTAATAACATATTTTGCTAATATTCTTAACGAATGTCGTAAACGAGTCTCTTATATTCTTATCGAATATTTGCGCATTAAAGTTGGTTGCAAATTATTAAAAATCATACATTTATTTGTTTGTGTCTTTGCTACTTTTTTTTTTCTTATTTTGTTTATTTTCCGCATTTTATTTTTTTTGTCCCAAATTGATGGCAACAATATCGTAAATTTTAGAGATTTGTTAAAAATAAATTATTTCACGGATTTAGATTTAAACGAAAGCTTTAATTTTAAAAATAATTTCAACTTGGTTTATTTAAATATACAAAGTTTAAGAAACAAACTTTATAATCTTGAAACACTAATTAATAAGTTCAAAACGAATATTCATGTAATTGTACTTACTGAAATCTGGATTCATAACTCAGAAAATCAGTTTTTTAATATTGAAGGTTTCAATGCTTATTTTTCTAACAGAGACAAGGCGTATGGTGGTATTGCCATATACTTGAGGGAAGATATTGATAGTTACCAAATTTATAGTGAGGAATTTGAAAAACTAATCTTTTAGGAGTGAAACTAACGAAACATAATTTCAATGTCTTTGGAATTTACAGAGCACGTGAAACTCGTTTTGATTCATTTATAAATAAAATGGATGAAATTACTTTTCAGAATAAGAAATCTCTAATTCTTGGGGATATCAATTTAAATCTATTAAATATTGATAACGCGGAAATAAATATTTATATAAATACCCTATTGACTAATGGTTTTCTAGTTTGTAATAAAATTTCAGAAGAATATTCAACTAGGTTTGGTAGGAATTCAAAAACTATTATAGATCACTTTATAAGTGATATAACTGAAAAAAACTATTCTTTTCATATTTAACATCAAAAATATTTTAAATTACGACAAGATAGAAAGATAGCGTGTGGACTATCTCTATACATATGATAACTTTGATTCCATTACTGATAAACTTAGGAAAATAATAATTGAAAATACGCAACGTATTCATGTAAAAAAAAGCAAAAAAAAGAAAACGTGGATCACGAATGAAATAATAGAGTTAATGAAACTAAGAGATTCCTTTTTTAAGTACAAAAAAAATTTCCGGATGATAGTCATATTGAAAGCTTATACAAAAAGTATGAATATGGGTGTTCAAAATTGAGGTATCATTTTGATTTTGCCGCCATTTTTTTTCTACCTGTAATTTTTATACGAGGTTTCTTTAGGTATATTCTAAATACATTCTGGTTAGTTAATATGGAACGTTACACGAAGGAACAACGTGTTTTTGTTATTACAACATTTTGTGAAAATAATAAAAGTTTTCAAGATGTAATTAGGAAATTTCGAACAAAATTTGGTAGAGAAATGCTCCAACAAATCGTGCCATCAAGCTGATGATTGATAAATTTCTAGAAACTGGATCTGTTCTTGATAACAGAGGCAACATTTATCAACGTAGTGGCCGTTCAACCGAGAATGTAGCAGCTGTGAGCAGAAGTGTTGAAGAAGATCCAAAAACTTCCATTCGTCATCGTTCGCAGCAATTAAACATCAAACCATCCACATTTTGCATCGTGATCTCCATTTAAAGGCTTATAAGATCCAGCTGACGCAAGAATTAAAACCAACTGACCATGCATTACGTCGGCAATTCGTTTCTTGGGCAATCGAAAAACAAGAAGAAAATGAACATTTTTTTAACAAAATAATCTTCACCGACGAAGCTCATTTCCAGCTCAATGGATACGTCAATAAACAGAATTGCCGCATTTGTGGTGAAGAGAATCCAAGGGTTATCTTAGAGCAACCAGTACATCCACAAAAAGTTACGGTTTGGTGTGGTTTGTGGTCAGGAGGAATCATCGAACCATATTTTTTTGAAAACGCAAATGGAAATGCGATTACGGTCAATGGAAATCGCTACAGGGAGATGATCCGAAGCTTTTTGTGGCGGGAAATTGATGATTTGGACGTAGAGAATATGTGGTTTCAACAGGACGGTGCCACTTGCCACACAGCAAAAGAAACAATGGATCTTTTGAAGGAAAAGTTCGAAGATTGCATTATTTCTCGTAGAGGAGGAGTGATGTGGCCACCAAGATCGTGCGATTTGACACCGTTGGATTTGTTTTTGTGGGGTTTTGTGAAATCGAAAGTGTACACCAATAATCCCACAACAATTCAAGAGCTTAAAAACAACATTATCGAGCAGATTTCAACCATTGAGAACAGTTTATTGAACAACATGATTCAGAATTTTGGTAAAAGATTGGAAACCTGCCGAAGTAGCAGAGGGGGCCACTTGGCCGACATAATTTTTCATTATTAACCGGAACCTATTTGTAATAAATTAAAATTAAAGTTTTTATTAAAATTAAAATGATACCTCAATTTTCAACACCCTATAGCTTCAAAACAGAAATTCTTTTCAGATTTAATTACAAAAAACTCTACTAATAATAAAAAACTTTGGGAGTGCTACAAAAATATTATGTTCAATACAACTAGCGGAGTCAAAAAAACAAATTAAAGTAATTAATTGCAACAATATTATACTAGAAAACAAAAAAGCAATTTCTACGGTATTTAAGGACTACTTTATAAATGTAACAAATAAGATTAGTGTTCCCTCAGGTAATATTGACGTACATTATGTAAATCAATTCCGTAGAAATATCTTTACTAATTTTGTTTTACTTCCCACAAATATAGAAGAGGTAAATAAGGTCATTAAATCGCTTAATTCGGCGGCTGCCATAATATTTCTACCATTAAATTCGGCGGCTTAATTCGGCGGCTTCGATAATATTTCTACCAAATTTATTCAGAAATTTTCGACACGTTTGATTCCTTCTCTGGTCAAATTTATAAATAGGTCGTTTCAATCTGAAATATTTCCAAGCAGTTTAAAAATTACTATTGTAAATCCGATTTTTAAAAATGGAGTATCAACTGATTGCTCGAATTATCGACCAATTTCTATCCTTCCAGCTTTTTCTAAAATTTTCGAAAATGTTGTCAAAAATAGATTTAACATATTTTTAAACAATAATCCAATCTTAAGTGAGAACCAATTTGGTTTTGAACAAAACGCGAATACTACAGCAGCTTGTCTATTTTTAAATGAATTCATCACGAAAAATATAGATGTTGGGAAATATGTTGTGTCTTTCTAGATATGAGAAAGGCTTTTGATTGAGTTGATTTCGATATTTTACTCCTAAAACTTGCGAACTTAAACTTCACAACGGATCAGCTACACTTTTTAAATCTTATCTCAAGGGTCGTAAACAAATGGTACGCTGTAACAATGTATTAAGTTCAGAAAAATTTATCTTACAAGGCGTGCCACAGGGATCAATTTTAGGACCTCTACTCTTTAAATTATGTATTGATGATATTACGAAATTAGAACTGAAGGGCCACTTGCAATTGTTTGCAGATGATGCAGTCTTGAAATATGCAGATGACGACCAGCTTTTAATTGGGAACTCAATCTGCGATGATCTTCATTTAATTGAAGAATGGTTAAGAAAGCATCGTTTAGTTTTAAATCTGGAAAAAACGAAAATTCTACTCTTTGAAAATAAAATTTTTAATTTTGATAGTAATTTTCTTTATAAAAATGAGTCCTTAGAAATTGTAAAAAAATTCAATTATTTAGGTATAATTATTGATAGTAAGTCAAACTGGAGTTGCCACATCGATGAAATAATAAAATAAATTTCCCCATATATCTTCATATTAAGAAGATTGCGTAATTTTCTATCAACTAATGCTTTATATGCAATATATTCATCTCACATCAATTCACATATTAGTTATCTAAATCCCATTTGGAGCAGGGCTCCCCAAATCTACTTAAATAAGCTAGAAATTGTGCACAAAAAATGCCTTAAAATCATTAAGAATCTGTACTGCTTTTAAGATAGTAAATACTGTACATTACTGTACTGCTTTTAAGATAGTAAATAACCTGATAAAATATAACTTTATTCTAAATAAAAGATTAGACATTCACTCGCACAACATTAGGAACAAATCTAATTTTTATCTCTCCTTATTTAGAACCGGAAACAAAAGAAATAATTGTCTATACAATTGCTTAAAAGCCTTCAACGAGCTACCTGAAGATTTGAAAATTCTATCTAACTTCGGCGTATTCAAAAAAAAAATAAGAGCACTTTTAGTCGAAAATTAAAGCATTATACTAACAAAATTAACATAATATATAATCTTATTAACTTTTAATCGGTAGAATACTAACAATAACGTCAAATAACGAATTTTGAAAATCTTAAGTTAAAGTATACTTAAATTGAGTTAAATCCATTAATTAATAGTAAATAAAAAATTAAAATTTTCTACTATTAAATATAAAATATGTAAATAATTTTATGAAAATTCGATTTTTATTTGATTTTTTTTTTTTTATTATAATGTAAAAAATTTTATTTTTTCTTTTGTTTTTTGTGTCTGAAACTCTGTTCATCATTTTTTAAACATTATAAGACCATACAGCTCTAAGCTAAGATCCGAAACTATTTAATTATGAATATATTAAAATAAATTATTTTTATATAAATTATGTAGAAGAAATAAAGAAAAAAAAAAAAACCATAATTTTATCATTATGTATGGATAAAATCTATTTCTTTCTACGCAAGTTATAGAGATTTAAATTGTGGTAAAAGGTTTGCGAAAGAATTAGAACAAATCGCACATCAAGCTGAAAACATTTTTCTTAATTATAGATCTATGATATCATTGACATCAATTCAGTTGGAAGAATTTCATTTCGCTAGCACATATCACAAATGTGAAAAAATAATTGACATAAATGATATAAAGGTAAAATATTATTGACATATTAAAGTTGTAATATTTTAATATAAAAAAAAACAATATCCTGCTGCTGCTGCTGCTATTCGCGTGCCCTTTTTTAAATTTTAGAGCACACAATAACAATATTTCTTACTAAATACTAATACAAATAGCAGCAGAATATTAATTATCTAAGAATAAATACTAACAAAACGAGGAAGAGTGCAGTAGAGTAGACTGTGTCAACTCTGGGATACCCGTATGAACGTAATATATCCTGTTTCTATAAAACTTGATCATCTTTTAAAAACATTCAGATGTTTTAGTACCGAACTACAGAGATATATTTATTTAGATATATCCGTCGTGCGGACGGACACTGAGTTATTTTCATTTAAAAAGGGAAGTTGTATGGCAGCTATCCGAATCCGTCGCACCACCACAACCAAATTTTGCAGTAGTTGTTGCCATAAAACTTGATCATCATTTGCAAAATTTCAGAAACCTAGCTTGAATAGATACTGAGTTATTTCTATATAAAGATAGAAGTTGTATGGCAGCTACTCGAACCCGCCGACCGAAAATGTTGGATTTAAATAGCAAAACTAACAATTTTGCAAAAGTGACGTAAAAAAAATTTCAGCCCCCTAGCTCCTTTCTTTTTTGAGTTATCGTGCGGACGGACGGACGTACATGGCTTAATCGACTCAGAATTCGATTCTGAGCCGATCCATACCTTTGACACTATATCTAGCTCGACTCCTTTAAGGTGTCACAAACGTAATGGCAAATTTATTATACCCTTGAATATAGTTCATACGGGTATAAAAATATAGGTAGTTAACCTTCATTTCCCTTAATTCTAATTTCAATTTATTTCTATTAATTATTATGAATTTTATGAGAAAAGAGAAAAACAAGGCTATTATTTTGTTTTGTTAAAAAAAAAAAACAAAAGAACAATCATAAATTTCATAATATTATATTGGGCATTGGTTGACTTGACATTGACATCAAGGATTATCTTTTACAATAAGATGAGCCACACTTTTTTTACACATACGAGGATTATTGCATTTTTTCTAATTCTTTCGCAAACCTTTTAACACAATTTAAATCTCTATAACTTGCGTAGAAAGAAGAATGGTCATTATAAGTGTAAAAAAAAAGCTACAATGCAAGCTATATGTTCTTGATGTTGTTTCATATTTTGAATTCTTTTTTTCATAGGTTTAAGTATACATGCAAAATCAGCATAGAAAATAAATGGAACCGGCTCCTTGTTTTTAAGGTTTTTAAATTTAATGAATATTTCTTCTGGAAATATAACGTGTACTCATTGAACTTTTCACAATGTTCTAAATGGTTTTTTGTAAATTATCATTCCTGTAGAAAAAAATAGATTTTATCCATACATAATGATAAAATTATGGTTCATTATTTTCATATTGATTTTGAATTATTATAATAAATGAATATGTCTTTCTTAATGTTATTACATGTCAATCTTGTTGGTAATATTTTAGAACTTTTCCCATCTTTATTCAGTTCATATAACTTTATACTTATATTATTAATTTTCCCATTTTTTTTTTTTCAACTCTTGCAACTGGAAAGCAAATTCCTTTTCTTTTTTTTTTGCGAGGGTATGTGGGAATCACTATAGAGGAGTGAAAATGAGCACGAGTCCTCTATGAATGTGTGGGACTAAACACCACCTCCTTTTTTGACCAAATAATAGGCTATACGACCTTTAGAACTAATGTACTGCCTGGTCAGAGGAAGTTGAGTTAGGGAATGAAAATAAATTTCAAATTGACAGGCATATTGTGAACAGAGTTGTTAATATTTACCTTGAATCTTTGCACCTTGTAAATGTTTTAGTTTTAAAACTTTGAAAAAAGATAAACTACTACTAACACGATCAACGTGTGAATCAACTGGGTAAAGTGCTGAAACAATAGTCCAAGTAAAGCGCAGCAGTTATCCTTATTTTATGAAGAACCCATCATTGGTGTATAACTGTTTATATTCAACAAAAAATTGACAATAACTTAAGAAGAATAATATTTTCTAACCTTTTTAATCGGGCTGGTAATTTAGAAAATACAGCTTATCAAAATTTCTAGTCATTTATGCATTTTTTACACGACTTTCTATGATTTACAATTAATTCTTTCTTTCTTTTTAGTACTTGCTTTTTATTAGTTCATAAATCGTAGTAGGTAGTAGTATTTTTAAAGGTGGGTACTTACTTATACTTCATAGTTCAGAATGTAAATATGTATTTGTATTTGTCTCTCGCATATGATTCAGTATTGTATATTTACATTGAATATAGAATATGAATATGATTATATGAATATGATATGAGGATGAAAAGTTTTTTAAATTGGATTGGATTGGTGGATTATATAATTTTAATTTTTTAAAAATTTTGTTTGGAAGTTTTGTAAGAAATGGATAGCAGTTTTTTTTTTAGTACCCTGATAAAAATAGTTAAAAGTTAGTTAAATTATATATAGTTATTAAAATAAACTATATTAATAATAGTTAAAATAAAATTATAATAGTTAATTATATATTAAATAAAATTATAATAGTTAAACTTAGTTTACTTGTCAGACATATTATATGTATGTATGTAATTAGTATATAAAGTATATCAATATCTAGATGGAATGTGAAATGAATTCCAATTTTTATTTTTGTTATTGGAATGCTATGTTTTATTTTTGATAATTACGTAAATGAAAAGTTTCAGAAGCTCTTTATATAATACAAACATAATATATATGTTGGTATGTTTTATTTATCAAATTAAAAGCCTTTTTTAATTTTATAAATTTGGCCGCATAACATTTTGGGGAGTGTTTTAAATAAAATTTACGAATTCAATTTTTTGTATAGAAATAAACAGTGTCTATTTTTTTTAACCACCAAATGCATATACATATGAATGTATGTGATTTTATTCGATCATAAAACGTTTACTCAGGGGCGTGTGGGTACACATCCATAAAATTTGACAATATAATTTTTATAAAAAAAAAAAAAGTAGAAAATAAAATTTTTCAAAAAAATGTATTTTATTTTGATTGAGATATAATATATGACTGTGTATATGTATGCATGTATAATAAGAATAGAAAAAAACTTTTTTCGAATGCAACCATGATTATATAACATCATCTCATAATGTACATGCATACATATTACAAAGGTATGTGTTTTCGATTTTAAACTTAGGGTAAGTTGACATGGGATGCATGCATCCAGATTCAAAAATTATTTCGGTTAAATTTCGTGTACTCTTCGGTAATATTAACGAATATTTTGCATCCGTAAAATGCATCCACTCGTTCACGATATGCAAAACGGCGACATTTTTTTTTTGAAAGTTTAATTTGAAAGTACGTAGGCTAGTTCTAGTATGTGTGTATAGTTTTGACATTTTATAAAAAATTTTTTTATTTACAAAATACAAAATGGTTAAACCATAGAAAATTATAATTTTATGTAAGAAAAAATTTTAATTAATATAAATTAAATATAATTTATTAATACACATATAAAATTGCAATTTTTTTTCTTTTTATTATATCCATCTTCAAAATATTTCAAAATATTTAACGTTTAAAATTTTTGACGTTCAATTTTATAGAGGATAATTTTATAGAGCTTCTTATAGAAGATGCAAAACATTTTGCATCTAAAATGAGCGAAAGGGAGAGCATGTCATGAATACGATATATTTCTTCAACCAATCAAATGTTTGCATTCGGATGCATGCATCTCATGTGAACTTATCCTTAAATTCTATGCTTAAACCAACAACAATAAATTTGAAATATTTTTAATAAATGTGAATGTATAGGTTACGTTTATTTATATGAATGCATATTATTTACATTAAAATTAATAAATAGAAATATTTAAGTTAAAAAAAAAAAATTGTGTTCTGTTGACTGTCAATAGGAAAATACATATGTATACGTACATATAGTTTTATAATTAGACACTCTTTCGTTTAGAGTTGTTCTTAAAAAAACTTTTTATTGATCTTTTATGATTTTTTTTAAATTTACAAAAAGTCTTATAAAATATATAAATGCTTACATAGCAATTCTTAATTATATTACTTAAACAGTTATTACTTAATTCTTAACTAACTTAACACGCTTAAACCTTAAGGTTATTATTTCCTTACGTAATCAATTTTATGTTATTTTAAATTATGATAAAGTTATTAATTATGCAATTGATTACGTAAGGTTTATGTGCATTTCCTGCTTATGTTACTAATTAAGAATATTGCGAAAAGCACTCTTAATATTGAAGGGAGAGAATTATATTATTGATTGAATATAACAATATGCATATTATAAAAACTAAAAACAACAACAACAATTTTAACGTACAAAAATAATATAAATAAAATGCAGTGCCGAAATTTCAAAATTTGGGCACCCCGCGCAAAAATAAAATATTCCCCCAATAATTTTTTTTTAACAAAAATAAGTTAGTATTTATTTCATTATCATATTGCAATCAAAATAAAAATAATACAAGAACGAAACTAAAACTTAATGTACCTCAAATATTAAAATCTTTCCTCCTTGACTAATCCAAGTTTAATCTGTTTCGCTCGATTGCAAATCAAAATAAGTCTAATTAAAGAAGATATAGCGTTTTTTAAAAGAGTGTAAGATTAAAAAAGTAAATTAAACCTACTATATAAATTTCTTCAAGATAGCTTTACTAGTTTTTGAGTTATCGTGCGAACGGAGAGACATCATTCAATTGTCTCAGGAGGCGATCCTGATTCAGAATATATATACATGTCTATATCTAACTCGCTTCCTTTTGGTGGTTACAAGCTTAATAAGAAACTTTATATACTCTATACTTTAGGTAGGTGTAGGGTATAAAAATATGTCAGATCTTATGCCTTGCTTAAAATATAACAGTAACTAAGAAAGTAATATAGATATAAATAGAAAAACCTATATTCTGTTGCTAAGAAGCAAGTGTTGAATAGATTAAGAATATTAAGAATGCTTCAAAAAATGTTTGTATATTATTATTGTACACAGAATTAATACTACAATTTGTTTAAAAAAAATCTTTTAAATTTCAAACTAAAGTATTTAATAGGTCTTCGACATTTGCAAAATTAATATTTAAAATCCAGTTCTTGGTTTGTTCAAGAAATTTTAAAAGAGAATACGAATCTTTTATGAGAGTATATAGTTTATTAAAAAGCGCCTAAACTTGAGTGATTGTAAAGAATCGACAGTAGTGGCGCCTGTTAAAACAAGGAATAGAGACAATATTTCTATTGTTAATTTTTCAATTTATACATATATGAATGTCTTAAGATCCTTTTCCCTGATCGTACATAAAAGATTTTTAAAGTTTTACAGAAATAGAGATTTCTAATCGGCAATATTTTAAGAGTCTTGAATAGTTCAAATGGTGGCGACATTCAAATTACTCTGATAGCACGTTTTTATACTATTAATAAAGGCCTTATTTTGTTGCAATAAGTATCACTCCAACAAACAATTCCGTACTGTATCTTAGCATGGAAAAGAGCATAGTAAACCATAGTTGTCAAATTGAAAGACCATATATTCTAATATGATATAGTTGCCCAATAACATTATTAAGACATTGCTTTAAATAATCAATATGTTTACTCCAGTCAAGTCTTGAATCAATAAACAATCCAAGATACTTGAAGGAAGAAACATACTCGAATTCAAAACGATCCTTATAACATAGACTCGCGTGGTTGGCATTTAATGAAGTAGGTAATAGTGGCAGTTTACTGAAAGTTATCTTATTATAGTACAAGTTATAATCAATTTGAGTTGAATCACTAATGCTAAAAGACATGTACTTAGTTTTAGTACTAATGGATAAATGATGTTTAATAAACCATATTCTCAATAAATCAAGATCGTGATTCATATCAACTACTATTTAAAAATGATTACTACTACTGCATGTAAAAATTGTATGGTCAGCAAAAGCCGTAGGTTTACCTTTAAATGGTTGAACATAAAGTGAATTTTTAAAACTATGAAAAAAAAATAAAATCTTGAATAAAAAAAAACTTAAAAAAAAATCTTTCAAAAAAAAATGAATTGAAAAAATCTTGAAAAGAAATCTTGAAAAAAAATTTCTTGAAAAAAGAAATCTTGAATTCCATCTTGAAATAAAATATTTTTCAAGATTTTATTTAATGTCTTTTTATACCCTACATCTAAAGTATAGGGTATATTAACTTTAGTATGGTGTTTGTGACCACCAAAAGGAAGCGAGTTAGATATGGACATGTATATATATTCTGAATCAGGATCACCTTCTGAGTCGATTTAACGATGTCCGTCCGTTCGCACGATAACTCAAAAACTAATAAAGCTATATTGATGAAATTTATACAGTAGGTTAATAATTACAAAAGGAAGGCTAAGTTCGAATCTGGACAAAATCGGTCCATGAGTTCGGATTCTGGAAGCTTCCGAATGATTCCGGAGCAAACGAGATTATCTCCAAAACCAACAAAGATAGAATCTTAAAACTTTGTACAATGATGTTCCTTCCCATTCGATTTATGTCTCTAAAATTAGAGAGGATTTGCTCCATGGGTTTGGATTTTGGAAACTTCCGAACGAGCACCTGAGCAAATGAGATTATCTCCAAAACCAATAAAGATATAACCTTCAAATTTGACAGAATGGTGTTCTTTCATGTTTAGTCTCTAAAATTTGAGAGGTTTTGGTCAATGGGTTTGGATTTTGGAAACTTCCGAACGAGCACCAGAGCAAATGAGATTATCTCCAAAACCAATAAAGATATAACCTTCAAATTTGACAGAGTGGTGTTCTTTCATGTTTTATTTAAGTTTCCGAAATTTGAGAGGATTTGGTTCATGGGTCCGGATCTTGGAAGCTTCCGAACGAGCCCCAGAGCAAACGAGTATATCTCCACAACCAACAAAGATAGAACCTTTAACTTTTTTACAATGATGCTCCTTCCCGTTTGATTTATGTTTCTGAAATTTAAGAGGATATGGTCCATGGGTTTGGATTTTGGAAGCTTCCGAACGAGCACCAGAGCAAATGACATTATCTCCAAAACCAACCAAGATATAACCTTTAAATTTGGCAGAGTAGTGTTCTTTCACGTTTTATTTAAGTCTATGAAATCTGACAGGATTTGGTTCATGGGTTCGGATCTTGGAAGCTTCCGAACGAGCCCCAGAGCAAACGAGTATATCTCCACAACCAACAAAGATAGAACCTTTAAATTTTGTATAATGATGTTCCTTCCCGTTTGATTTATGTCTCTGAAATTTAAGAGGATATGGTACATGGGTTTGGATTTTGGAAGCTTCCGAACGAGCCCCAGATAAATAAGATTATCTCCAAAAACAACAAAGATATAACCTTTAAATTTGGCAGAATGGTGTTCTTTCATGTTTGATTTAGGTCTCTAAAATTTGAGAGGATTTGGTCCATGGGTACGGATTTTGGAAGCTTCCGAACGAGCCCCAGAGCAAATGAGATTATCTCCAAAACCAACTAAGATATAACCTTTAAATTTGGCAGAGTGGTGTTCTTTCATGTTTTATTTAAGTCTCTGAAATTTGAGAGGATTTGGTTCATGGGTTTTTATCTTGGAAGCTTCCGAACGAGCCCCAAAGCAAACGAGTATATCTCCACAACCAACAAAGACAGAACCTTTATTTTTAGTACAAGAGTGTGCTGTTATGTTTACTTTTCTATAAAATTGGAAACTGACATTTGAAAGAATTTTAACTATGGATTCGTATTTTGGAAGCTTCCAAACGAGCGTCAGGGCAAATGATATTATCTCTAAAAGCAATAAAGATATAACATTTAAATTAGGCATTTAAAATGGTGTTCCTTCATGTTTGATTTATGTTCCTGAAATTTGTGAAAATTTGGTGCATGGGTTCTAATCTTGGAAGCTTCCGGACGAGCCCCAAAGCAAACGAGTATATCTCCACAACCAACAAAGATAGAACTTTTATTTTTAGTGCAAAGGTGTTCTGTTATGTTTCCTTTTCTGTAAAATTGGAAACTGACATTTGAAAGAATTTAAACCATGAGTTCGTATTTTGGAAACTTTCGAACGAGCACAAGAGCAACGAGCATATCTCCAAAACCAACAAAAGTAGAACCTTTAAATTTAGTACAATGGTGTTCTGGCATGTTTTCTTTATGTTCCTGAGATGGATTCGATGAATTGCAGCGGCAATTCGGGTACCTGACACACACCTCCCAAGGACTAACGATCTTCGAAATTAATAAAGATAGAAACTTAAAATGTTTTACAAAGGTGTCAAGCATATCCCAAGAGGATGCCTCTTTTACGTTCCTGAAATTCGAGTTGAATAAGACAGAAAAGGGAAGAAGTTCTAGCAGCTGCCAAAAAAACTTATGGATTTTTAATTTAATTCGAATTATTCAGGTGTAGGGTATTAATAAGTCGGTTGCATCGACTTACTGTTACATTTACTTGTTTTAACTAAAAAAGGCATTAAATTTATTTTTTAACTAAACAAATAAGAAAATTAAAAGTTTTTCAACAAAAAAAAATATCAAATTAGGATTGTCCCTGTTTTCGAAATATTTATATATATATATATATATATGAGATTGTAAATTAGGACGGATTTTAGAGTTGGATTCAAAAGCAGGGTTATACCCGTTTTACAGAATATTTATTTATATGTATGTGGAAGATTCACAACTAGTACGGATTGTAGAGTTTATTTTATTTTTATTTTTTTTTATTGCATTTCTCTGCCACATAAATGTGAATAGGAAATTACACAGCTTGTCCTTTTCAGGCTAGGCTGTAAATGGCGTAAGGGAGAACACCTCTTGCGAGGTGTTTTGCACCCACACTCCCTCGGTACCCACATTCGAACCCACACTCCCTCGCTTTTACAGCGTATTTTATACCCACTAAGCCACCGAGATCACCATTTTATTTTTATTTATTTAGTAACTATATCTGTAAAATAGCAATTTGCTGGTACAAAGTGTGTTATGTAAGTCTGTAGTGTGTATTTTTTATTTACAGATATGCAAAAAGCAAAATTAAATTCTAGTATTGTTACTTGAATGCAAAAATTGTTGAGAATATTTACATTATTTATAAAAGCGTAGAGTTCAAATTATTAAATATAATTACCCAATATCAAAAATATTATATTATCCTTACATTACTTAATAATAAAAACACTTAAATAAATCTTGGTGTATATGAACTTACTTACTACTACATTATATTCTTTTTCTTGACTATTATTTATTTATTTTTTTTTTTTGTAACATGTAATAATTAATGCTACTGTCCCACACCACTGCCTGGTCAGAGGAAGTTGAGATAGGGAATGAAAATAGATTTCAAATTGGCGGGCATATTGTGAACAAAGTTGCTTACCTTGAATCTTTGCACGTTGTAAATATAACCATCACCAATTCTGGGGGAGAGATGAAGTGGAAGATGGTTCCACATTCGCGATGTTCGTAATACAAACGAATTTCCAAAAGCGGAAGTAGGCCATCTGGGAATTTGAACTACATATGGATGGGCAGCAGAAGCTCTCTAATATGTTTTATAGATATTAAGATCGGCTTTACGGTACAGGAAAGCCATACACCTAGCTGCGTCTTTAGCTATACCAAAAATATGATTGCCCCAACTGAATTTTATATTTAGCTCCATACCAAAGATGTTGAGCTCACCCGCATGTTGCAAAACTTCCCCTTGAAAAGTTAAGGTTGGGATTGAAGTGTTTCTTTTCCGAGAGACTAAACAGCAATGATTTTTCTTAGAATTAAAATCGACTCTGTTGATTTTGCCTCAATTTGAAATTTTGTCCATGTCGAGATTTAGCTCAAGCGAAGCAGAATATTTACTGGCGTTGTCTTCATAAGAAGCAGCGAGCGTGATGTCGTTTGCAAAACTATGGATTGAATTGTAGGTTATTCTTAAAAGATCGTTTATAAATATTAGGAAAAGTGTCGTAGGGAGAACAGAACCTTGCGGAGCACCAGCATTAATTTTGAATTGGTCAGAAGAATAACCATCGACCAGGACACGAATCGAATGATTCGAAAGAATATCTCCAATCCATTTTACAAATACACCACTGAAGCTCATTGCTTTGCGTTTTAGCATCATGCCAAACTCGGTCAAAAGGTTTAGAAATATCCAAAGGGACAACATCAGACTCTTTCGAACGGTGGAGGCTGATGTTGAGCCTTTCACAGAGGCATGTCATAAGATCTGTTGACCGATGAGTTCGAAACCAATATTGACGATCATGAATTAATTCTTTGTTATGTAGATATATCAGAAGCTTTCTATTTATTAAATTTTCTATTATTTTGGAAAGGACCGAAATGATAGCAATAGGGCGGTAATTTGAGGAATCACGCTTTTCTCCCTTTTTGCTGAAGGGATGTGTGTGCGCTGTCTTACACTGGGTGTGATATCTACCCGAAGAGAGGGATAAATGGAAGAGATTGCGCAATGGTTTCAAAATAGTAGAAAAAGTATTTTTTTAAAGCGTGGCAGTAATGCCATCCGGCTTTAAGAACTGCACGAGTTCTAAAAGAAATTCTACCTAAGAAGCAGTTTACCTCGGGAAGAATGCATTGTCTTTGTGTTGAATGCAATACAAAAACTGAAATTTACTGAAATACAAAAAAACAGTAAACAAATTATAAGATATTCATTATTCTTAGATCAAATAATAAAATTAAGATTTTTAGAAAATAAGATAAACCAAATTCAAGACAATATTGCATCAGCTAAATATAATTTAATACATTCTAGGATATTAACTGCAGAGGAAATATAATTATACCAAATTGACTTTTATAAATTAAAATTAAGTAAAATAGGTATTATAAAGATGAATTATTAGTAACTGCAATTAAAATTCCACTAAATTATATTCAAACAGATTTAAAACTTATCACTCCTTTGCCTAATAAAGAATATATAGAAATTGACGAAAATAATGAATATATTGTAGAAATTGAAAATAAAATTTTAACTGATCAAGATGATGTTATGCTAAAAGATTTAAAACCTAGTAAAAACTGTATTTTGAAAAACACATGTAAATTTAGATATAATAACAACACTAAAATTGAAATTTTAGATGATGAAACTTTATTAATAAAAAATGCAAAAAAAAATGTATTAATACAAAATTGTGACGATAGAAATTTAACACTGAATAAAAACTATTTTATTAATTTTTATAATTGTGAAATTCAAATAGACAATGAAATATTTTATAATCAAAAGAAAATTATTCAAGATAAATATTTTTACCCTAGCAATAATTTTAATTATACCTATGTAAAACCAATTAATTTTGACGATACATATTGTTTTAAAAAACTTTGAAAATATTAAAGAAATAAACGAACTAAAATATCATAAAGCCATTTCATATGGAATAAATATATCTATTATTGTAGTTATAGTAATAAGTATTGCTTTTGTAATATTATATTTAAGAAACAAAGGAACGAAAATAAAAATTGTAAATAAAGAAATTCCGGAAAATTTCAACTCTAACCGAGGAGAGGTTATGTATAAGCCTCCTAATGTAACGTCAACTAATTTAACTTCAAATTCACCATCTGAAGTTGTAATAGAATCTGAAACAACACCAATAAAAAAAGTATATTTTGATTTTTTTTTATTCTATTTTTTTTAATCACAAAATTTAACTAAAAAATTAAAAATTTATGTTCATATGGAAAATTCAGTAAATATGTAAAAATGCTGAATCTACATTATTTTTGTTTTTAAATTATAAAAACCTTGAACTCTTCAAGTTCAATATTGTTTAAATTAATAATATTACATTAGCACCTTAATTAATAAGAAATGCTTACTTTTTAGTTTTAGTAAGTTTAATTTAAGTAATGATTAAATAAAAATTAATAAGTTAGTTGGTAATCACTGTTCGATAAGTGAATTAATAAAGTTTATTTTAAAGAACGTATATTTTTTTTTTGATATAAATAAAGACTTTTTTTTTGACAAAAAATATAATTTGCGCATACAATTTTTTATATTGTACTTTAACTTTTAAATTTTTTATTTTTGTTTTTAATTCAATTTTAAAATTTTAAAAACTTGACGTACAGTACGTCACGTATTTCGGGTGTTCTCGTTTAAATACATGTATTTAAAAAATGTTTGATATAAAATATACGCCGTACGCTTCTATTTAGGTTGAGAACTTACTCAACTTGTTCAAAATCCCACAAGAATTCCGGACATTGTAAACCAGACTGGTCATCTGCTGGACCTGTTTCTGACTACACATCCTGAGAAATACAAGGTCAAAGTTAGCTCTCCTCTTGGTTGTTCCGACCACTGCTTGATTAATACTAGCTTCAAGCTTATCACTCAGACCAGTCAAAAACCTGTCCCAAAAAAAATAGCGTCTGTTGTACAAGAACTTTTCCTTATTGATAACTCTCCTACACCAGTTTTTAACCGTGATGTAGCTCGCCCTATTAGATTCAGTCCTATCAGATTTGAACAGCTTCCTCCTTTTTAGATATTGCAATTGCACAAATACGATTAAACCAAGATTTGGGTGGCCTTTTAATACTTGTAGTGAAGTATGCAGTCTCTCATCCCTCGAAGAATTATTTCACTAATCGGTTGCACAGTCAATATTTCTGTTGCTAAAGCACAAAGACCAATCAAAGGCTTCAAAGAATTTATTTAAACCTCCCCGGTTAGCATGGCTATAACGCCATACTATTTTTTTGGGACAGGTTTTTGACTGGTCTGAGTGATAAGCTTGAAGCTAGTATTAATCAAGCAGTGGTCGGAACAACCAAGAGGAGAGCTAACTGAGACCTTGTATTTCTCAGGATGTGTAGTCAGAAACAGGTCCAGCAGATGACCAGTCTGGTTTACAATGTCCGGAATTCTTGTGGGATTTTGAACAAGTTGAGTAAGTTCTCAACCTAAATAGAAGCGTACGGCGTATATTTTATATCAAACATTTTTTAAATACATGTATTTAAACGAGAACACCCGAAATACGTGACGTACTGTACGTCAAGTTTTTAAAATTTTAAAATTGAATTAAAAACAAAAATAAAAAATTTAAAAATTAAAGTACAATATAAAAAATTGTATGCGCAAATTATATTTTTTGTCAAAAAAATAAAGTCTTTATTTATATCAAAAAAAAAATATACGTTCTTTAAAATAAACTTTATTAATTCACTTATCGAACAGTGATTACCAACTAACTTATTAATTTTTATTTAATCATTACTTAAATTAAACTTACTAAAACTAAAAAGTAAGCATTTCTTATTAATTAAGGTGCTAATGTAATATTATTAATTTAAACAATATTGAACTTGAAGAGTTCAAGATTTTTATAATTTAAAAACAAAAATAATGTAGATTCAATTTTTACATATTTACTGAATTTTCCATATGAACATAAATTTTTAATTTTTTAGTTAAATTTTGTGATTAAAAAAAATAGAATAAAAAGAAATCAAAATATACTTTTTTTTATTGGTGTTGTTTCAGATTCTATTACAACTTCAGATGGTGAATCTGAAGTTAAATTAGTTGACGTTACATTAGGAGGCTTATACATAACCCCTCCTCGGTTAGAGTTGAAATTTTCCGGAATTTCTTTATTTACAATTTTTATTTTCGTTCCTTTGTTTCTTAAATATAAGATTGCAAAAGCAATACTTATTACTATAACTACAATAATAGATATATTTATTCCATATGAAATGGCTTTATGATATTTTAGTTCGTTTATTTCTTTAATATTTTCAAAGTTTTTTAAAACAATATCGTCAAAATTAATTGGTTTTACATAGGTATAATTAAAATTATTGCTAGGGTAAAAATATTTATCTTGAATAATTTTTTTTTGATTATAAAATATTTCATTGTCTATTTGAATTTCACAATTATAAAAATTAATAAAATAGTTTTTATTCAGTGTTAAATTTCTATCGTCACAATTTTGTATTAATACATTTTTTTTGCATTTTTTATTAATAAAGTTTCATCATCTAAAATTTCAATTTTAATGTTGTTATTATATCTAAATTTACATGTGTTTTTCAAAATACAGTTTTTACTAGGTTTTAAATCTTTTAGCATAACATCATCTTGATCAGTTAAAATTTTATTTTCAATTTCTACAATATATTCATTATTTTCGTCAATTTCTATATATTCTTTATTAGGCAAAGGAGTGATAAGTTTTAAATCTGTTTGAATATAATTTAGTGGAATTTTAATTGCAGTTACTAATAATTCATCTTTATAATACCTATTTTACTTAATTTTAATTTATAAAAGTCAATTTGGTATAATTATATTTCCTCTGCAGTTAATATGCTAGAATGTATTAAATTATATTTAGCTGACGCAATATTGTCTTGAATTTGGTTTATCTTATTTTCTAAAAATCTTAATTTTATTATTTGATCTAAGAATAATGAATATCTTATAATTTGTTTACTGTTTTTTTGTATTTCAGTAAAGGCTTCTGTTTTTTTTTATTCTGTCTTGTTCTATTGTCTGTTTAAGTATAGTTATAGTTTCTTTAAAATGTGAATTTATTGAGATTTGTTGATTTAGTGTAGTAATAGCTTTGTGATCGTTTGCTTCAATAGTTTTTAAATGTTCTAATATTTCTTCCGAATTATGCCGAATAACCATTTTTCAGTACTGCCTATGAAATTAATTAGACCTCTCCTTTTTCTAATTTTGGTTGGCATGAAAGATTTAATTTTTGCTCTAATTGTCTTAATTTCCGCTTTTAATAAATTTTTGTTATCTATTTCTTCTTCTTGTATAGTATTTTCTATTTGTGTAAGCATATCATCTATTTCTTTTGGATTTATGATATGTAAAATTGTATTAGTTTTATTTACTATTTCTATCAATTGTGTTGGTAGGATTATTAACAGCAATATTATTATGTTAAAAACCTAAAATTTTTAAAGGTTTTGTAATGTTCGAATAATGCACATTTAATAAAGGCATTAAATAAAGGGTCTATAATATGGTTCATCGTTATGTCTAAGTCTCTTATAATTTCTAATAGCTCCTATTGATCTATTTTCTACATTATGTTCTCTATTAAAGTTTCTTTTATTTATAATTTGAGTTTTCATCTTATTTATATTTATTTGCAATTTATTAACACCTATACTTTCTTTAGCTTCTCTAGGTGTATATTTTATTGTTCAATGATAGCGATCGTTATAGTTTACTATAGCCATCTGTATCTTCATCTCAATTGAAAGTTCCCTATCCTCAATTCCTGTTATTTTTTCTAAGAGCGTTGAGTGTAGTCTCTCTATATCAGCATTTCCAGTGTGATTATTTGCTTTTGTTAGATGAGTTTCAACATTTTCACTATTTAAATACTCAATTAGCTGTTCAGCTCTAAATTCATTGTCCACATTTTCTTTTTTTAGCTTTCCAAATTTTGCAAAATGTTCCATTATAATTATTTTCTTTGCTCTCCAGTTGCGATCTGTTATACCGTATGCTGAAGCAAATTTTGTTAATTTATCAATTACTGTAACAAAGGATTGTTTTTTAAAATGAAATATGTCCAAATGTACAACTTCGTTTTTTATACCCGTACGATAGGATCGTTATAGCCGTACGTTAGGATCGGGTATAATAAAATTACTCCTCCGTTTGTAACACCTCGAAATGAGCGAGCTAGATATACCTTCAAAGGTATGGATCGGATCAGAAAAAAATTCTAAGTCGATTGAGCCATGTCCGTACATTCGTCCGTCCATCCGTCCGTCAGCACGCTAACTCAAAAAACTAAGAAAGCTAGAATCTTGAAATTTACACAAAATATTCTAGGAGAAATTTGTAGGTTCCCTATTTTTTTTGGTTGAGTTCCGACCAAAACTTCGGGTAGCTCTCGAACACCTAACTTTTAGATCCCCACATTTTTTTTGAAATAGAGCTATGAAATTTTAACTACGGATAGATCTTATAAAAATATTAATTTTATTTTTAATAACTTTTTTTTGTAGCCCCACCCGTTTCGAACCTACAGCTCCCCAAAGGTTCAAAAAACCTCTATATTTAAATTGTTATAGCACAAGTTGTATAAGATATATATTCATTTTGAAAACGCCAAACGATTACTGCTTTCATTAGCTTTAAAAATATATATACAATAAATATATAGTTGTGGCATACAGTGTCTTAATTTACCGTTATGCGAAACTAAAATTTTGCAAAATCCTTTAACCCTTCTATCTTCTAAACAGTTTTAGTTGGAAACTTGAAATTTTGACAGAAGTTAGATCATTGAAAATAAGTATGAGTCATTTCAGAAATTTTTTTTGTATCACCCCCCGTTTAGAAGCTGTAAGGGGTCAAAAACTGAAAATTTCCTAGTTTTAAACACCTGTAACGTGAAGACCTGTTAAAATTTTTTTGAAGTAATACACAAAAATTAAAGGTTCAACATTATACTCTTATTTCTGTTAACAACTTTTTTTAATTTAATAATATAGGGTTACTTTATAATTGACGAAAGTGTTACTTGATTTTTTCAAATTTTCTAACAAATTTCTTTAACGAATTTTTTGCATTTTGTTTTACTCGATAATTTGAAATTGTTGAGGATATAATGCGTAGTACAAAAAAATGTAAATAAATAAACAACATAACGGTTGCTTGAAGAATTTTTATTTATATGATATTAATATACATACATACTTATATAATATTATGTTTATTTACATATCGTATATGTCACTGATGAATGAATGATAAGAGTACAGATGTATATTATGTAGCGCCGTATTTACATACATACATATATGTATGTATTTTATTGTACTTATAAGAAATTATTCTATGAATGGAAATATTTTTAAAGAAATATTGCAATGTATGGCGATATACTTATAATAATATAAATATACTATGTACGCATTAATATAATATAATATTTAAAATTATATTTACTATTTAGTACTTAGTAAATTTAATATACATTTACCGCTTAGTATTAAATGGTACTATAGAATATTTGAAAAAGTTTTGGATTGATAATCGTTATGTGGAAGGTTAAAATCCGCTTTTGAAGAATGTATAAACATATAGTTTGAATATATGTACAACCCATAGTTGTACAAATTATAAAATTCACCCAAATTATTTTAAAATACTAAAATATTAAAAAAATAATATTGTAAGCAGAGTGACAGGCTGTGAACATACTAACGGTTCGTACGGGTATCTAAGAGTTGACAAAGGCAACTGTATTCTTCCTCGTTTCTTTCGGTGTTTCTGTAAATGCAAATTTGGGTTTTATTGGTTTTCGATCATACTTAATTTGTTGACATTTTTCACAATTATTAATAATTAAATGAATATGATCTTTTAAATTGGGAAAATAAATTTTGTCCTTTAAATTGTGGTAACATTCATTTATTCCACTGTGCAAAGATTCTTTAGTGTGGTAAAGCGATAGTTGTTTATGTAATTCTTCTTCAGTTTTTATTTCTTTTGCTCTATTTGTACTTCGTATAAATTTTATTTTTGAATCGAATGAAAACATTGATATTAAAATTAGTTGTATTTTATGATAATCAGTATCAGATACTTCCGAATAAATACTTGTATATCCTTTCTTGATATAACGTTTTAAAATATCTTTAATTAAATTTTCATTTTCTAACGGATTTATTTCAATAATTCTATTGTGAAGTATTGTGAAGTGTTATATTCTCTTCAGGACTGTAAGTGAGTATGATTTGTGTTTTATATTTGTTTACGATATCGTCTTTTATTCCTATATGATCTAATTGATTTTCACCTGCAGAATGTATTGTATTATTAGATAATTCTAAATTGGATGCTGTATCATTTTCTTCATTCATTTTCTTTGTATTTTCTAATCTGCTTAAATAATCAGCTACTTTATTGTCTTTACCCTGCAAATATTCAATCTCATAATTATATTCTTGAAGTTTTAACAGCCATCTTTGGTGTATTTGTGAAATTTCTTTTCCTTTGCATTTGTTGTTTAAATATTTAATTGGGACATGGCCTGTTATGATTTTGAACTTATTTCCATATAAATAAGGCCTGAAATAATTTACTGCATACATAATTGCCAAAAACTCTTTATCTGTAGTACAATAATTTTTTTCATGATTTTTTAGCGTTCTCGAAACATAACAAATTGGATGCCCTTGTTGAGACAACACTGCACCTATAGCATGATCAATTGTATCTGTGGTCACAACAAACGGTTTATCGTATTCTGGAAATTTTAAAATTGGATGTGAAGTTATCAAACTCTTTAAGTTTTCAAATGCTGCGATATACTGTGGATCATTTATATTAATTTTGTTATCTTTTTTTAAATATTTAATCATAGGATATGCAACCTTAGAATAGTCCTTGATTAATTTTCTATAAAATTCAGTTGCTCCTAAGAAACCTTTTAATTGTTTTTCTGTTCTTGGAATTTGTAACCCTTGAATATTCTTTATTTTTTCAGGGTTAGGTTTTATCCCATCCTTTGTCAAAATATGTTCTAGAAATTCTGTATTTCTTTTAAGAAAACTACATTTATCGACTTGAATTTTGAGATTGTGCTCTTGTAATCTCTTAAATATTTTTGTTAATGAATTATCGTGTTCTTCTAATGTTGTCGAAAAAATTAATATATCATCAAGATATACAACACAAATTTGATTAATATATTCTCGAAGAATTTCGTTCATCAATCTCTGGAACGTTGCCGGTGCATTCTTCAATCCAAATGGCATACGTACATATTCATATAGACCTGCTGGAGTAACAAAAACAGTTTTTTCAATATCTTTTTCAGCTACTAATATCTGATGGTAACCTTTGGCTAAATCTAAAAAGCTAAAATATTAAGCTTTTCCCAATTTATCCAAGATGTTATCGATATTAGGTAAAGAATATTTATCGTCAATTGTGACCTGATTTAATCTTCTATAATCCACCACTATTCTAAATTTTTTTACTCCTGAATTATCTTTTTTTTTAGGTACTACTATAATCGGAGAACTATATCGACTTTTACTTTTTCTAATTATACCCTGTTTTTCCATTTCTTCCATCTGATTCCTCACTTCAGTTTCATGTTTAGGTGGATATCGATAAAGTTTTGAATTAATTTGTTCACTTGTTGTTGTTTTAATTTCATGTATCACTGTATTTGTGCTGGTCAAAATATCACCTTCTTTATATAATAGTTTACTAAATTTCGAAACTAATCTTTTAATAATATGTTTTTCTTTTTCATTTAAATGATCCAATTGTAGATTTTGAACTTCAGTTACTTCTAATACATTAACTTCTTCTTGAATAGTTTTAGTTAAGAATAGAAGACTCACTCCATTGGTCATATTAATTTGTTGATTTTCTACTTTGATATCTTTTACATTTTTTATTATCCAATCCATACCTAATAATAAGTCATATGACTTGTTTAATTTCATAGCAATCCATTTCATTCTTTCATTTTTAGGATATTTAAATTCTGTTGGACATAAGGTAGCAACAGTTTTATTAGGTTTGCTTACCTCTCCTTGAATTGTATTGATGGATATTGTAGTTGAATTTATTACAGTGAACTTAGAGCTACAAACTTTATTTTCGTTTAAAATGCTTATTGTTGAGCCTGTATCTAACAAGGCTGAATATTTTTTTTTATCTATTGTTAAAATAGTAAAAATTTTATTTTGATCCGAGGCTAGTTTATAAAAAAATTCTCTTCAATTGTATTAATTTCATTATTTTTACTTAAGTTATCAACATCCATTGATCTAGTTTGTCTACTTGGATCAACTTCCATTGGTCTAGCTTGTCTACTTTCTTGTCTGTCATTATATCTATTATAATATCGGTTAAACTGAGAAGGTCTATTTCTATTTTGATAAATATTATCGTTTGCTCGGGATTGGAAATTCTTATTATTATTTTTAAAATTCGAATTTAAATTGTTATTAACACCGTTATAGTTAAATCTATTTCTAATTTCATCATTTATAATTGTAATTATTTTTATTATCATTCCTAAAAAAATGTTTACTTTCACTATTTCTATGCAAATTTCTATGAGATAAATTGAGATTACTGTCATCTAAACCTATCAAACTCTTTATTATATTCCTAATTTCTGTCAAATTATTTTTTGACATTATTGCATAAGCTAACGATCCTGAAGCAAGTTCTTTAATTTTCTGAACTAACATTCCACTAAATATATCAATTATTGTTTAGCTATCTTCAACAAAAGCAGCATATTCTGTTATATCTTCTATCAATAATCTTAACTTATTATCTAAATCTTTAATACTACTTACTTTTAAAGCTCCAATTTCCTTTGTGATTGTCATCTGGTCTTTTGATGCTCTGTAATGTTGTTTTAATTTTATTTTACAATCATTCCAATTTGCTGGACGGTTGACATTGAGAAAATTTTTTGCACTTCCTTGAATTTTGATGTTGTAAATAATATTAAAAACCTGGTCAGCTTCCGCAACATGATCAGCTAATACTCTGGTCACTGATTCGATGAAAGATGGTAAAGTACCTGGCTCACCATTAAAAGTTGGAATATATTGAATTTCTTTTTCAATTTTTGATCTCCAATTTTGTGGTTGGTTGTTTTACACTAATAGCTGAGTTAGTGCTACTAAGCACTATTCAATACGATTAGCATTTTCTGCTTCTGCCATGATATTACGATATTGATCGAATAAATTTCTCCTGTGTATTTGACGATAAATTTTGATTTATATACTTATGTATATTTAAATGTATATTTAAAAATAATTTTTTTTTTTTTGTGTGTTCGTTTCTACATAAACCACTAAATTTTACTTTGGCTTACTTTGTTGCCCACATTAAAAAAAATGTTTTTGTAATATTATTTTTTTTTCGTTTTTTTAATCAGATTTGTTTCACTAGATCTCTTTTCTTCTGATAGAGATTCTACCGGCTGCGCCAATTATATTTTTTGTCAAAAAAAAAAGTCCTTATTTATATCAAAAAAAAAAAAAATACGTTCTTTAAGATAAACTTTATTAATTCACTTATGGAACAGTGGTTACCAACTAACTTATTAATTTTTATTTAATCATTACTTAAATTAAACTTAATAAAACTAAAAAGTAAGCATTTCTTATTAATTAAGTTGCTAATGTAATATTACTAATTTAAACAATATTGAACTCGAAGAGTTCAAGGTTTTTATAATTTAAAAACAAAAATAATGTAGATTCAGCATTTTTACATATTTACTGAATTTTCCATATGAACATAAATTTTTAATTTTTTAGTTAAATTTTGTGATTAAAAAAAATAGAATAAAATAAAATCAAAATATACTTTCTTTTATTGGTGTTGTTTTAGATTCTACTACAACTTCAGGTGATTAATCTGAAGTTGAATTAGTTGACGTTACATTAGGAGGTAACGCGCGCTTCGACGTACTGGCGTATAAAAATTGTACGCCGTACGCTTTTATTTAGGTTGAGCCTTAAGATGGATTAATGAAGCGAAAGGCTCCACTTGTTTCCCAATTAAGTTTTGACTGGGAGAATTGTCATTGGAGAAGTGGAGATATTGAAATCACCAGCCATAACAATTGCAGATTCTGGATTTAATTATAAAATTTCATTAATATGGTTGGTGAGATTTTCAATCTCAATCAGTAACATAAATGAATGATGTGCCTAGCAACAATGATTTTTATGCAAATGCAGTGGAACATTTATTTGGAACATTTATATTTCTGGAGAACGCTGTAAGCGACATCATTTCTAACATAAAGAGCGAGCTCCCTATGAGACACAAAATGAGAGACAGACGAGTAATTGTCAACAACAAAGTTGTCGTCTCGGCCAATCGCGTGGGTTTCACATAATGCTAATACTGCTGGTTTTACTGAATTAAGGTAGCCTTGGACGGCAAGAAAGTTCGACTGCAAACCACGATCATTGCAAAAATTTACGCTAAAATGGGCAATGATTAATAGCAACAATGGGTTTGAAAATATATAATTAATATAATCAGAAAAAAACTAAAAGATTCAAGCATTTAAAGAATTTGACAAACAAGTAAGAGTAAATTAAAAAATTAACCAAAGTTAATTGAATTTTAATGTTGAGTACAATGATCTAGTACTTAATTACCAATTAATTAATATTAAAAGATAAACAATCAATATTAATTATTAATAAATAATAATAAAAAAAAATAATATTAAGCATAAATAATCACCACAAATAACAAGTTTGCAAAATACTTTCAACAGTTTTTAATTCCTTATTGAAAGTAATTCCAACTCAAAGTCAACTACGGGTAATGTAAACGCGATACTTAAATAATGCTTAATGTAAACATAGCAAAATGAGGTAGAAAATTAATAGAATAAGAAACAATATAATCTATCACAAAAAATGTGAATGTAAGAAAAGGAGGGATATCTATTGTTTGATCATTTGAAGTGTAGTTCAGCCGCATGTTCGTATACAAAAACAATATTTGTGATTTTTAAAAAAATTAAAATTCATAAAAATAAAAAAAATAAAAAAACTAGGAAAATAAAAATTAAAAATATTAATAACAAAAAAAAAATAGAACAAATATAATAAAAATAATTATGCAGTGTTAAATTTTAAGAGAGAAGGAATTATACCAAATTGTGTATATATTTGAAGGGTGCCTAAATTTATATATAATTATTAATAACTAACAAAAAAAAATAAGTTAAGTTTAAGGAACAACAATAAAAAAAATAAATTAAGTTCATTAATAATAATATTAAAAAAAAATAAAAATGTATAAAGTTAATTTTAAATTATAAGAAAAAAAATGCAACAAATTTTAATGTAGTAATGATTCTAGGGTTTCGAAATACGTTCTTTCCGAATTTGCAATCCCTTTTTTCATATCGATGTTAGTTTCAGAGAAACCAAATTGTTATTTTGTACCATATCCACATTTTTCAAAGCTTTCCTATGAAAATTGCTCCATATCCGAATTCTTGGCGTTTGGACCAAAAATTCCACACATTTTCCAATAAATTTTTGTAAATGCTATTTTGATCCATAACCATTACCAACGAACATGGAACAATTAAAATTCTTTTAAATCGTTAATGCTAGATTGTTCTACGTGCATTCACAATGAATAAATACACTGTGACAGTCTATGGATATGGAACAATGTTAAATTAAATTTTATTCAACAATTTATTCCATATCCATAGACTTAGTGTGTACATTTTGTCAAAATATATAAAAGTAAGTGATAAAATTTTTTCTTCAGTAATTGAAGTGAAAACATCAAAGAAGATTGTGCGCATAAAATAAAAATAATGGAATTATCAGCACCGGCACCATAGATTTGCAATGAATTAGAGACGTAAGTCGTATTTTATTTAGATTTTACATTTTATTTATAAAATTTTTTAAAGAATTATGGCGTCAATTTTTTCTGAAGATGTACAACTAGGTACAGTGTATAATAGATAATAATAAAATGTACGTAAAAAAACACAAAATAAAACGAAAAAAGTGAGATATTCAAATTCAAGCTCCTCAGCTCCCGATTTTTCAGGTATACATACAAAAAATATAAAGTTTATTATTAACAAATAAAATTTAAATATCCCCATTTTTTCATGGATGATGACACTTGGAAAGACCATAACTATACTTTAAAAAATGACAGCATGACAGGTAATTTTTTCGCTCTTACAAATCTTTTCCAAATCTATTCCATTTAAAGGAAGATCAATTACTTGTAACACTTTACGGGATTTACCATCTAACTCTAGTTTCTATAGTAAGTATCCGACAACTTAATAAAATATAGTATGAGCTTAATTTATTTGCGAAATATGAGCATATTCTTTCTGAGCAACCGAAATGTATCAAAATTTTTCATTTAAAACAACAACAAAAATCAGAGCACCACTGTCAGTAGAATGCTATATCAAATAATAATAACAAGCAACTTTAAATATACATATATGAATGGATGGTAGTTATAGATAATTATTAAAACTATTTAAAGAAGCACAAATGTACAAACATGTAAAAAACTTTAAAAATTTGTATTTATATTTCGCCAATCTGTAAATTTAATTTTTATATAAAATTTTAAACTTACTTACTTGCTTTTTTTCATACAGTAATAACGTAATTACAGATTCAGCAAATCCCACACCAAAAACGAGAAAAAGGCAGTGTCGCCCTTATGGGTCCAAAACATTAATAAAAAGCTAAGGCAAACAGGAAAAGAATACAATGATTATCAAAATAGGAAGAGATCAGCAAGAAAAGTGAAATCTCTCTGTAAGAGTAACTGCTTTTTTTTTTTGCAGAAAAAATTTTTTGGAAAAGGAACGAATAAATATTTTCAATGACTTTTGGAAAATATCATAAGAAGCAAAAGGCAAATTTTACTTTAAATTTGTAAAAAGAAATTTAGTAAAACGGCGACGTGTAAAAGATTCCAATAATAAAAGCTTCTCGTATCAATTTTATTTAGAAAGTAGCAATAAAATTCTACAGTTTATAGAAAATTTTTCCTCAACACTTTGGATATAACTAAAAGAAGAATTTATTACTGCTTCGAAATACTTCTAAGTAGCCAAACTGGAACTCCTGTTGCAATTAAAAAAGGAAAATATGTTAAAAAAGTAACAGATGAAGGTAAATTTAATTAAATCAGAGAGCATATCAACAGTTTTCAAACTGTAGATTCGCATTACTGTCGAAGTAACACTCAAGAAGTTTATTTAGAGTCAAACCTAAATTTAACTAAGATGTACCACTTGTATATAGGAAAGTGTAACAATCCAGTAAAATTGCCTATTTATAGGAAAGTATTCAACAATGAATATAATATTGCATTTCATAAACAAAAAAAGGATTTATGTGAGAAGTGCTTCTTATTTGAAAATAAAATCGACCCCTCAAAAGAAGAAGATAAGGTTATATTTGAAAAGCATAAAAATGAGAAACTGGCTTGTAAAAGTGATCGAGACGTTGACAAGAGCAATATAGATCCTAACACCTGTATTTTATGTTATGACTTGCAAAAGGTATTTGGTTTATCTAAAGGAAATGGTTCCTCTTTTTTTTATAAACGAAAGTTAATTTTTTTTAATTTAATAGAAACACTTATAATTTCAAACCAAAAAAATATTACCAATTGTTCAATATGGACAGAGGCTAATAGCGGTCGTTCGGGAAACGATATAACAAGTGTATTAATAAGAATATTAAAGCAAGCCACTAAAGATTTTTCTCTTGTTAGAAGAATTATTTTGTGGAGCGATTCGTGCGTCCAACATAATCGTAATAAAATAAATACTACTGCAATTGAAATGTTTATGGAAGCAAGTTCTAATTTGGAATATATAATACAAACATTTTCGGAGCCTGGTCACTCCAATATTTAGGAGGTCGACTGGGTGCACTCTACAATAGATAGGTATTTAAAAAATGTTAAAATTTATAGTCCTCTTCACCGAATTCGTTTATTAAAAATATTAACTTTATCTATTATCAAAAATTTAAATTTATTTATTATGCAAATGAAAGTTAGCGATTTTAAAATTTATTCAAGTGTTTCAAATAAATTGGATTTTTCTAAAGTACCGTTTTAAAAAATCAAATTAATTCTCTATGAAAAAGATGAGAAATCTAGTTTCAGTATAAAATACAAAACATCATTTCAGGAAATGGCGTACAAAACTGTTTCTTTAAATAAAAAACCAACAAAAAAAACATTAGCAACTCCGAAATATATATTTTCTGTTGCAGTTGCAACTGCACCTTCAGCTATAGTTTCTAAGAAAAAACTTAATGACGTCAAGGATATGTCTTCATTTTCACCTTCTGAGGATGTAAATTTTTATAAAGCATTACTAAAATTAAAATAATTATTTTTTATAGTGTGCATACTTCAACTGGAAAATATTTCATAAAATTATTTTGATAAATATCATTTTGATAATATACGAATTCAGTGTATTCCTACGTGTATCTAGATGTATATAATATAATTATTGTTATAAAATAATAAGTAATCAGAGCTGTGAAGATAAGACTGTTCTGTGAGGATAAGACTTTGAAAAAATTTAATTTATATTCATTATAAATATTTCGTAACTTAAGTATTAACTTAAAAAAAAAAAATTGGATAAAACTAATCACTAATCACTATAATACAGAATGAAGAGCTTTTTATTTTATATGTTATTATTATTATTTTTTTATGAAAATAAGACTGTTCTGTTAATTTTGAAAAAAAAATATGTTCATTATAAATATTTTCTAACTTAAGTATTAACAACTAAAATTAAAATTAAGATAAAACTACTATTCATTGTAATAAGCATGAGCTGTTTAGTTTATATTTATTATTGTAATGAAATTATAAAAAATGTCAAATGAAAATTCAAATAAAACTCGAAGGAAGTCGAGATGGGGAGCTCATCAGAAGATGAAATTTTATCGTCTAGCCAAGAGACACTAATTAGTGGCATTGCGAGTACCAGCCATAGTACACCAATGCCAGGTCAATCTAAAACTTTTGTCGTCAACAATGGTGAGGACGGCAAAAAGAAATATCATAAGAGACGCAAGTCCATGGGGGTACTCATGAAAGAAAAGTACAACAGGACTCTTTTCATTCTCAACAAGATAGCTGAGAATGAAAAAGCACGTACTGCTCATGAGAAGGACGGTGCGGATAGAGTTAAGTACCAGCTTGTCGTAGTTGAATACCTAAAGGTGCAAGCGGGTAAGGACGGGAATAAGAGTATTCCTTGTACGGCAACAGGCCAGAAGCGTATAAGATCTCAAGATGAGATCAACAACCCAGCTAAGAGGGACAATAGAAAACGGGGCTTTAGAGCATTGGCACAAAGAGGCGCAAAGTGTGCGAGAGAACCCAAGGAAAAAAGGTTACTTCTGAAGTTGGTGCCAAGAATAGGCAATCCTACAAAGAAGTAGCCATCAATCACCTAAACGTGGCACTGATAGCTGCGATATCGAATAGTGGGAAGCCAATCACGGATAGATGGAGTGCGATAGAAGCTCATCTATCCGGGATGGTATTGGAACAGTTTTTGGAGCACCCGGAGGGATCTCTCATATCGTTCGACTGTGCGAACGTGTTGGAAAGTTGCAGATTTGTCAAATGCGACGATCAGGTGTCTCTGGATTTCCTCAGCAAATTCACCACTAAGGCTAGCAATAAATGGGTTGGCTTGAAGCTCAAGCTTATCCCGGCTGGGGAAATGCCAAGGAGACCTAGGGCGCGCCTTTGGTTACAAAATATCTGTGTGGACAATGGAAAGATTCTTCAATGTTTTAAGCTGCAGAATCCGAAGATCCAGATGGAAAACTTGAGGATTATAAAGGCTGAAGAGCTTCAAAAAACAGTAAGTCCTTCCTGCTTATGATAAATGAGAAGTGCCTAGTGGAACTTGAGAAGACTGGTTATAGGATGAGGTTCGGCATAAGGTGTGCCAAACTAATAATTTTCAGGGCTTCAGCGGACGAAGAGGATTCAGAGGCGGATCCAGCTTCTAAGCTGATAGAGGATCTCACGATCGACAGAGACTCGGATAATCTGCTGGTTTTCCTCAGCGAGGAAAACATAGATATCAGCCTCATTCAAGAACCTTGGGTTAGAGGTACTGAGCTATCAAGGGCCTACATCATAAAGATTACAATCTTTTTCACAAAAAAATGCGATGCCAATGCTAGGCATTCCTTATGGGGTAGTTCGAAGAACAACGAACGAGGTGAGTCGCTATTTGATTTTCTTATTAACACTAACCTTAAAATATGTAATGGTGGTAACACACCCACCTTTATTTTCCTAAGTTCGGGCACATATAACGGGTGGGAAGAGGTAATAGACATTACCTTAGCTACTAACAATAATATCATTGGTAAACTGGTCTGTGTCAATTCAGAATTCCTACTCAGATCACAAATATATAGTCTTTGATGTGAATTTTAAGATGAATATTCCCAAATTCTACAGAAATCCTAAAAGAACTGACTGGGTAAAATTCAGCCGAATTATACAGTCAAAATTAAATAATGTACCCAACATTAAAATTGAAACGATCGAAGAACTGAATACAAAGATTGAAAATTTTGAAAAGGCAACGGGTGTAGCCTTTAAAGTCTCGTGTCCAATTAGTCGCGGAAAGAAACCTATCCCCCTTGGTGGAGCGAAGACTTAGGCTGCCTTAAAAGTCTGACTAGGTCCATTTTCAACATTTGCTATAAACATAAATATTGCCTAAAAGTATATAAGAAAGCCATCAAAGAAGCCAAGCGGCATACTTGGATGGAATTTTGTCAATCTATAGAAACTACCAAAGATTCAGCTAGAATCTGTAAAATTCTGTCCAATGATAATTGTCCTGTCCGTTTCTGTAAATCTGTAAAATTCTGTCCTGTGTGAAACAGAAATGTAAATCTGTAAAATCTGTAAAATTCTGTCCTGTGAAGAAACAGACATTTGTGTGGACAGCCAATCCGCGATTAAGGGCATTAATGCGAACATTACAACCTCAAAGCATGTTAAACAGTGCCAAGAAGAACTTGCCCTATCAAGCGAGAGGTTAAACATAACCTTCTTGTGGTGCCTGGGCAGAGTAATATTGAAGGAAATGAAAAAGCTGACGAACTAGCAAAGAAAGGAGCTACTCAGAACACTAACTCTCCGGAAAGAGTCAGTTGTCCAATTAGTACCGTTAAGGAACGGATCCTTTCTTTGTATATAGTGAAATCACAAAATAGGTGGAGTAATCTGAGCAATTGCACCATATCTAGAACATTGTGGCCCACATACAACAAAAGGGGATCAATTGAGTTGATATCCAAATCTAGCACAGACATAGCTAGACTAATGGCAATAATCACAGGCCACTGGCCAGTGGGCACGCATGCAGCCAAATTCGGAATCCCACACAATACCTTCTGCAGGAGTTGCAACGAAGCAAATGAAAGTGAGAATCTGGAGCACTTTCCTTGCAGATGTCCGGCCCTAGCTAGAGCCAGACTTCTCTCACTCGGTAAACCGTTCTACCACAACCTCAGCGAGCTCTCTGAATACAGAATCAAAGAACTGATTTCGTATCTGAACTGCTCGGGTTTGATATAAAATCGCAAACAATCTAAAAACACAAGTCACGTGAGTGCAGTGATATCAAAATGGCGCATTCTAGTGCTAATTGCGGCCTTCACGTAGCATCGTGAAGGTCACCACCCTACCGACCTAAATTATAAATAAGAATTATAAGAATTATTAATAAGAATTATTTATAAAAGACTTATAAATAATAATAATAATAAGAATTATGTATAAAAGTTATTTATAAATATATTTTGATTTTACAGCTTTACACATTTTACAGATTTTACAGACAGCTTACAGCAAAATAATAACCTAAAAATAAAAAGAACCAAAATAAAGAAATGCATTTATAGTAGTAGGTACGTAACTAACTTATTTTACTATATTTTAAATTTTTGGTGTTTTAATTTATATTTTGTTTCTTTTCTTATTATTTTATATTTATACAGTGTAGTTTTTTTTTTTGAATTCTAATATTTTTTATTTTTGTACAAATATAACCTTAAAAAACCAAAATTATATCTTAAGAGAAAACTGATTTTGAGTTGCGTAGGTACAATAATATTATGAATTTTAAATTACATTATATTCTAATACAAATTATTCTTATTATTAAACAGTAATTTGTGACTTTTTACCAATATTTCTACTAAAATTATCTTATTCTATAGAAAATAAACCTTAATTAAATAGTCAAAAATTAAATTTTAAATAAAAATCATTTTTTATTATGTCATAATTCAAAATTATTTTTTAAAATAAAACTGTTCCATATCCATTTCCTTTGTTCCACTTCTAAATTGTTCCACTTCCACTTTTAATGTAACAGTAAGTCGATGCAACCGACTTATTTATACCCTACACCTAAAAAATTAAAAATAAATTAAAAATCCATAAGTTATTTTAGTTAGGTATTTAATATAAGCTAAAAAAAATAAATTTTGGAGCAAAGCTATCTTGATGAAATTTATATAGTAGGTTATTAATTACGAAAGGAAGACAAAGTTCGAATCTGGACAAAATCGGTTCATGGGTTCGGTTCTGGAAGTTTCTGAATAATTCCGTAGCAAACGGGATTAACTACAAAACCAACAAAGATAGAACCTTTAAATTTGGTACAATGATGTTCTCTCATGTTTGATTTATGTCTTTGAAATTTAAGAGGATTTGGTCCACGGGTTTGGATTTTCGAAGTTTCCGAACGATTATCTACCAGAGCAAACGAGATTATCTCCAAAACCAACAAAGGTATAGAACTTTTAAATTTAGTACGATGGTGTTCTGGCATGTTTTCTTTATGCCCCTGGAATTTGAGAGGATTTCGAAAATGGGTTCGGATTTTAAAGGCTTCCGAACGACTCCCGAACAAACGAACATATCTTCAAAACCAGTAAAGATAGAACCTTTATATTTGATACAAGAACGGTTATTCTGTTATTCTTTTTCTTTAAAATTTAAAACTGAATTTGATATGATTTGGACCTTGCGTTCGGGTTTTGGAAACTTCCAAATTAGCCAAAGAGCAAACGAGCATACCTACAAAACCAAAAATACAGCACCTTTAAAGTTCGTACAAGAGTGTTCTGTAATGTTTCCCCTATATCTCTGAGATGGATTTGATGAATTGGAGTGGCAATTCGGATAGCTGACACATGCCTTCCAAAGGCTAACAAGCATATCTTCGAAATTAATAAAAATAGAAACTTGAAATTTTGTACAAGGGTTTTAAAGGATGCCTCTTTTACGTTTCTGATATTCGAGTTGAATAAGGAAGAAAAGGGAAGCGGTTCAAGCAGCTACCAAGAAACTTATGGATTTTTAATTTAATTGAAATTATTCAGGTATAGGGTATTAATAAGTCGGTTGCATTGACTTACTATTACAGTTACTTGTTTTTTTTTTTTTTCGTACAACTTCTTTTTAGCTATTATATTAAATTTAAAAAATATTTTTTCATTTTCACTTTAATCAGGTGGTAGCTTATTATAAATTTTTATTGACGAATTATATATTATATAGCGAAAAGTGGTTACCCAATGTATATATATTGTAATGCATGTGACTTGCCGTTCTAGTGCTGTATGCATTTAGTTCATTATAGTAGATGATGCGTGAATTTATTTTAATTAAGTTATTTCCAATATTATATATATGTAATGCTGATTTTTTTTTATGAATAGATCGAGTGGCAATATTTCTAAAGTTTTATGAATTTCGGCTGTAAAAGCACGTTGTTTAAACCTAAACAAATTTGTTATCGCTTTATTCTGAATTGTTGGTAACATTTTAATGTTTTTTAAATATGTGTTTCCCCAGATAATAATGACATATGTAATCGTTGAGTGGAATAGCCTGTAAAATATCGATTTTTTTAGTTTCATAAAGCACTCGATTATATACATGTCTGAATACACCAGCTATACGACGACATTTTTTGGCTGTTTCATTTGACTGGTAGTGCCATTTTAATTCATAGTCAATGTAAATGTATTTATATATTTGAACTTCTTTAATTATAATGTTGTTAAAACTCACCCCTTCAGATACTTTGGAAGGTTTTATGAATACCATGTATTTGGTTTTATTAATATTGGGGCTAGCTTATGACTAGACATCCATTTTTCAACTATTTTATTGTCTGAATTCATTATTGTTACTAACTCCTTATATGTTTTCGCCTTGAAAGCTATAACAAGATCGTTAGCATACAAAAACGTCTTTCCTTTTAATTTAAGCTTTGAGAAGCTACTTTGAAGTCAGATGAAGAGTATTGGCTCAAGAGAACTACCTTGAATAACGCCGTAGTCCATTTCTTTTAGTTCACTTTTAATATCACCACAATCAGCATATTGCTTTTTTCGATAGCTAGATAGTCTTTAAACCAATTATCTGCATTCCCAGTGATACCACATTCATATAAAACATAAAGTAATATTTTTCTGTCCATTGTATCGAACGGTTTGGCAAAATCAAAAAATATTAGTTTGAAATTTTCACTTGAAATTTTTTACCAATTCCTTTTTGTACACATGTTCTCAAATCAAAAAGAACTGTATTAATATTACAATTTTCTCTGAATCCATATTGCTACTCGTCTACTAAGTTATTTTTATTTAAATAATTTGCTAGTTCTTGACTTACTTATGTTTCTATTGTTTTACCTATTATTGATGCTATTGATCTAAAGTTATGTGTTTCATTTTTATCACAATCACGTTTTTATACTAGAATAACTTTGCTAATTTTAAGAATTTTTGGTATAATACCTTCATTCAAAGATGTATTAATTATATCTTTTATAAGATAAAGATATTAATTATATCTTTTATATATTTTCGCCAATATTTGCATAGTATTCACTGAATAGATTAAGTTTATTATAATTTTCAATTTTATTGTTATTTTGATTCGAGAAGAACTCATTATGTTACCTAGCGTTATTGTTTATAATAAGTTTAATATGCTGCTAAATTTTCCTTGGATTAGCGTTTTGAAAGTTATTTTGGTCAAATATCCTACGTTTTTCTCTTTTAACGGATGTATATTTATTAAGCCAGAATTTGTATTTATAACGAAAGTAATTTTTACATGTTTCCTATGTCAATATTGTTTGATTCTATTAATTTTTTCACACTCTGAGTCAAACCAAATTGGTACATATATGAACTGGAAATAGTGTTTACCACTATGAACTGGTAATAATTTTTGCCACTTTTTGACACTGGAAATAAGAGTTGCCACTTACTCTTATTTTGTTATTTAAATTTGAAATTAGTGCAGCGCATTTCTATTGACATCATTGTTTGTGAGACTTATTGGATTATTCAACAGCTGCATTTTTAACTTATTTATGTTTAAGAGGTTATATGGTATACTGAATTACATCATTGTACTTATCTATTTCAGAAATTAAAATTTGGTGGTCAGAGATATCAGAGTTTAGGTGAGTTTTATTTATATTTAATTGTGGACTGTTCGTTATAATATGGTCAATGCTGGTACCAGATGTTGTTCTTGTTATGGTGTGATCGCAAAAAAGAAATCCAATACTTTCAATAATAGACTAATTATACACTTGAATCTCCGTATCATATTATTTATCTATTATGTTATAATTAAAATCACCTACTATGTATGTATGTTTCCGACATGGTTTATTTAGATTTATTTCTAAAAGTTCATTAAATTTACTAATTAAATCTTTATCTTTTTCAGGTGGTCTATAGATCGTAGTTATGTAAAATTTTCTTTTGTTAAAATCAATCAATAGAATTATTATGCTATTGTACTCGTCGCAGTACGTATTAAATATTTTATAATTAAGTGATTCATGAATAAATATGCTTGCTCTACCACCCTTGCGTTTTTTTCTGCAGGAAAATATATTGTTGTAATTATTGAAATTAATGATATTCGTTTCCGATTCTTCTAGCCACGTTTCAATAATAGCAACTAAATTTATTGGTGTGTTTAACGTATCCAGTATATGTGATAATTCGACACTTTTGTTTCTAAAACTTCTCGCATTAAGATTAACTATTTTCAGTGAATTTATGTTAAAAAATTTGATTTGTGGTGCATTGTTGTTGCACAAATATTATTTACGTTGGTGTTTAAAGGCAAATTAAAATTCTCTTTACATGACATTTAAGGAGTTAGCAGATAGTACTACTAACCTTACTATTATTGGATTTCTTAATTAGAATTTTACCATCTTTCACCCACACAAATTTTATTTTTTTATTTCTTTTCAGATCTCTTGCTTTCTTTTATAGTAAATTAAAATACGATGTTACGAGACATACGATGTCGTAAGGGTTCGTTTATAAATATTGTATTATTATTTATTTGCACATGTTGTTTTCTTCTTTTTGGTTATTGTTTTTACTTTCTTCTTGTTGAGTTTTTGTATTATCTTGTAAATTTTCTTTGAAGATTGACATGTTCAGATTAACCTTCTTTTTCTTTTGCATTATTTGTTTTTTTAAATTTTCACTATTTAATAACTATTGGTTATTGCGACTTTTTTCCGGTATAGACGTGTATTTTTTAATCGGAAAGTTATAATTGTAAAATAGCATCAAATATACTTTTCTTTTCTTTAATTTTTAATTGAAAATAATATAATCAGAGTCAGCACTTTTTTACTTTCTTTTTCAATTTTATTTTAAATTTTATTTTAAATAAAATTGAAAATGGCGTATAGCATGTTCTGGATTTGCAAAAAAATTTATCACGAGGCTTTGAAATGTTTAGGATTAGATCAATCGACAATAAATTTGTTAAACAAAATAAAATTTTTTTGTGAAGACTGTATTCAATACATGAAAAATGTTGATTTAGTGTTATAGAATATGGAAAATGCGGTATCGAAAAACAATGAGTACTTGAAAGAGTTTCAGGAAGAGTTTGAAAGTGCTATAATGAAATAATGAAAATAATGAAAAGGAAGTATTTGAGTTATTAAAAGCTATTGAAATCAATTATATGAGGCGATTACACGAAATAAAAATCAGCCAACAGAAAGAGTTAGATAAGATGGCTAAATATATGGAAGTGTTCAAAACTCAAAGTAAAACAGCTAATGAACAATTTTTAAATTCAATAAAAAAAAATGATGAGATAAGTAATAAACTACATAATGTGGTTAACGATAAACAATAATAAAGTAAAACAGCTAATGAACAATTTTTAAATTCAATAAAAAAAAATGATGAGATAACTAATAAACTACATAATGTGGTTAACGATAAACAATTAAAAGTGGGTCAAACAGTGTCATTTGCTGTGGGTTTTCAGTGTCTTGTTATAAAAAATTCAAAAAATTGTGAAATGAAAATGAAAAAAGAATTTCCATTGATTGTAAAACCGAAAAGTAACAAAAAAGTGAAAAAAACAAAACTGATTTAAATAAAAATGTTGATCCAAAAAATCTGAAAATTAAGAATATTGAAAATAGAACAAATGGAAAAAATTTTAATTGAAACTGATACTGTAGAAAAACATGAATGATAAAAGAAAATGAATGATAATTATGGAATTAAAATACCAATTGATATAAAACCAAAATTTGAGATTGTTAATATGTATTATAAATTCAGTGACGAGGAAATCGTCCAAAAATTGGAAAACCTAAATATTTTTATGGAAATGTCGGACCTTAAGTTTATAAAGGTACACACTGTGAAATATACAATATACAATGAAATGTACAACGCAGTGATTCTAGTCGATAAGGAGAGCTTTCCTAAGATATTGCAAAATGAAAAAATGTGTATTAGATGGGAAAGAAGCAAAGTGTTCGATGTGGTAAATGTTATGAGATGCTGCAAACTTAAGGGATTTAACCATAAATCGATTGCACGAATAGGGAAACATGCTTAAAATATCACCAACACCACCATAATCATAAAACATTCAGTAAATTTTGTCCGGCTTAACAGAAATTATGTCAAAGGAAAAAAAACGATTGGTTACTAACAACCACAAAAAGGTGTTAAGGAAGTAGATTTTATTAGTACCAAAATGTGCAGAAAATGAAAATGCCATTATTAATATAAATAATAAAAAAGAAAACGAATCTGTTATGGATAAACCTGTAAAAAATTCAATAGATCATGTTATTCGTAACGTGAAATTAGTTGCGATATCAACTATAATACTACTCCAATTAATGATGTCAAAACTAAAGAAAAAGGAATAAAAATATTTAGTTACATTTCTAAATTTTGGACAAGAACAAATTCAAAAATTGATAAACAAAAAAGCAAAATTTCTTTTTGTGAAAACTGCAAATATGGCGTAAATATTAGTTGCAGTTATAACAACAATACTAATAATATTAACGATATTAGTAGGAAAATTGATAGCAAACAAGACAATTCGTCTAGTAAAAATATTAAGAGTATTACTATTGAGAATAAAGTTAGCAATAAAAACACTGAACTTAAGAAAGATACCAATCAAGGTAAGTGGATTAAAGGAGAAAGATTAACCCCACTAAGAAAAAACATAGAAGAAACAAAGAAAAATCTATCTCAAGAAAACAAAAAAAGCGTTTTCATTGATCCAATGACTCCTCCAATAGTTAGAATGATCAAAACTAGGATGGAGAAAGGAGATAGTATACACGCTCTCTAACGTTTTCGTAAAAGCAGAATATATAATAACGTGAGATTATACTTGTCTTATTTTCATGACCAAAATGATATTTCTTATAATGGAATAACTCAAACAAACATCAAGATACTTATCAACTAGGAAGGACTACTGACTGACCATCAAGAATTAAGTAAACTATATAAACAGTATCATGAAAGTATAGGTCTTTCTAATTAAAGTTCAAACAGGCGGCATATTGATAATAAGTACAGAGAACATCTGCAAAAAATCAGACAATCTTGAAGAAATTATATGATAAGTAATCCATAATGATTAATAATACAAATTTTATGAATACAGATTCAAACAAAATAAATATAGGAAACTTAAATATTTTATACTTAAATATTTGTAGCATAAGACATAAACAATTACTAGAACTTGAATCATTAATTCATGGTTATAAAAGATATTGATATCGTCATTCTTACCGAAGTGTGGATTTTTGAAAATGAGGTTAATACATACAACATACAAAACTTTAATGCAATATTTAACTGTAGAAATGAAAGAAGAGGAGGTGGAACTGCTATAAGTTTAAATTTAATGAAGTTGAAAAAGATGAAGACTATAACTTCACACTGCTATTGAACACATTTAACATGCAACCTAAACTAAAAATATGTAATTTCTATAAAGCTTCTAATGAAAATAGCACTTTATTGAATATTTACAAAAAAGGTTGATCGATTCTCACACTGTATTTTTTTTGCTGATGTAAATCTAAATCTATTTGAAAAACAAACACTGTTATTAAATATGTAGACATGTTAATCATTTCCGGCTATAAAATCATAAATAAAACATACGGTACAGGAATAAGAGCTACAACTAATACGCTAATTGATCATATTAGTGCGGGCTAGTGCTAATATAATAATAATATATTAGCCCTAGTGCGTTTTCAAATGATAAAGACTTCATTAAAACCTTATTTAAAACTTTCACATACCAGAACAGACTATCATAAATTGCGTGATAGAGTAGCTAATAAACTAACTGAAAAACACATTACTGAAGTTGATGAACTTGTTGGAATCATACAAGAAGCAAAATAATGCAGTAATATATGGAATAAGATCAAGAAATAATAATAGGGTTACACCAGCTATTCTTGACAAATTAAAAATTAGACGCTCGTTATACAAAGCACACAAAAAAGACCCAAATAACATGGTTAAAAAACAAAAATACTTAAAATATAAAAGAAAATTAAAAATGTCATTCTAGAAGCTAAGAGTAGTCACATTAACAATTGCATTGAACAAGCGAGAAATGATAACAGAAAACTATGGAAAGTTGTAAATTACACAATATAAAATAAAAAAGATGAAAAGAACGACTATATTGGTAATCTGATTAAAGAAAATGGAGAAATTACCATAAGCGATATTGAAATTGCTATTTTTTTTTCCTTGCCACTCCTATGAGGAGAATAGGACATCCACTAAGTCATTTATTATTCATATTTGACTAAGCTTCAGTTTCGTGAATCATTAATTCCACTAAACCGTTGATTACTCGGCTGTAACTGCTAATGATGAAAATGACTATAGATGAAAATATTAAATGCGATAAACATATTAAACAATTAAAGAAAAGCATAATACCGATTATAATGGCAATCAAAAGGGCAGATGGTATTCCAATGAAAGCCGCCAAATTAATTTACAAATTTTTTTTATCTTGTCAGAGATTCGTTACAATATATGATATGCAGTTGAAGTAACAGTACAAAATTCCATGTCAATCAAATGGGCACGATCATGAAAAAATCGTTAAAAACAATTGTTATAAAAATTGAACCCTAGATTGAGTACAAAGGAATTGTGTACAACCACAAGTGATGAAAAGAACGACTATATTGGTAATCTGATTAAAGAAAATGGAGAAATTACCATAAGCGATATTGAAATTGCTATTTTTTTTTCCTTGCCACTCCTATGAGGAGAATAGGACATCCACTAAGTCATTTATTATTCATATTTGACTAAGCTTCAGTTTCGTGAATCATTAATTCCACTAAACCGTTGATTACTCGGCTGTAACTGCTAATGATGAAAATGACTATAGATGAAAATATTAAATGCGATAAACATATTAAACAATTAAAGAAAAGCATAATACCGATTATAATGGCAATCAAAAGGGCAGATGGTATTCCAATGAAAGCCGCCAAATTAATTTACAAATTTTTTTTATCTTGTCAGAGATTCGTTACAATATATGATATGCAGTTGAAGTAACAGTACAAAATTCCATGTCAATCAAATGGGCACGATCATGAAAAAATCGTTAAAAACAATTGTTATAAAAATTGAACCCTAGATTGAGTACAAAGGAATTGCGTACAACCACAAGTGAACTAGTCATAAACCAGTTAATAAAATAATCTTCATTAACAATTATAACTAGAGATAACGTGCACAACTAGAACACTAGAAATAGAGGACATCTTATGGTACCTAAAGCAACTAGAACTAAGAAGCTACAAGGATTAAAATGTAGTACAATAAAGATGTTCAACAGTTTACCTATCTAACTAAAACGTAGTCAAAACTTACATGAATTTAAACATAGACTTAAGAAATATTTAAAAGCTTTAGAAATTAACTAGTCTTTAACATTAGAAATTAACTATTGTTTAACATTAGAAATTAACTATATTTACAATATCTACGGTGAATTGTTTTGCAAACCAACAATTCCAGATACCTCCAATATGTTGCGCTTTTTTCCTGTTAGAATTTTTCAATTTTAATCTGGGTGTAGTCTACTTTTACTTTTAATACAGCTTTCTCGTTTCCATATTATCTTCCAAAAGATTGTTCAATCTTCTTTTAACTGACTAACTTCATTTTTGACATCAATCATTTGGTTTTCGTGTACATTCATTTTATCCAATATTTCATTCAGTTTATCCATAATCACAACGTTGTTGTTTTTCTTGTTTGTTCTGGATAACCGACTTTAACAGATCAATTAAGGTTGAGCTAGAGCTTGCGTTATTATTAATACCTGTGGAGCGGCGTTTCCTCCTCCTAGCTTTACGAATTTTGCAGAGCCAATATTCTGCATCACTAGCAAAATATGCAATTAATTATTCAATATCCAGCCCCGAGCATTGACTATGGAACAACTTTTTGCATTCTCCATCACATTATACTATGTGTCCTGTTTTAAAATTAAATTTTATTTTGCATTCAGAACAATTTACGAGGTTCTGTTTTGACATATTTTGACATTTTCTTTAGAAAATGTTTATGATTATTATCGCATTATGAATTATTAGTATTATTATCGTATTATATTTATTTTTTATTATTATAATATTATTATTAATTATTTATTATTGTTCTTATTTTTTTGAAGATACTATTTGTTAAAAACGGTAATGACACCACTAACAATAAGAAAGCTTTATTTTAAATATAATTATTTTCCCATAGATTTATTTTCAATAAAAAATAATAAATCTAAAACATTCTTATCAATTCAGCATTTGCACATCATAGAAATACATATTATTACTTTCCCATAGACAAAATTCTCATTATGTTAATACGACACCTATATTCTTAAAAAAAATAAATAATTTTTATCCCATAGATTTACCTTCAGTAAATCTACACATTCCTGCAAATTCAGCATTTGCAATATTATCATAAAAACATAATTATTTTCCCATATGCAAAATTCCTACTAATCGAACTTTTAATGTTCCCACAAAATAATATCTTTCCAATTAATTTTATATGACATAAAAAACTAAATTATCCCATAGATTTACTTTCAATAAATCTATATACAAGTTCCTGCAAATTCAGCATCTGGAACATTATTATAAAAACAATTATTTTTCACACAGACAAAATTCCTACTAATCCTACTTTTATTGTTCCCACAAAATATTGTTTTAATAAGCAAAAATTATAAAATAAATATAAGGAAATAAACGAATAAAACCAAGTTCTGTTCTGGATTTCAAACTCACCGAAGCTCCGTATTAAACATTTAAAATTAATTAAATTAGGAAGTAAAAAGTATAATTAAATAAATTAAATTAAAGTATATTTAAATTGTGAAGTTAGTTGTTGATTAAATTGTAGAATATAAGTTATTTTTTTGTATAAAGAAAAAAAAGAAAAATTAAAAGGTGTTAAAACAAAATATTGTGTTTTTTTTAATATTTGCGAAAATCGAATCTAAAATTGGCGCAGTCGGTAGGATGCGCTAAGTGCTTTCTTTTGTAATTTAAAGAAGAAATAAATAAAAGAAAACGCTTTGTGTCTTGACACATTTATAGTGCATTAACTTATAAACATTTTCGTGAAAAGCTTTTTATTTTTTTTTGGTGAAAGACTTTCCAAAATAAAAAGAAAAAAAAAATATATAAAATTTTTTAACAAATGAAGTGTTAAAATTTTTTTTGCAAAAATAAAAAAAAAAATAAAATTTTATCAAACGAAGTGATAAAAGTTTAAAATAAAATTAACACACTGTATATTTCTTTTAATTCTATTGTATACAAAAAAAAAAACAAAAGATAAATTTGAAAATTTTTTTTAATTAAAAAAAAAAAATAAAAAGAAAAAATAAGTGAAATTAAATAAAAAAAAAAAAGGGGAACCTATATATATTTAAAAATTATAAACTAATAAAAATAAAAAAATTATTTGCAATGTTTGTCGATAGTGACGACGAGGACACAATCCCATTTTACCCTCCGTGTACATGGGAAGAATAAGAACAATATTATAACATAAATTAAATTATTTATTATTAAAAACAAAAAAAAAAAAATATTTTATTATATAAACTTCAAATAAATATATAAAATTATAAATATTTTTTTTTGAAAAAAAAACAAAACAAAAATATAATAAAAATCTAACTATATGGTGATTGCGAATATTAAATCCAGTTCCTGTATTCCTGTTATCCTGTACATTGCTGCTTAGTTCCTGTTCATCTCGTTGCTGTGTAAGTTCCTGTTTATCCCGAAGCTGATCAACATCAAAAACAACTTTAAAATTTTAACGTAAGCAATAATTTAGAAATTTTAAAATATTAAAATTATAGAAATAGCGATTAGTACAATTAGGTTAAGTTTTAAGAAAAAAAAACCCGAATAGAAAGCGTTCTTGCAATATTTAAAATTAGTAATAGTTTTTTGTAAAAAAAAAAAAAAAAAATTTATATTTAAGTAATTATTATAATAAAAATAAAAATGACTGAAACTCAATTAAGCCTTACTATTGACCCCCTGAAATATCTCGATAAATTACCCGACTTTACTGGAAACTTTAAAGAACTACAAAATTTCACAGATTTGGTTGATAGGGTAAGCCCTTTATTAGGCAAATATGACGACATAAGTCAAAGTATATTTGCAGACTTGATTAAATCAAAACTTAAGGGAAAAGCGAGGGAAGTAGTGGAAATAAACAACCACATTAAGAAATGGACTGAAATAAAAGACGTCCTTGTAAAAAATTTTAGCGATCGGTGTAGTCTTGAAGAACTTTTTGACCAACTGAGAGCTACCACTTTTAAGACAAATTCCGTCGATTTCTACAACGAAATTAAAAATACATTAAGAAGATTAAATATAAAAGTTAGCTTAGAATTAGGAGCCAACTCAACAGTTGCTCAACAAACAATTAGTAGTAATAAAAACTCTGCTCTAACTATTTTTAAGAACAAAATGCCTGAACCAATGCGTTCAATTTTATATTGTCGTGACCCTAAAACACTTGAGTCCGCCATTGACATTTTACATGAAGCATGCTACGCACATATTAACCTTAATAATTTTAGTGGTCAAAAGACATTTAATCCTATTAATAAAAATAAAAACTTTTCTTGTGACCCAATCACCAAAACCAATTACAATTATAATAGTACCAATAATAACGCTACTATCAATAATTCTAGAAACTTTAATAATACAAAGCTTCATAATAACAACTACATTAGGAACAACCAAAATAATAACAATTTTAATAGAAACAACCAAAATAATAACAATTTTAATAGGAACAACCAAAATAATAACAATTCTAATAAGAATAACCAAAATAATAATAACAACTATAGGAACAATCGAAATAACAGTATTAATAACAATAGGAACCACCGATGGAATTCTTCTCAAAATCGAAATTCAAACTATTATAATCCCAATAATAGTAACAACTACCCACACATGAACAACCCATTTGTAAATAATAGTAATTTTACAAACAATTATAACAGAAATAATCAAATTTCTGAATCTGAACCAATGGAAATAAACATTGGAGAAACACAGAAAAGTGTTAACAAACCAGAATTACCAGCAAATTTTCTTTTAACGGTCTCGAATCTCAATTACCATATATCTTAGTTAGTGGGAATATTAGACCACATAAATTTATAACAGATACCGGAGCAACACACTCTATTATAAATCCTCACCTTTGTCATCCAATGTATTTAACAGAACTTCAAACCCCCATAATTATTAAAACTATAAATCAAGATGTAAAAATAACTCATAAAGCAGTTATACCTCTTTTTAAAGAATTGGGAGACTCAACAAAGAAGGTTGAAATGTATGTCTTTCCTTTTCATGACAATTATGATAGGCTAATAGGCAATAATATATTAATGCCATTGTTTAAAAACTAAAATCGACTTAGGTCAACAACTTTTAACCACACTTTATAATGAAATCCAAATACATTTTAAAAATAAAAATAAAGAAACAAAATATAATATTACTCAGAAAGGTGAATATGAATTAACTGTACCAGTACTTCAAAAAGATGGTCTCGCTTATCTGCAGGAAAGGAAGTCCTCAGATGGCGAAATCACAATTCAAGAAGGAATATATGAAGTACAGAACTATACAGCCGTTGTAAAAGCAAATATTCTTAGTAGCGGTAATAAATCTATAACTTTTTCACCATGAGAAACTGAGATTGTAAATCATAATAACTTTAATATAATTTCTGAAACTGATAACAAATTTAATGTCCTAAGCGAAATTCGTAATGAACATTTATCCAACTTTGAAAAAATGCATTTATTACAAGTTATAAAACAATACTCGCATTTATTCTATAACGAAAACTTAGATTTATCTTTCACAAACGCTATCAAACATCGTATTCGTACTATTAATGACGTTCCAATATTCACTAAGTCTTATAGATACCAATGCCAATATTTTACCACGTTAGACCTTGCTAAAGGTTTCCACCAAATAGAAATTGACGAACGCGACATTCACAAAACCGCGTTCACTGTCGAGAATGGACATTATGAATTTATTCGAATGCCGTTTGGACTTAAAACAGCACCAGCTACCTTCCAACGGTTAATGAACCATGTTTTAAAAAACTATATAAATAAAATTTGTTTGGTGTATTTAGATGACATCATCATCTTCTCAGCATCTATTGAAGAACACATAGATTCGCTGAAAAAAATTTTTAAAAGGCTCGAAGAAGCCAAATTAATGATTCAATTAGATAAATCGGAGTTTATGAAAAAAGAAACTGAGTTTCTTGGTCACATTGTGACTTTAGAAGGAATAAGACCAAATCCTAAAAAAATTGAATGCGTCAAAAACTTTCCTATTCCCAAAACTCCAAAACAAATTAAACAATTTCTCGGACTATCAGGATATTACAGGAAATTCATTAAGGACTATTCCAAAGTCGCTAAACCAATGACAAAATACTTAAAGAAAAACGTAAAACTAAAAATTAATAATCCTGAATATGTTCAAAGTTTCGAAACTCTCAAAGGACTACTTATAAATGAACCAATCCTTATTTATCCCGAATTTAATAAAACTTTTACTCTTACAACAAACGCAAGCCAATTCGATCTTGGTGCCGTACTATCACAAGAAGGACGCCCCGTGTGTTATGCTAGTCGTACTCTTAACGAACATGAAGTATACTACAATACAATAGAGAAGGAATTATTGGCAATCGTATGAGCCACAAAGTACTTTCGCCCTTACATTTTCGGAAGAAAATTCGTAATTGAGACAGACCATAAGCCACTCCAATGGCTCTTCTCCATAAAAGAACCTAACTCAAAACTAGTTCGTTGGCGTCTCAAGCTTTCCGAATTTGATTACGAAATCAAATATAAAAAAGGTGTTCAAAACGGTAACGCCGATGCTTTATCACGTATAGAAGTAAACCTTAATGAAGAGCAAATGTTCGGAAATAACGAGACAAATGAACTTATTAAAAATAATAGTATACCAATTAGTAAATCTCCTTTAAATGTATTTAAAACTCAAATTTCTATTTATAAAACAAATTCAGGTTCTCTTAGAATTAGGAACTTAAAAATATTTAATAAATGTAGGAAAGTAATTCACACTAAAAATTTCGATGAACAAACAGGCATTACTGTCTTGAAAAATCATTTCAATCCCAAGACTATCAATGCAATTTATATTGAAGATTCTAATATTTTAGAAACCTTAGAAAAAATATTTTTCGAACATTTTTCATCTAGTGGCCAATTAAAGTTAATTAAATGTAACAAATTATTAGAAGATATAGTAGACGAAGAGCAACTTGCCGAAATTATAGAAAAAGAGCATTTAAAAAATAATCACCGCGGAATTTCAGAAGTATGCAATGAACTGAAGTTACTATAATACCACCCAAAGTTATGCGATAGAGTAGCGCAATTTATAAACAACTGCGAGATTTGTAATCTCGAAAAATATGAAAGAAAACCCATAAAAACCAAGTTCAAAATAACAAAAACATCTTTAGGTCCCAACCAAATAGTCCATATTGACGTTTTTTATAGCCTAGATCAAACATTATTTTTAACGTTTATCGATAAATTTACTAAGTTTGCGCAAGCAATCAAAATTAATTCCCGAACTTGCACCGAATTCAAAAGAGCCGTTTTACAATATTTATCTATTGTGGGAATTTTAAAAAAATAGTAGTTGATAACGAATTAGGGTTCAAAGCCCTCCCGTTACGGGAATTTCTTCAAAATCAATATATTGAAATTCATTATACCTCAAATAATAATCATACTTCGAACGCCGATGTCGAACTTCTGCACAACACTATTAACGAGCATATTAGACTACTTAAACATGACGAACGAGTAAATTTGGACACCGTTGAGGAAAAAATTCTAAAAATTATAGCAATGTATAATAATACTATTCACTCGACAACCAACCATAAACCCATCGACTTCATAAATGGTAAAGTTAAGGATACTGACTATGAGAATATCCGTAATAAAATTCTAAAAATTAAAGACAAAACAATAGATGCTCTTAATAAAAATAGAACCGATATTGAAATATCTCCCGGTTTAAACTTTGTAAAGGATCCGCGAGGGGGAAAAAACCACTCGAAATTCAGAAAAATGGAAATAGAAATATTAGATGAAAACCATATAACTAATAAAGATACTGGTCTAAAGTATTATAATTCTCACGTGAAACCCAAAAAGAGATTTCAAGATAATAGTAACCCATCGGTCAAAGCAAAAACAATAAAAGTTAAAAAGAAAAAACGAAATCAAAATCAAACTACAAATTAAAAAACAAAAAAAAAAAAAATATAAGAAAAAATAAATAATAAAATATAAATACTTCTTTTCAGATCACAATGTTCAAAATTACCCTCTTAATTATAATATTCATACCTTTAATATTATCACAAAAATTAGAAGTACAAAACATTGATAAAAACAATGGTTTTATTACAATAAATCTAGGTAATAGAAAAATTATCAGAGATTTTAAAAAGGTATTACATATCATAAACATAACAAAATATGAAAACAGTAGAGTACTAATGCACAAAAATATTGAACTAATACAACTAAATTTTAGTAACCGTATGTACAATACAATTAAACTTAATTTCGATCTACTAGATAAAAAGATAGATAATCTTAAACCACACAAAAAACATACAAGAAGTTTATTTAACGGAGTAGGAACCGGACTAAAATACCTTATCGGTACAATGGACTATAATGATGAACAAGCTATTAACGAACAAATTGAAGCATTATCTAAGAACTCGATATCCCTGAGAATAATAAACAAATACTAATTAATAATCAAATTTCTGACCAAATCAAGAATATCACAAAGCAAATTAAAATTCAACAAAATACAATTTCGGAATACCTAAATTCTTTTAATATGCAAACCAATAATGAAATTTTGGAAATAGAAGAGGAAATAAAATATATGCAATATATGTATCAAATTAATTATGATATAGACCTACTCAAAACTCACGTTGACGATATGGAACAAGTAATACTTACAAGTAAATTAGGCATACTATCAAAAAACATTTTGACAGAAAAAGAACTAAATATGCTTTCTGATTTTGGAAGCATTCAAGATATTAAAATTACTGTAAAATTTTATTTAGAACAAATTATTATTATATTACTAATTCCAGAATATAGTGCAAGACCGCTTTCTGAAATTCACATTGAACCAATACCAAATAAAAATAATAAAACTATTCTATTAGAGAACTATAACGTTCTTATAGACGACACTAATATTTGTTACAATTCAAATGTCGAAAATAATTTAAAGAAAAATTTAAAAATGATAGAAAATGAATGTATCAATAGTATATTTAAATTTGAAAAAGCACATTGTAATATGCAAAAATTTTTAAATAAAGAAGTTAAAGAAATAATTCAAGGCATACTTATAACCAAAAATATTGGAAAAACAAATATACAACACAATTGTAATAATTTTAACATTACTATAACAGGTAACAATTTAATAAGGTACGAAAATTGTAAAATTAAAATAAAAGAAAAAACTTATGAAAATTTTTATACTAAAATTAATGACAAAATAATTTTACCTTTCTATACTACAAAAATAATTGAAAATAAAACTTTGAATTATATAAAATTTGAAGAATTTCATGTAAAAAATATAGAAAATAATAGAAAACATATTAACGATATTGTAAACAAAAAATATAAAAATCATGTAATAAATATATCTATCAATATTTTTCTTATGTTTTTTATAATTATTGTAATTTTAATAATAAAATGTTTATACAAAAAACATAAGAAAATCATAATAAATACTTCGTGGGAGCCTCAGAGTAACGGTGGGGGTGTCATAAACGGTAATGACACCACTAACAATAAGAAAGCTTTATTTTAAATATAATTATTTTCCCATAGATTTATTTTCAATAAATCTAAAACATTCTTGTCAATTCAGCACTTCCACATCATAGAAATACATATTATTATTTTCCCATAGACAAAATTCTCATTATGTTAATACGACACCTATATTCTTAAAAAAAGTAAATAATTTTTATCCCATAGATTTACCTTCAGTAAATCTACACATTCCTGCAAATTCAGCATTTGCAATATTATCATAAAAACATAATTATTTTCCCACATGCAAAATTCCTACTAATCGAACTTTTAATGTTCCCACAAAATAATATCTTTCCAATTAATTTTATATGACATAAAAAACTAAATTATCCCATAGATTTACTTTCAATAAATCTATATACAAGTTCCTGCAAATTCAGCATCTGGAACATTATTATAAAAACAATTATTTTTCACACAGACAAAATTCCTACTAATCCTACTTTTATTGTTCCCACAAAATATTGTTTCAATAAGCAAAAATTATAATATAAATATCAGGAAATAAACGAATAAAATCAAGTTCTGTTCTGGATTTCAAACTCACCGAAGCTCCGTATTAAACATTTAAAATTAATTAAATTAAGAAGTAAAAAGTATAATTAAATAAATTAAATTAAAGTATATTTAAATTGTGAAATTAGTTGTTGATTAAATTGTAGAATATAAGTTATTTTTTTGTATAAAGAAAAAAAAGAAAAATTAAAAGGTGTTAAAACAAAATATTGTGTTTTTTTTAATATTTGCGAAAATCGAATCTAAAATTACTATTATCAGTCCTAACACTATTTTAGTGCTAACCCTATTGTATGACCCAATTAATAACTGGTAGCGCTTTCTACCTATGTATGGGTTTTGCAATTTGAGTGATATGATTTCTAAGTGACGTTTCGGCCATTTGTAGTATGTCATGATCTATCATTTTTTTTCATTGTATTCAGTACTGTTTACAATTTCACCATGGAGAGATGAGATATACGCAAGAACAACGTTTACAAATTACTCAATTTCAACGTTTACAAATTATTCAAATTTTTTAAGAAAATCATCTTCTCCGATGAAGCTCACTTTCATCTGAGTGGTGCGGTAAATAAACAAAACTATTGATTCTGGTACGAAGAAAATCGACAAATTATTCATGAAGAACCATAACATTCACCTAAATTGAACGTTTTGGTGTGGTTTTTGGTCTGGTGGAATCATCGGTCCGTACTTCCTTCGAAATGAAGCTGGTAACACCGTTAGTTACTGTCAATGGAGAGCGGTATAGATCGATGATAACCAACTTTTTATGGCCGAAATTCGAAGAAGTTGACAACATCTGGTTCCAACAAGACGGGACTACGTGCCACACAGCACGAGCAACAACGGAATTATTGGGATAAAAGTTTAGAGATTCGATTATTTCAAGAAATTGTGACATTGAATGGCCTCCAAGAAGTTGTGATTTAACACCGTTACACTATTTTTTGGGTGATTATTTGAAGTCATTGGTCTTTAGCAATAAACCAGACTCTCTTCAAGCTTTAGAAGTCAATATTAAACGTGCTATTTATGACATACGACTTGATTTAGTGGAAAAAGTGCTCGAAAATTGGATTCACCGAAATGAATATAATTATATGAATATATATATTATATGAATTAAATATGATTGACATTTGACGTTGGTAGTGTTTTAATATTTACCGCACGTGACTTATTTATTTCAAAATTCAATTCATACATTTAATTTACATTTATTTATAGTGAATGAATTGATATTTTTTTTTAATTTTTATTCCAATTCATACCTTTATTTTACATTTATAAGTAAGATTATTTGATTCCTTAATTTTCTAAGTTTGTAAAATTTGTATTGTATTTTTTTGTTTGTATAATTTAAATTATTCTTAAGTAGCACTATTTGTATACAAAGTCTGGTCAAAAAAAATCCACTGTATATGAATATAAAAAAAAATTTTATTTTTGTAATTTAATTTAATTGATTATTTTTAAAGTTTAAAGTTAATTAAAAAAAAAACCCAGACAATTAAAAAACTAACTCATTAATTTTAATTCTTCCACTATTCAGCTAAAACAAATGCAAAAGTTTTTTTTTCTTTAAAAATTAATTTAATTGATTATTTTAACAGTTTAAAGTTAATAAAAAAAAATAAAGTTAATTGAAAAATTAACTAATTAATTTAGGTACTATATAATTTTGCTTTTGATAAAATTTAAAATGAAAACACGTCCGACTCGTTAGAAAATTTCGCGACTTTTTGGTTTAAAAATTAGGATAATTCTTTTTTCCAGAATATTTATATTAATGTATATGAGAGATTTTAAAAGTCGGGATTTGGTTACAGACCCTATTATGTTTAATGAATTTTAGTGACGTGGTTAAATACTTGATATGTAAACTCTCAAGTATTTGATAATTTAAAACTATATGTACATATTCTAATGTATTTATAAACGGAGCATATCGAAATCTCGTATATCAAAATCTCGTGCTTTTATAAATCTCGCCTGTCAAAATCTCGTACCTCAAAATCTTGTGCTTCAAAATCTCGTTTTTAAAAATCTTGCGTTTTTGCGATATTTTTTAAAAAATCTCGCAAAAAAATACAGTATTAAGAGGTAAGAGGCGAAATTTTGACACGCGAGATTATGAAACACGAGATTTCTTTTACCATCCAATTTATGTTTACTTTTGGTAAGAATAATTTACTACGTATATATGTACAACTAAAATTTGATATACATTTTACTAAATAAAGTTAATTTTACTTTCTACTACAATAACTAAACTTAAAAAAATACAGTATTAAGAGGTAAGAGGCGAAATTTTGACACGCGAGATTATGAAACACGAGATTTCTTTTACCATCCAATTTATGTTTACTTTTGGTAAGAATAATTTACTACGTATATATGTACAACTAAAATTTGATATACATTTTACTAAATAAAGTTAATTTTACTTTCTACTACAATAACTAAACTTATAAATTCATAAGTATTATAGAATCATACAACTATAGCGTACTGCCATTTTGAATTAATTATTTATTTTTGAAATCAACATTTCAGAAATAAATAATTTTAATTCAAATTTTTTGATTCAAGATTGTATTTTCAACATTTTTTTTGTTGAAGATTTTTTTTTCAGGTTTTTGTTTTTCAAGTTTTTTTTTAATTCAAGATTGTTTTGTTCCAGATTTTTATTTTCAGAATATCGATGAGGACTCGTTGCATGATCTACTAAATTGAGGGCTTTCGAATGATAAATGAATATTGAATTTCGATGAATAAAGATCGATAGCAATTTTTGAGTTATTTAGAGAATCGTAAAGTCCCTCACAAAACTGTAATAAGGCAGCTTCAGTTGATTTACCACTAAGAAACCCACATTGATTTTTGTTAAAGAAATTGTTCACTGTTATTAAAAATAAAATCTAACACATCTACAATATACCAAGAAAAATTTTTAACCAGATTATTAGAAACATTGTCAAATGAACATCAATTAGAATTTTTTAAGGTCTTAATTATTGATATAAGTTCTTACGCAGAAATGTGATTAAAGAAAAAACTTGATAAACTAGTTGAGAAGTCAGATATTCCACAATTGTCACTAAGAGATGATTTATTTAACTTAAACTTCAAAGGAGTATTTACAAAAAATTTATTGGAACAATTAGCAATGGATTAATCATCCGAAATTAACTTATCTTTATTAAATTGTCTAATAAAGTAATTTTCTTTCTACCTAATTCACCTTTTATTCCCTTACTAAGGTTCTTAACATAAAGTTTAAACATATGATTAGAGGAAGTATAATGGACGTTCACTTAATATATTTATTTTATTTATTTTTCTTAGAATTGAATTAGAAATCCAAGACTGAACTTTTTTAAATATGTTGCAATAATATTGCAATGGGAGTTTGGAGAATTTTGGGGTTGGTCCAGTGAATTGAGTGCAGCATGCCTGGTTTATGCCGGGTGTAAGCCCAGTAGGGTGGGTTTCGAAAAAAAATGACGCTCCTTCTCCCTTACAAAAATATAATGTATCCCTTTTTGGACACCACTCCGGTAGGGTGACCGAGGCCTGGACTAATTCAACTCAACATAATCAAAAGAAATTTACCTTATTATTACCCCCATTATTTTCTTTTTCATCTACAACCGAGCCTCCTTTCGGACTCTGTTCCTACTCAATTACCATATATTCATGATGGTTTTTTTTTTTCATAAAAAAAATACACAAATATAATAAACAATTACAAAACATTAAATTAATTATTTCAGTATATCCTATATTTATTAATTATTATAAACCAAATCCATTAAAACTACAGGTTTTCTTCGACCAAAATCACTTCCAGCTGATTTTCTTTTTTTTTTCGTTTTCTTCTTGAATTCTTTTTGTATTTTTTTTTTTTTTTATATACGAGTATAATATGTATGAATACTTATAAAATGTTTAATTCTTTTTGCATATTTTTTTTTTTCTTATATATAAAATGTAAGAATACCTTATAAAATGTTTAATTCTTTTTGTATATTTTCTTTTCTTATATATAAAATGTTTAATATATAAAGTTATTGAAATTTAACTTATAAATAGCGGTATACAATATATATTATTTGATTTAGTTATTAATTTTTTTTTTTGGTTTTTAACTCACATGTTTATTTTTTTCTATTTAATATTATTTCGGTCTTTAAAAAAAATTTCTTTTATTTAAATTTTTTTTCTTTTATTTCAGTTAATTTTAATTATATGTATGTACTTACACTTTAAGAGTACTACATTATTTGAACATAATAATATTATAGGTTTTCTTTCGAATTCATTTATTTTTACAATTTATGGTCACCTTTAATCCGTCACCCTTAATTTTCTTATATATTAATTTTACTTAAATTATTAATTTATATTATCATTACTATTACACTTCTTTTTTTTCCTTGAGTTTTTATACCCGTACGATAGGATCGGGTATAATAAAATTACTCCTCCGTTTGTAACACCTCGAAATAAGCGAGCTAGATATACCTTCAAAGGTATGGATCGGATCAGAAAAAAATTCTAAGACTTTTGAGCCATGTCCGTCCGTCCGTCCGTCAGCACGCTACCTCAAAAACTAAGAAAGCTAGAATCTTGAAATTTACACAAAATATTCTGGGAAAAATTTGTAGGCTCCCTATTTTTTTTGGTTGAGTTTAGACCAAAACTTAGGGTAGCTCTCGAACACCTAACTTTTAGATCCCCACATTTTTTTTGAAATAGAGCTATGAAATTTTAACTGCTGATCTCACAAAAATATTAATTTTATTTTTAATAACTTTTTTTTGTAGCCCTACCCGTTACGGAGCTACAGCTCCCCAAAGGTTCAAAAAAGCTCTATATTTAAATTGTTATAGCACAAGTTGTATAAGGTATATCTTCATTTTGAAAACGCCAAACGATTACTACTTTTATCAGCTTTAAAAATATATATACAGTAAATATATATTTGTACCATACAGTGTCTTAATTTACCGTTATGCCAAACTCAAATTTTGCAAAATCCTTTAACCCTTCTATCTTCTAAACGGTTTAAGTTGGAAACTTGAAATTTTGACAGAAGTTAGATCTTTGTATGAGTCATTTCAGAAATTTTTTTTGTATCACCCCCCGTTTAGGAGCTGTAAGGGGTCAAAAACTGAAAATTTCCTATTTTTAAACACCTGTAACTTGAACACCTGTTAAAATTTTTTTGAAGTAATACACAAAAATTAAAGCTTCAACATTATACTCTTATTTCTGTCAACAACTTTTTTTAATAATATAGGATTACTTTATAATTGACGAAAGTGTTACTTGATTTTTTCAAATTTTCTAACAAATTTCTTTAACGAATTTTTTCCATTTTGTTTTACTCGATAATTTGAAATTGTTGAGGATATAATGCGTAGTACAAAAAAATGTAAATTAATAAACAACATAACGGTTGCTTGAAGAATTTTTATTTATATGATATTGATATACATACTTATATAATATCATGTTTATTTACATATCGTATATGCCACTAGTGAGTGAATGATAAGAGTATATATGTATATTATATAGTGCCGTATTTACATACATATATGTATTTTATTGTACTTATAAGAAATTATTCTGTCAATGGAATATTTAAATATAATATAATATAATATTTAAAATTATATTTACTGTTTTGTACTTAGTAAATTTAACATACATTTATCGCTTAGTATTAAATGGTACTATAGAATATTTGAATAAGTTTTGGATTGATAATCGTTATGTGGAAAGTTAGAATCTGCTTTTGAAGAATGTACATATAAACATATAGTTTGAATATATGTACAACCCATAGTACTAGAAATTATAAAATTTACCCAAATTATTTTAAAGTACTAAAATATTAAAAAAATAATATTGTAAGCAGAGTGACAGGCTGTGAACATACTAACGGTTCGTACGGGTATCTAAGAGTTGACAAAGTCAACTGTATTCTTCCTCGTTTTTCTATTAATTTTTTTTCTTATTTTTTGCTTAAATATCCATATCGAAAAAAACACTTAACCTAAGTATTGCTTTTAACGAGTTAATAATATTATCTATTCGATGTTGACAAAAATACCAAATTTTTAGTTCTTTCCACCAAATTTTTTTTTTTGCGTATTTATTCATTTAATTTTATCTAGTTTGGTGCTTGTAATAATTATAAGTTTCTTTTTTTTTGCTAACCAAAAATCTTCTCGCCACCTCAAACTCTCGAACCACCAACCAAAAAGCAAAAAAAACAAAATCCCAAAAAAAAAACGCCAACCTGCCCGGAAATTCCTTCTTTTTCTCTTTTCTCCAAAAAAAAAACCAACCACATGGCTACCATTTTTTCTTTTTCACCCCCTCGAACGATTTACCTTTTGTATTATATAGGACAGCTGTTCATTTTTTTTTTACCACGTATTGGCTCTTGTCTACGATAATAATTGTTACACATGTAACGATAAGTAATAGTGGCTGGTTTACATTTCCGACTTTAAAATGAGTACCTAAAAATTGAATTGATAAGAAATATGAGAAATAGAAAAACAAACAATTTAATTTCACTAAACGTTTTAAAAGAATGTTTAAAATTTTGAAATATTATAGATGCAACCCCCTCCCCCATACCGTGGTATGTGGATAAATCATACGCTGCTCATTATAATATATAGACTTACTTGAACTATTGACAATATAACGATGTAGAATTGTAATGAGTTTATCAAAAGCTATTGACGGATTTTCTTCTGAATAAATTTCAAACCAAGATTCAGATATTAAACATTCATATAATTTTTCCAAAATTAGTTTTGAAAACATTTTTTTGTGTATGTTTTGCTTTATTATTAGTAGTGCTATTATTAAAAAGCAAAGTCGTCATTGCAATTTAACGAAGGCCGCTTTATTTTGAGAATTTTATATTTCCTTGTAAAGAGGGGTGGTTCACTTTTTTTGTGGATTTACTACAGCCCACAGTCTTTAGCCAGTGTTGTGATTTAGTTTAGTGCAAGTTACAAAAGATCCCTGAGATTGTCTGAGAATTTGCCACTCACAACGACAGCAACATCGTCAGCAAAGGCGATTGTTGTGCAGCCCGCCTCTTGCAGGATTTTAAGCACCTTGGTTACTGCCATATTCGAAAGAAGAAGAGATAGCACTCCTCCCTGCCGAATCCTTCTCTTCCCAAACCTTTTTTTAGAAGCAATGCCTATGTTTGCACTGATGGCCCTGCTATTTAGCATATTAGCTATCAGTGCCCTTAGCTCTAGTTCTACTCTAAGGCTTATAAGTGTGTCTAGAATTGCTGCCTGATTGACTTTATTACACGCTGCTTCAATGTCCATAAATGTTGCAAGAGTATACTCTTTACAATTTAGAGATCTTTCAATTGAGCTAGTCAAGGTGTGAAGTGTGTAATCTTCTGACTTCCTTTTACAGTAAGCATATTGAGAGGCTGACAACAGATTTTTATCTAAGTTGCAGCGGATATGGATGTCGATCAATCTTTCTAAAGTTTTTAGAAGGAAGAATAAGAGGCTTGTAGGTCGAAAATCCTTCGCAGAGCCGCGACTATCTACTTTTGCCGACTTTAGGTATGGACACTACTCTGAACTGTTTTCATTTATCTGGGATATGCTGCAAATTGACAACTACAGAAAATGCTTTTTAGCCAAGTCAGGGTAGTAGATGAATTCTGCTGGATTTCAGCGCGTATAATACCATACGAGCCGCTTGACTTGAATGATTTAAAACTATCTATAGCCCATTATAGTTTGTTTCTTCTAACCACTATCTCTGAGATAGTAGAGGAAGGATTAAGGAATCAAGCCACCTCTGAGCTATTATTTTGCATCCAGGAAAGTAATTTAAAAGTAATTTTAACGACCCCTCGCTTGTGGTAGCCCAGCTGCCATCCTCCCTTTTAAGAAGACTGGGGACCATGGTTTGCCGATAGTATTTTGCAAAGTCTAGATGCCTCAGAGACGTTTTCTGTACCTCCGTAGATTCGTATCCAGGTGTCTCTTTTCGCCTTCTTAAATGCTACTATTTTTCTTTGGAACTTTGATTTCATCATCCCACCAAGGTGCGTTGACTTTAAGTGCTCCCTATATTTGTTTCAATCAGTTCTTTTAAGGTTACAATACACAGATTTTATTGGGCGACTTTCGTCAGACTGACCTCAAGGTATCTGCTCATAAGAAACTTTGCATGAATATAATTTAGAATAAATGAAGACACTAAGATTACGTCTAGGACTTCTTTCCTGTTACTAGTAACCCAGGTGGGTTTCCTCCCAGTGTTACAGATAAAAAGTTTAGTACTTAAATTGTAATCGAAAAGTGACTTGCCTCTTTTGTTGGTATCCCAGCTGCCACAGACGTTATGGTGAGCATTGGCGTCGCAGCTTATGATGACTTCAATATTTATTCTTCCAGCATACGCTGTCAACCCTACAACATTGCATAGAGGAAGTTTATTGCGCGAGCCGTGAGGAAGATACTCCGTAACAGCGCAGAAACTTGAGATTTTCAGCTCTACGCTCGCCGCGACCTGATCAGCATCACTGTGCAAATATTCACGCTTTAGATTTGCATACCTTTTTATTATACAACAACTTATAACCTGGTATCTTGAGTCCATGAACCTGTTGCATTACCACCCACTGCTCTTGAATCAATATAATATCCTTGCCTGTTCTCCTGAGGTGGATTTCAATTCCGACGGAAGCCGCTTTGGAATGATGCACATTAATTTGAGGTCGCTTCATTAACTAAGCCATCCTTAATTTCCATCACCCAATAGTTAGCTGGATCCTCGAAGTTTTTTGGCGTCAACGAATCGGATCGGTCAGAGTGAGAGTCTTGGGCTTGACTTGGGCCTTCACCAATGCTTCATGAGGCTTCCACCTCATTCTTCTTATACACCTTCAGTATTACAGCCGTGAAGCCGTAACTAAATCTTTTTCTTTCGCGAGGAGTAGTATGAAGTCCTTATTGACTATAACAAGCACCTGTGGGGACTCTCCTACTACTGCCCCTAGCTTGGCTATATTCCAAATGTGCGTTGGAGGTTGGGGATTTGACACTTTCATCTTTTTAATGATCGTGTCTTCTTCGGCTGTTTTTTTAGTAAGCCACAACATAGTTCTTGGCCTGCTAGGCATTTTCCCCTTGCTTACGCTTAAGCTTAGCTTAGCTTAGCTTAGCTCACATGCTTCCCACCTTCCCTATCGCCTGCCTATTGAGATCTACCAGCCTCTGAGCAACACACGCTCCCAATTTGACTTGGTGTTGATGCCAGTCAACGACCCTACAAGGGTGTGGTGGTCTCAAATTTTCTTGGAGTTACTGGTAGAAATAACACCAACCTTTATGGGGATGAGGGTATGCTCTATATTTTCATATACTCTTATCAATGATTGCCAGAATTAAACTCTCCTTAGCAATTCCACTAAACGGATTGGGTATCTGAATGTTCCCTAGCAACCTAGACTTTTTAGATCATCGGCATGATTCGTATAATACCTTGAATCCAGCCCAGGTTTGCCCTAATCCGATGGTTCCGGTGAAAACCGAGGTTTCAGTAATAGGATACATAAAGACAGACCCAGTTTATCTTTCCCTCAGTACAGTAATAATTTTATTGTTATAATAATAATGTCTTTTCCTAACCACGTATATGAGTGCGGCTAACAGTTTAAATATTATGTTGTTCCCTATGGGCAATATACTGTGTATAATATACAAAGTAAACCAGATGTTTATACTTTAAAAGTGTGATAACACAAAATGTTTAGGTCAGCTAATTATTATTATTTAATTTACTTTAAATGTTTGAATTTGTAATTAAAAGTTACTTTAAAATTATGGAAATATTTTTGTGAACAAGTAGTCAAGATAATTGATTAAACATCCTCCCCCAAAGAAAAAAAACAATATTAGTTTACATTTTTTAAAATTTAAACTAATTTATTTTAAATTTACTAACAAAACAAAATATTTATTTTAATTTTAAATTTTATATTCAAAAAATTCTTTTTTTATATACATATATATATTTTTTTTTTTATTTATAAAAATGTAATTTTTTTAAATATCTATAATTTTAATTTATATTCTTTCCTATCTTTAATTAAATTATTGTTATGTAATTCTACTTCTTTATTTTTTATAATTACCTACTGTACTATTTGGACCTTTTTGCGCTATAATTTTAAATGGTCCTTTAAAAGGAAAATTAATTTTTTTGTTATTTCCTACTTTTATATATACATAATCGTTTATTACGAAATTTGATTTGTTTACATTATTTTGTTTAATTTATTATTTTCCATTGATTAAACAATTTGTTGCCTTTTCATTGGCATATTTTAATTTTATTTTAGTTCATTTAAATAATAATCTATGTTATAAATACGATTTTTATTTTTTAATATTTCACATGAAAGAGTACTTATTTTTCCGTAAACCAATTCGAAAGGTAAGTAATGTGTAGTACTATAATTTTTAATGTATACTGGTGACTTGTCTATTGTTGAAATCCGTTGTTCATAAAAATTATTAACTGTTAGTGTTTCATTTTCCAGATGAAATATATTTTGAAATTTATCACAAATGTGTAAGATTGATGTTTTTGCTTTTGTGTCTAAGTTATCTATATTTATTTCTTTTTTAAGTTTTGCAAACCTTGTTTTTGAAAATTTTTTATTTTTGATAATTTTTTATTTTATCTGATAATTTTTTAGAGGTTGAACTTCAATTTCTGTTGTTTTTATGTTTACAGGTGTGTCCCTAGTATTTAACACCTTTGCATGTTTTAATCCATTTGCTGGAATACGCCTTTTATCATTTCTTCGCTTAATAATATGGTATCTTCTTTTATATCTAAATCTATTTTGACTATAGCTTTAGTTCGAGGTCGTACTGTGATATTTGATATTTTCTCAGTGCTTGAATTCATTGGCAATATTATATCTTTTTCTAGTTGAGGTATTACCAATGTACATGTCTCATAATCTATTTTACATATGTTGTTAAATAGAAAATCTCTACCTAAAATACCATTTGCTGTTATATTTATTTCTTCCTCAATCACAAGGAATTTATGATTGATTAATTGTTCTTCAATTAATAATTCGAAATTTATTACACCCTTTGTAAAAATATTTATGTCTGTTATGCCATTTATTTGACAGATTTCATTTTCTAATGTTTGCTGGTTTAATACGTTACTTTTAATTATAGATATTGTTATTATTCCTATAATTATTATAGTTGCTTTGTTGATTATTACGATTATTAAAATTGTTAAAATTTCTGTTATAATTTCCCTTGTTATACTGGCCTCTAAAATTATTATTTGCTCTGAAATGCATTACATTGGACAAGCAATGTTATTATTGCTTTCTACTGCCAGTTGTATAGCGTCTGTCAGACTTTTCGGCTTTGAAGGTAAAACTATTGCTCTAAATGTATCTTTAAGACCATTTTTGAATGTATTTAGATCTAGTTGGTCATTTAGTCTTATTATGACACCTCTATGAGCATCTCCTTGTTAAGTATTTTAAAATAATTTTGGTGAATTTTATAATTTCTAGAACTATGGGTTGTACATATATTCAAACTATATGTTTATACATTCTTCAAAAGCAGATTTTAACCTTCCACATAACAATTATCAATCCAAAACTTTTTCAAATATTCTATAGTACCATTTATTACTAAGCGGTAAATGTTTATTAAATTTACTTAGTACAAAATAGTAAATATAATTTTAAATATTATATTATATTAATGCGTACGTAGTATATTTATATTTTTATAAGTATATCGCCATACATTGCAATATTTCTTTAAAAATATTTTCATTCATAGAATAATTTCTTATAAGTACAATAAAATACATATATGTATGTATGTAAATACGCACTATATAATATACATCTCTTTACTTTTATCATTCATTCATCAGTGAGATATACGATATGTAAATAAACATAATATTATATAAGCATGTATGTATATCAATATCATATAAATAAAAATTCTTCAAGCAACCGTTATGTTGTTTATTTATTTACATTTTTTTGTACTACGCATTATATCCTCAACAATTTCAAATTATCGAGTAAAACAAAATGCAAAAAATTCGTTAAAGAAATTTGTTAGAAAATTTGAAAAAATCAAGTAACACTTTCGTCAATTATAAAGTAACCCTATATTATTAAAAAAAGTTGTTAACAGAAATAAGAGTATAATGTTGAAGCTTTAATTTTTGTGTATTACTTCAAAAAACTTTTAACTGGTGTTTAAGTTACAGGTGTTTAGAAATAGGAAATTTTCAGTTTTTGACCCCTTACAGCTCCTAAACGAGGAGTGATACAAAAAAAATTTCTGAAATGACTCATTATTTAACTAACTTCTAACTTCTGTCAAAATTTCAAGTTTCCAACTTAAACCGTTTAGAAGATAGAAGGGTTAAAGGATTTTGAAAAATTTGAGTTGAGCATAACGGTAAATTAAGACACCGTATGCCACAAATATATATTGTATATATACTTTTAAAGCTAATAAAAGTAGTAATCGTTTGGCGTTTTCAAAATGAAGATATACCTTATACAACTTGTGCTATAACAATTTAAATATAGAGGTTTTTTGAACCTTTGGGGAGCTGTAGGTCCGAAACGGGTAGGGCTACAAAAAAAAGTTATTAAAAATAAAATTAATATTTTTGTGAGATCTATGAGCAGTTAAAATTTCATAGCTCTATTTCAAAAAAAATGTGGGGATCTAAAAGTTAGGTGTTTGAGAGCTACCTTAAGGTTTTGTCCAAACTCAACCAAAAAAAATGGGGAACCTACAAATTACTCCCAGAATATTTTGTGTAAATTTCAAGATTCTAGCTTTCTTAGTTTTTGAGTTAGCGTGCTGACGGACGGACGGACGGACATGGCTCAAAAGTCTTAGAATTTTTTTCTGATACGATCCATATCTTTGAAGGTATATCTAGCTCGCTTATTTCGAGGTGTTACAAACGGAGGAGTAATTTTATTATACCCGATCCTATCGTACGGGTATAAATATAAAAATATACAAATATAAATTAATACAGTAAAACGTATATATAGATACAATTAAGAAAAATATATTTTACAGCATATAAATAATACTATGGTGATTCTTCACTCCTGCATTATATTGGTGAGAAGTTATTTTTCAATAAATACTTTAGTTTTTTAACAAAAACATCTAAATTTGAACATTCTTTTACATCCGATGGTTGCTTATTATAAACCCTTATAGCTGAAGTAAGGCAACTATTATGTGATAGCTCAGTTCTTGATTTGGCATGATTTAAATGGTTTAGCCTTTTTGTATTGTAACTGTGAATAGTATTTCTTTTAGTAATTACAATATTTTTTTTGTTAATCCCTTTTCCCAACTTGAAAATTAATTTGGATTTTTCCAAAAGAATGAGTTCAGATAATGTTAGGTAACCCGTTCGTATTAAAATTTCATTTGTTGGGGTCAGCCAGTTCAATTTGTGCAAACTTTTTATAGCCTTATTTATTAAAACACCAATTTTATCTTTCAAATACAATGAACAGCTTGACCAATTACATATATTATATATAATATGGGAAATAATATGAGCATGGTATAAACTATCAGCTGCTCTTCTGCTCAGAACGATTCCACTTGTTTTGATGGCATCTAACAAGGGCACAATTTTTTTTAACTAGTTTATTAATATGATCTTCCCATTTTAGCTTTTCATCGATTACAACACCTAGATATTTATATGAAGTAACTCTTTCTATTTCAACCTTATTTACAAACAGTTTTGGATTTATATCATTCTTATTTTTATTTTATATACATTTAGTTTTTTCAGCATTTATTGTTAATTTGTTACCTTTAAGCCGATTATTGTATTTCAACAAGTCAGCATTTATTAGTCTTTCTAATTCATCACAAGTTGAAGCATTATAAACAAGTAGAGTATCATCAGCAAAAATCTTATAGTTAGCTATTAAATTCGCATAGCTACTGGATGTTGTGAATGTAAAGCAGGTATAATGTAGGACCTAACACAGATCCTTGAGGAACTCCAATATTTATTGACTTCTCATTACTTAACACTCCATTTATTATCTGACTCATGGTGCAGTGGTTAAGTCGCCAACCTTTCAATCGAAGGGTCTTGGGTTCAAACCCCGGTCAGGTCATAAACAAAAAATATGTAGTACTTTTATATCGTAATAATGTATATCGTATAATTAATAGTAGCAATTAATATGTACTCATTTAGAATAAAATATTAATGTAACTGGTAACTCTAAAATAAATATTAATGTTAAGATCTTAGGTTGAGATAAGACAGTTGTTTGTAATTATTAGAACAATGAACATGTTTGTGTCTGATTAAAGAATTATTGAATATAAGAAATGGATACCGGTTTTTTCTATTGTAATATTTGTAATATTGAATAAAGAACACATTAATTGGCGAAGAGGCAAAATGGAAATAAAATTGTAATTTTGCAAAAAAAAAAAAAAAATAAGTAAAACGTGGAGAAAATAACCTCAAACATTATCATGGCAATTATTGGAACAATTGAATATTTCACACCCGGAGAAGATTTTGAAGATTATAAGGAAAGATTGGAGCATTTGCTGACAAATAATAAGGTGGATGAAGATAAAACGAAAGTTTAATCTCATAACCTTGATCGGACCAGAGTCATATAAGATTCTAAAATCAATAACTGATCCCGTGAAACCAGATAAAAAAACATACAAAGAATTAATTGAAATTTTTGAAAAATATTTCAAACCCAAAATTAACATCATCGCAGAAAGATTCAAGTTTTATAAAGGGAATCAAAAACTGCACGAAACAGTAAGTGATTACATTGTGGAGTTAAAAACATTAGCTCAAACCTGTGATTTTAAAAGTTTCTTGGAAGAAGCTTTGAGGGACAGATTAGTTTGTGGTCTTTGCAATGAAAATATTCAGCAAAAATTGTTAAATGAGACTCAACTTGATTTTGATAAAGCATGCGAACTAGCAAAAAATATGGAAATGACAAAATTTCAACTAAAAGAAATTAGGCCAGCAACCGTTAATCATGTTGAAAGAGTCCAGAGTAGAAGCAGTGACAGAAATATTCGCCAAGGAAGAAGTCAATCAAGAGTTGATAATTCAAGTATGCAGTCGAGAATTAATAATAAAGGTAATAAAAATGTAAAAGATTTTATTTGTTTTAGATGTGATAAAAGTGGTCACATAAAAAAATATTGTAATGTTAAATTATATTTTAATAACAAAAATAATTATAAAGAAAAATTTAATAATGTAAATTATGAAAAAAAAAGTTATGAACAAATTAATGAATTAAATATTGGTTATATTAATACGATGTTGGATAAAAATAATATTGCTCAAAAAGTTAAAATTTTTGTGAATAATAAATTTGTAGAAATGGAAATAGATTCAGGGGCGTGTTCATCAGTTATAAGTTATGATTTTTATAAGAAAAATTTTGGAAAATTAAAAATCCTTTCTATTGAAAAACGTTTAAATGTTGTTACGGGTGAAGAAGTTAACGTCATAGGAAAAATTATAGTTAAAGTACGTGATGTTTGTTGTGAGTCAAAATTTTATGATGCCGAGTTAATTATTATAAAATCGGATAGGAATTTCACAGCACTTTTAGGGCGCGACTTGTTAGACTTATTATTTCCATTGTGGCGAAATAATTTTTTAATAAATAAAGTTAATGAAAATTTTGCATCTAGTAAAATAGAAAATTTTAAATTAAAATATCCAAAGGTTTTCTCGAATAATTGTAAAGAGTCGATTATAGGTTATCAAGTGCAACTAAAATTAAAAGATTCATCAGTGCCGCATTTTTCTAAGCCATATACGGTACCCTTTGGAATAAGGGAAAAAGTTGATGCAGAAATTGACATACTTGTTCAGGAAAATATTCTAGTATCTGTTAAATTTAGTGAGTGGGCTTCGCCTATGGTTGTGGTACCAAAAAAAAATGGTGACCTTAGATTATGTTTAAATTGCAAAGTTGCAATAAATAAATCAATTAAAAACCGAATATATCCATTACCGAGAATGGATGATTTGTTCACTAAATTTTCAAATTGTTCTGTTTTTTGTCTTAAAGACTTATCAGGAGCGTATCTTCAATTAGCGGTTCATGAAAACTCTCAACACTTATTAACGGTTAATACTCAGAAAGGTCTTTTCAAATTTACTAGGTTACCATTTGGAGTTTCGGTAGCATCGGCTAAATATCTGAGGGTTATGGACGAAATTTTGAAAACATTACCAAAAGTAGGTTGTTATTTAGATGATGTTTTGATTGGTGGAAATAATTTAGATGAAAGTGAAATAAATGTAAATAGGGTTTTAGAAAAATTAGAAGCACATAATATTCGAGTAAATTTTATTAAATGTAAATGGTTTCAGAATGAAGTTCAATATTTAGGACATACTATTAGTAGTGCAGGTATAAAACCAAATCAAGAAAAAGTTAAAGCTATTTTAAACGCGCCAAGCCCTAAAAATGTGACACAGCTAAAAAGTTTTTTTGGTCTTTTGAATTTTTATAATAGGTTTGTGCCTAATTTAGCAGCACATTTAAGACCATTATATGATTTGTTAAAGAAAAACAATAAATTCAGTTGGAATTCCGAACAGCAAAAAGTTTTTGAGGAAGCGAAAAGGCTTATTTCAAATAATAGTTTACTACAGCATTTTGACCCAAATAAGCCTATAACTCTAACATGTGACGCGAGTCCTTATGGAGTAGGCGCGATATTGTCACATGTTATTAACGGGGAGGAAAAACCCGTCTTATTTGCATCCAGTACACTGAGTACTGCGGAGCAAAACTATTCACAGACACATCGTGAAGCGTTGGCAATTATATTTGCGGTTAAAAAATTCCATAAATATATTTACGGTCAGAAATTTATTATATACACAGACCATCAGCCCTTGCGAGAAATTTTTAATGAAAAGAAAGGTCATTTGTCTGTAGCAGCGGCTCGTATTCAAAGATGGGCTGTACATTTATCAATGTATGATTATGAAATTAAATATAAAAGTGCTACGAAAGTAGGACATGCAGATGCGTTATCTAGATTACCATTAGATAACACCACTGATGTTCCGAAAGATTTTCTAAATTTTTTATCTATAGAGTCGGAAAAAATTAAGTTACTAAAATTGGAACAAATTAGTAGGGAAACAATGGAAGATAAATTATTATGTAAAATATACAAAGGGATTATGAATGATAAATTCAAAGAAAATGCGGATTTGGATACGAAATATTATTTTGATAGACCTGAAAGTTTTTCTTGTGACAGTGGTTGTATTTTTTACGGAAATAGAGTGGTAATTCCCGATAGTTTAAAACACAATGTTTTGAAAATATTACATGATACTCACATAGGAATGGTTAGAATGAAAATGTTGGCAAGAACATATGTTTGGTGGCGTAATTTAGACGCGGATATAGAAGAATTTGTTAGAAGTTGCAAAATTTGTAATCAAACTCAAAATTTAAGAAAAACAGTTAAAGAATCAAAATGGAATTGTGCTACTTACACATATGAGCGAATACACATAGATTTTTTTAGTATGGAAGGTTTAAATTTTTTATTGTTAGTAGATAGTTATTCCAAGTGGATAGAACTTCGTGAGATGAAAAGTACGACAGCATGTAAAGTTATTGAAAAATTACGTAATTGGTTCTCGGTATTCGGTATTCCAACACAGTTAGTGTCAGATAATGGGCCTCCCTTTCAGTCTTATGAATTTATTGAATTTTGTAAATCTAACGGCATTAAAGTTATGAAAAGTCCACCTTATCATCCGGAATCAAACGGACAGTGTGAAAGATACGTCCAAACTGTAAAAAAGGGATTTAAAAGTTTTTTGTTAGAAACTAATTCTTTAAAACAGAATTTAAAATTTAAAATTGATAATTTTTTATTGAAGTATAGAAATACGCCTTCCACAGTAACTTGTAAAACTACAGCAGAACTAGTTTTTAAAACAAAACCTAAAACGTTATTAGATATTATGGTAGCTAAAAATAAAGAAAAAGAAAAAAGATGTATTCACATAACAACTGATGAATGCGAACCAAATAGATTATCAATATTGAAAAATGAAACAAATAATCTTAAAATTAAATTTGAAGTAAATGAGGAAATTTATTATAAAAATAATTTTAAATCACATATTAAATTGATTCCTGGTCGTATTGTAAAACAGTTAACTCAATATTTGTATAAAGTTAATGTAAATGGAAGTATTAGAGTAGCTCATGTAAATCAAATAAAGAAATGTCATAAATCTGTAAAATTTAATACTTTTACCAAATTTGTAAATACTAAAGATAATGTAAATGATTTTCCATATTCCTCATCAGAATCTTCGATATCAGATTCAAGCTCTGAAGTTTTTTATAGTCCAGATTCAGAGGAGGGGGAAAGTGATACAAGTGATAATAAATTTAAAAAAATGAAATACAAAAATGAAAGAATTAGTAAAACAAATTATAATAAAAAGTTATACCAAGGACCGGTAAGAAAGTCCGAAAGAATTAAATCAAAATTAAATTAATTATATAGAAATATGATTGATACTTAGTAAGATAAAATTGAATTGAAATTGTATTGAATTGTAGTTTTTTATCTAATTGGGGAAGAATTAATATGCACTCATTTAGAATAAAATATTAATGTAACTGGTAACTCTAAAATAAATATTAATGTTAAGATCTTAGGTTAAGATAAGACAGTTGTTTGTAATTATTAGAACAATGAACATGTTTGTGTCTGATTAAAGAATTATTGAATATAAGAAATGGATACCGGTTTTTTCTATTGTAATATTTGTAATATTGAATAAAGAACACATTAGTAATAATAACATTAATAATATTAATAATAATAATAATAATAATAATAGTAATAATAATAATAACAATAATTATAATAATAATAATAATAGCTGCTACAGTGGAACCATCTTTGGTTATATAATGCAAGTAAGGTGTTATATACTGCTGCATGTTGTAATTCACGGATGGCGCTGACTCTGTAGTAAAATAATAACAGTAATAATAGTAATAGTAATATAATAATAGTAATAATAATAATAATAATAGTACAATAATTAAATAGTATAATAAATAGTTCAATAATAATATAACAATAATTATAATAATAATAATAGTAATAATAATAATAGCTACTACAGTGGGGCTATCTTTGGTTATATCATGCAAGTAAGGTGTTATATACTGCTGCACGTTGTAATCCACTGATGGCTCTGACTCTGTAGTAAAATAATAATAATATTAATAAGAATATTAATACCAATAATAACAGCCGCTACAGTGACAGTGGGGGTTGCCTTCAATAATTACCTCATGTAGTAATATAATATATACTACTACTACATGTTGTAACTGTTGTGACGGCTTTAGTCACTGTTAGCAAAATAATAACAATAGGCGGATTCATTGTTTCCTTACAATCCCACTCCCAATTCAATGTTTCCGTATCCATTTTCCTATCCTTTCCTATCCCTACTCCCTAGCCAATATACTGCGTTCACAGGTAAGGGTTTCATCCCACTATATTGGCTAAAGGGGGAGGTGGGTTTAGTCAGTATGAATCTGACACTACCAAGGGGAAATTCTTGGTGTCTTTGGAAGATTTCCACCTCCCTTAGGGGGAAAAAAAAAAAAAAATTTTATAATAATTTTTTCTATTTTTTAGGCATGATTTTAATAAATCATGAGCCGATTTCAATTTCATGTAGCCTGTCAAGTAAGTTGTTATGGTTCAATGTATCGAAAGCCTTTTTTAAATCAACAAATACTGAGCATGTTTACTATTTTTGAATTTTAATTTAAAAATTGGTTTGGCTTCGGTAGCCTAGAGGGTAGGCGTGTGGCGTATTAACCGAAGGAGTGTGGGTTCGATCCCTGCACAGGCCGTAAGTGTTTTTTCTTTACATACCCCTCTTACGACCAAATATAATGTAAATATATAGTATATAATATAAACAAAATAAATAATATTAGTATATAATTTAATAATAGTATAAAAACCTATAATGGCCTTGGTAGCCGATGGTTCAATAATATTGCATCACATTTATGTATGTAATATTAATATATATAAATAAATAAATAAAAATTGTTTTATTTTAATTCGTTCTAAAATAAATTAATACATTTTAAAAATTTTAATTTTTGAATTTTTAATTTAACAATATTTATTTATTTATTCTAAATGAAATTATATATATATATTTTTTATTTTTTTATTCTAATTTTTATTATTATTGTTTTTTGTTTTAGATTGTAGATGCAGCTAGTTGTATTGTCCTCGCTTTTTTTACTGCTTTTCTGTTGATAAAAGATTTAACTACTTGAAAAACGCATGAAATGACTACTGTCGTGATTACTTCCTTCAAAATTAAATTAGTGTGGAAATATGCTTATTGTATAATGGTTGTATCAGATGAGAAAAGACGCATGATATTCTCCTTTTAGTGTTTTAATTGTCTTCAATAAATTTGCTTTGTTGGTGGCTAATTCTACATATGGTAAGCAACCATACATATCGTTTTCTTTTTGTAGGGAGTACTTTGCTTTTATACTGCTTTATTGCAATTTTGTTAGTTGCGGCTAATTCTTCAGCTGCTTTGATTTCTTTTTGAACCCGTACAATTTGAGCTGTCAAGTGCTCAAAACGCCTGTTAAATTCTTACTGGCCCTGTGTATCCATAAATAAATTGATTGATTGAACTTGGAGTGAACTTGTTGTTATGATGTTGTTGTTCACTGCATTTTATTCCAGGTTATTGCAATGTTGCCATGTAATAATTTTATTGTTATAATGATAATGTCTTTTTCTAACCACGTATATGTGTGGCGCTACCAGTTTAAGTATTATGTTGTTCCGTATGGACACACATCTACGTTGCTGTAATTTTATCCGATTCAGCAAGCCAATATCTCTTGGCAAAATCCATTACCGAATTTCCTTGTTTGGATCAGGTAAGGCAAACCTGTTTTCATAGACTTCGCAAAGTAAATTGCAAAAAGGAAAAAGAGAAGATTAATGCAAAGTTAATTGCATTTTTAGAATTCAAGAAAAAGAAACAAGTTGTATTGATTTCTTCAGAGCTTGAAATAACTGTAATTTTATTTTAAAAATCGTAGCCTATTTATACAAAAATTTGAATTCTAAAATTACTTACAAAATATCAAAGTCAATAAATTATATTAATTAATTGCTTTGTTCTACAGAAGGTTTAACTGGGACAAATTGATATATATTGATCTAATTCTAATTTTCAATAATTATAACTAAAATATTAATATCAAAAATATTTGCATCAAATGATTGCATATTATACAATGTATAAAAATAGAAATAGTGTAATCTGATCCTCTCTTATATTAAAGAATATTCCTTTTCTTTTTGTACAGCAACAATGTACCGTGTATAATAAATATATAAAGTGAACCAGATGTTTATACTTTAAAAGTTTGACCACACAAAATGTGTAGGTCAGCTAATTATTATTATTTAATTTACTTTAAATGTTTGAATTTGTAATTAAAAAGTTACTTTACAATTATGGAAATATTTTTAAATTTTTTTATATTCAAAATATACTACAGAACCTAACCACCTAGTTGGTTATTAAATACGGTCGGCACCCACGAGGAGGGTTTGAAGGGCGAGAAGGGATTTTGCCAACTTGCTTACTGTCGACCGACCGAGCTACTTTTTTTATAAAATATAAACATAATAAAAATAATGCTTAGGAATAATTATCAACACCTAAACTGTCAAATTTGAAAAGTGATGCCATTATTCAAATAATAAATTCGCGTTTTGTGATTGAAACACAATGTCTTGTAACGTTTAAGGTAATAAAATAATAACTACTTTTTACTTCTATGTCTTATCCTATCCGATAATCTCCTTTATTTTACTTAATTTGATTATTTATAACTTATAACTAACGCTATTAATACTAAGACAATAATTACTTTAATAATATATAAAATGATATTATTTGGTAATCAATACAAATTGCATTCTTATGCTAATTGATACATTTAATAAAGCATAGCATAATTATCGCATTCCTTGGGTTATCGCCATTAAACAAAGAAAGTATCAAATGATTAATTATGATTGTTTAGATTAGGCAATCAATGTATAACATTGTATGCATACCAAATTCGTATTTATTAGGTCGGCCAATGCATTCATATTATATTATTAAAGAATGCAAATCTAACAAAAGGTTGACCACCTATACAGTTCTTATCTTTATATTTAAGGGCAATTCATTATACTATACTATATTTATGAAATTTATAGGAAGCATTAGACGTAAATTTATGAAACTGTAATTTGAAATTTGTGAATAGGTACAATTAAAAAAAAAAAAAATTATAAAAAGAAAGCAAAAAAAAAATTAAATTACAAATTACATTGCAAAATAAAGAACAACATTGCAAAATAAACAACAACAAATACAATACCTTAAAATTAAGTAACTAACAACTATTTTAAGCAAAAATGTTGCCGCAAAAACAATTCAATATTTTCGTATCCATTTCCTATCCTTTCCTATCCCTACTCTCTAGCTAATATACTGCGTTCGGAGATAAAGGTTTCATCCCGTTATATTGGCAAGGGGAAAATTCTTGGGGTCTTTGGAAGATTCCCACCTCTCTTAGGAAAAAAAAAACTGAATCTGTACAATTAAAATTATTTTTGGTTATTTTGTATTATATTATACCAGAGACTACATAGAGATGTACAAATTCATACAAAAATTTGTACTAATTTTTTTTCAAACGGGCCAGCTAAAACTGGCTAGTTTTAAAAATCTTAAAGCACAGAAATATTTAGTTTGTGTCATAGCTAAAAGAATTTAGCGAAAACCAGAATCTTCTGTAAAATCTGGTGTAAAATGATCATTCATATATTTTATGCATTTACAAAATTTTTTTATCCTTGTGATTATTAAACTTTTTAAAGCAAAGCGATGAACAAAATAACTTTTAAAATAGAAAAATAAGGCAAAAATGGGAAAATATATTTGAGAAAATATATATTTAATATGTCGAGTAGAAACGTAAATTTTCAATATGATAAAGAAGACATTCTAAATACCACTTTACAAAAAATATGGAACATTTAGCTAAATATTTCATATAGAAAAAAATTAAAAATTAATTAAAATAGATTATTTTATAATGTTGACTTTTCTAAAAACAACAAGAAAAAACATTTCAAGGTTATCATTCATATGCATTCAGTATTTCACTACTACAAGCAGAATTTTTTGAATGTATGAAATGGTATATCGTATATTATATGGTATCAGATGGTATGAATGTTATCTATTTTATGAAAATCATTTGATTTAACTGCATTATTTATTTAACTAGATTTAACTGATTTAATATACAGTATCCAGCAAAAGTAATGGTAATTTAAAAAAATATATATAGAAAAGCAATAAAATAATATAGGCGTTCGAATTTTTTCTAATAATATTTTTAACTTTATAACTTCAGGGAAAAACAAACAAACAAAGTAACAAAATTTTTTGTATTATGATTTTATTTTATTTTTTGATCTCATGACTCATATTGTTATATTGTTATATAACGGTATAGCTACATATATATGTGGGTATTTTTTGAAGATAATATAATATACCTAGGTATCAAATAAAAATAACTGAAATAAAAAATAATGCTTTAAAATTCTTCTAAACATTAAAATTAAACATTTAACATTTAACATTTCATTAACATTTAATTAAAAATTATTCCAATTAGAAAAGTGGCATGACATTTGCTGGATACTGTACATATTCATAAAAATTATCATATCATATCAAATTGGAACATAATTACATTTACACAAAACAAAATATAAATATGTATTGATTTTTGAATCATATTGAAATACATATATAAAAAGTGCCGATAGTATTTAAGTGTATTTCTATTTATATTTAATTTTGATTCACACACACTTTCACAATTTAATAAGCATGTAGGCAAGCTGGTTCAAGTAATATAAATGCATAATATGGCATAATGCATATATAATATAAAAATTATATTAGATACTGATCAGATCATGTATATCATAATATGTCATCTGATATCATATGATCATATTCATATATGTATGTTACTTGTTATTTCTATCATCCATACCAATCATACGAAAGTTCATTTATGTACATATATGAAAAAAAAAATATCCGAGACCAAAACTTGTTTTAAGAAACTTTAAAAAAAAAAGTTGAAAAATGAGACTAAATTTCAAAATCGATATTGTAGCGACATCTAAACTTTTTTGTTGCCATTTGGACATCTCTATGTAATCTCTGATTATACGATTTTTTATTATTTTTATTATTATAATTTCCAATATTTTTTTCATTATTCTCGTTTTTACTCATAATCATTTGTTATTCATCATCTTACATACGTTTCTATATTTTAAACTCTCACCAATGGTCCATAAACTTCCGCCAGCAATCAGAAAATAATGAAGTTACGCTCAAACAGCACATCATCATCATATTCTAAATCGTTATTATCTCCCAGTACTTCAAATGTGGATCGTAATGAAACGATTATTAACTTAATTCACTGTTTATCTTCATTATTTGACTCTCTTGAAAAAAGTATTAAATTAACCTTCAAAACTTTATATGTTACACATATCTTTTCAGTCTCACATTGTCTTTTCAGTCTCTAATCGAATTTTTATCACCGAGAGCCTTCCACCCTTAGCATTGCATCTGTTTCGCCTATCTTCAAAAATGAAAAATTATGATTGGATTCATAAGATATTTATTAGAAAAGGAGATGTCGACATTCAAAATATTAAAGACGGGAAAACAATTAAAATATCATCTGAAGATCAGCTTTTAACCAGAAATAATCCAAACACTTCAGTGCATTATAATCATGAATGTACTGTTAACCGAGAATTTCATCAATGAATTACTTCGGTCTTTTATTTTTATTTTTATATACTTAATTTTGTTTTAAATTTCATTAAATACATTACTTTAATTTTGCTTTGTTAATAGTTTTTTCTTTAATTTATATTATCAGTTTAGCTATTTAAATTTAAATTTTTTTTTAATTTTAATTATTTGTTTTTTGTTAATTTTAATTATTTTCTGTTTTTGTTATTGCAAATTATTCGGTGCAAAATTCTAATGATTCACGAGCAATGTAATACACGTACTAATCGTTTGACACTGACTGAAAATTCATTAATTCCCAATATTATTTCAAAATCAGCTCTTAAACAATCGAATTTGCAACAATTATTTTTTCTGAAACTAAAGTGCACATTATAATTATTATATCAGAGACATGGCTTGATCTTGACACTCCTTCCATATGTGTTAGAATTTCTGGTTTTAAGCTCTACCGTAATGATAGGTCAAAATTTGACTACTCCGGTTGTTGAGTTCGGGGGGTGGAGTTGCTTTTTATGTACGTAGTGGTGTACCAGTTACAGTTTTAGTAAGCTCTAATCAAAATGATGACATAGAATTTATGTTAATAGAAGTTAAAACAGATAAGAAATTAATACTAATAGGTGGAGTTTGCTTCCCGAATCCGACGCTAGCGCGCTTAAGTCAACTCAAACAAGTACTTAATACGCTTCGCTGCAGGTATGAGAACATTCTAATTTGGGGAGATTACAACAATAATTTGCTTCGGGATAGTGATCCGTTAAGATCCAATTTTCTGCGAACGTTAAGTAACTTACCACTCAGTTTTATAAATAACTTTATCCCTACACGTTTTGATGGGATTCGCTCGTTCTTATTAGATTATTCCATAATTGGAAGTAAAAGGATAACGATGTAGTATGGTATCTGCAAATATCAATTTCATACAAAACTCATGTATTAATTAATACTAAAAAATTGTTTTTCGTAATTACAAACACTGTAACATTAACACTCTTCTTGAACAAGCGGCACAAATGACTTTTAATTCAATGTACTCTTACCTTGATATTAATTCTAAAGTAGAATATATTAATAGTTGTATTTCAGAGCTTTTCGACATGTTGTTCCTCTGCGAAGTGAAAATACAAGGGATGACTACATTCCCTATTTAAGTCAGACCATGCCGCATTTAATGAGTGGAAAATCTGTAGAACAATATTAATTTTTTTTTAATAATTTTTGTAATTTTTTAAGAAAAATTTATTTTTGATTGATAACTTCCAAAATTCTTTAAATCTGGTCACTTTACTTATTGTTTATTAAATAATTTGATTTTGTGTTGTTGTTTTGTCAACATCATTGACAAAAACATTTTATATATATTTGGCTGACTCTTACTAATTAACTACATTTACAACAATAAATTATTTATTACTATTAAATGTTTTTTGAAGAATTATATTGGTTGCCCGAAGATGATTTAGACATTAAATCGAAACGTCGTGAAATTTAAAATGAAGAATAAAGAAAAATTAAATAAAATATTGGTTTGTTTTCTTTTATTTACTTTTATTTAAATAAAAAATTATAAAGAATTAAACACTCAAACACTAAAATAAAAGATAAAAATAAATGAATTAAACATTATGATCGATGTGAAAAATACAAATTTTAATTATATCAAAAGTATTTATGGTGATAAATAGTAAATTCCTGTTAAAATAATGAAAAACATTTTTAAAAATTATAAAAAATAGCAAATTTACAAAATAAAAAAAATTTTTTTAATAAATTTTAGAAAAAATGATATATCTAGTACCCAAATCACTTAATCTAAATTTAAACCAATTTATATAACTTAAATAAAAATTACAAAAAAATAAAACAGAAATTTATAAAAGATATTCTAAAAGATATTCTTAATGGCAAAATAAAACATATTTTTAGTAATTTAAATGATTTAAAAAAAAGCAAAATTTGAATTTATGTAATATAAAATTAAGTGAATCAATACCTGAAATAGAATTAAATAATTTTAAAAAACAACAATCAACTAATATTTTTGTCTTAAAAAAACTCACCATCAAAATAATTTTTCAGAGCTACTTAAAAATTGGCTCATGCAAACTCAAATTACAGTACCAGAAAAATGGTTAGTAAACCTTAGCAAGACAGATATTCCAAATAATATTAAAACAATAATATCATTCGATGACAAATTTTTTCCAAATATACCAACAAATAAACGTAATACAATAGAAATAATTTCGAACATAGAAGCATCTATTAATAATTATCCTTATAGTCAAAAAACAAACGTAAATATACTTAAAATTATAAATGTACTTACTAATGAAAATTCAAAACCAAAACCAGAAACTAAAGAAGTAAAACATATAAAACACATAATAAAAGACGCAAAATCTTTTGTTAAAAATAATCCGCATCTTAGAATTGCACGAGCGAATATAGGGAATGTTACTGTTGTAGCCGAACTGATTACATAAATAAAATTGAACTTTTATTTTCTGATACATCTACTTATGAACCAATAAACTCGAGATTCAAGAAAGGAACTATAGTATATGACTAGTCTATGTCTATGTAGATGACTCTAGTCTACAAAGAAATTTTAATGAATTTATTTCTACACTACAAAATAAAAATTATATTACAAAGGAAATAGGAATCAAATTAAGAAAATATAATTGTACTTCAGCTAAGTTATATGTATTATTTAAAATTCACAAGAAAAATAATCCGAAATCATAATTCATAAAACAAACCTTCTCCTGGTGACCAGGAGAAGATTTGTCTACCCTATTTAATAATATTCTTACTAAAATAGTTTGTCAAACTTCTAGTTTTGTTTAAAATTTAATTCATTTAAAAGAAAAATTAAAAAACATTGTCATTCCACCTAGTTATGAAATTATTTGCTTAGATGTTACAAGTTTGTTTACAAACATTCCAAAACAACTTTGTTTAGATATAATTGGACAAAATGATATGATATCTCTAAACATACAAAAATTACAAAGAACTTATTTAAACAAGGTTTGTCATTAATTTTTGACAATTGTCTTTTTTCTTTTAAGAATAAAATTTTTAAACAAAAATATGGCCATGTTCTCTTGTTGTAACTAATTTAACAATGGAATATTTAGAAGACAAAATATTAAAAAATTTAAAAGAAACTGATGAAGTTGATGTTAAATTATACTCGTATTCACGTTATGTAGACAATATGGTTATGATCATTCCATAAAATAAAAACAAAAACTTTGAATGTGTTCAACAATAATGAATCCGAAAGAACCAAGTTCACTTGTGAATTAGAATGCAACAATATAATCTCTTTTTTAGATATATTAATATGTCATGAATCTATAGGTAAATTATTATTTGATTGGTTTCATAAAAATACGTGATATTTAAATTTCAAATCACATTTGCCGTTAAATTGCAAAAGAAATACAAAAATAATGTTAACGAGCAAAATTTTAAAACTATCTCACAAAAAAATTTCATAATAAAAATTATAAATTAATTAAAAAAGTTTTTATCCTGCAGTTGCAAACGAAAATAGAAAAGATGACAACCAATCAAATAATCTAAAAAATATGTAGCCATTGCACATCAACCTGAAACATGCAATATCTTGTCTAAATATAAAATTACCTGCCAAACTACAGATTACTTTAAAAAATCTACTTGATTCAACAAAAAGCAAAGTATAAATTCTGTAATTCATAAAGCTACCTGTTCATGTAATGAAAATTATATAGGAAAAACGATTCAAAAATTAAACACCAGAATTAAAGCTCACCAAAAAGGACATGTTAATGATACCATATAATCAAAACATTTAAGTAAATGAAACTGGACATGAAATATATTTAGATAATGTGTTAATTTAAATAAAGACGAGAAAGAATACAGTTGCCTTTGTCAATTCTTAGATACCCGTACTCTGTTTATATTATTATTATTTTTTTTTACTTTTTCAGTATTTTAAAATAACTTGAGTGTTCACAGAACATAAAAATAAAAATAAAATCTAAACTTATAACAATAAAATATACTATTTAACATTAACTTAAAATTTAAATTTTTATCTATGTAACAACATTAGGGTTAATTAAAATTACAATTTACCTTTAATAACTTTAATACATTCTTTTTAATATAAATTTATTGTAATATGACTCGTATCAACTTAATGTAGAACATTTTAAAACATTTTTTGTATAAATTCATTACATTAATTATTTTAATTGAAAATATTTAAATGTTGTGTCAGCTAATTTAGTTGCATAATGTAATTGAAAGTTAAAATTTGTATTTTTAACGTATTGTATCATAATATTAACCTAAATAAAATTGTATTTAAAGAATGAATTTTGTAATAAATTTTATCATTAATAAAAGCTCAATTACAAAAAAACATTGTTTTATTGTGAAGCAAACATTGGTCCTTCGAGCCGGATAATTCTATAGAACAAGTGTCTTTAGAATTCATAAAAAAAAAACTTTAGAACTTTATAAACTTTAGTCTTAGTTTATATAACTTTAATTATAAAACTAGCGTTTATAATTATATCTATAAAACTAAGTTCTTTAGAGAAACAAAAAACAATTTAAAGTAATACTGTGGAACTAGTATCTACAGCTAAGAAAAAAAAAATCTTTTACAGGCTATTTAGGCGATTTTTAATCAAGCTAATTTTCAAGGATCCGGTACCTTAATATTTCATTTTAACCACTTCTTAAGGTTAGAAACATTACTTAAAAGCATTACAAAACTATTTTATAACAAGAAAGAATTAAACATCATGGAAGGCTTCATTAAACATCAGAAAGAATTATATTTAAAGATTGAAAAGATAAAGGTAAATTTTAAGAAGGACTCTTTAGATAGAAATACTAAAAAGTATGTGCAAGCCCTCATGAAAACTTTAAATGACTATTAGAAAACGGCTGTTGAAAATAATGCAGAAATCAATCAATTGAAAGAAGAGTGCTCCAGAACATTCTTATTTTAAAAACAAGGATTTTGAAATCTTAATAAATTTGGTAGATGAACTTAAGGGGATTTTAGAAGCTGCTGAAACAAACGCCCCTGCAGTTAATATACCATCAAAACTATTAAAAGAATTAAAGAAACAGTTGGAACTTATAAAGGCGATAGAGCGAATATATCTGAAGGTTAAGGAACAGGAAGATAAAGAACCGAATCTGGGCTTTATTGAAAACATTAGAAGAGTATTGGTAAATAGTGATGAAAAACTACATGGACATAACTGGAGATAAGTCTATTTTAGAACTCAACAATAAAATAACGAGCTTATCTCCAGCTCCAGCAGTTCGAGCCCAAAGACAATCAAAACAAGATATGAGTGTGAGCTTGCCAAAAATTGACATTCCAAAATTTTCAGGGAGTTATTCTAAATGGAAATCTTTCAGAGACTTGTTTATGGAAGTAATCGACAACAACTCAAGCATAGGAAAAGCTCAAAAATTATATTACTTAAAAGCTAACATCACTGGAGAACCCGCAGAATTAATTAAAAATTTACCAGTAACAGCTGAAAATTATGACTCCGCTTGGAACATTTTACATAAAAGATTCAATAACACAAGAACTCTTTTATCTGCTCAACTAAAATCATTTTTAAATCAAGGGGCAATACACAAAGAAACAGGAATGGCTATAAAGAAGCTTCATGATACATCAAAGGAATGCTTATTAGCTATTCAAAGTTTGAACGTTGATACTTCAAATGGGATCCAATCTTTATACATATGCTGACACAAAGATTGGACAAAGAAACTCATCGGTTATACGAACAATCATTAACCAATCCAAGAGAAGTGAAACAAAGGTTAAAACATTATATGGGTCAATAAATAACTTATGCATAATATGCCAAGGAACACATAAAATTTATGCATGTGAAAAATTTAAGCTTCTGAATATACAACAAAGAATCGCAATAACAAAAAAGAATAATTTATGTGGAAACTGTTTACGGGATGGTCATTTTACAGCTAAGGGCACAAGTTGGTCAAAATGCAGCGTGTGTAACAAAAGGCATCACACCTTGTTGCACTTAACGCATCAAAACAACAATAATGGATCTGACAAGAAATTATCAACTGACAATATAAAGAGAATTGATATAAACACTCACTGTGCAACAAACTTATCAAAACGAAAGGTCATTTTACCTACAGCGGTGATAAAAATACAAAGATTAGATTACAACGTTTGCAACTGCCTAAACACAAGGTACATGCAACCGCATTGGGAATTGGCAATACAAAATCCGGTATAGTTGAAAATTTCGTAGAAATTACATTAAAATCGAGATTGAGTACGTCATTTTTATGCGTGACCAAAGCATTAGTCTAACTAAAGTTGACCGACTATTTGCCCTCAGAAAATATAACTTCCTATCACAATTGAAAACATGTCCGAAGTTTAGAACTAGCAGATCCAAATTTCTATACATCAAAAAAAATAGATATAATTTCGGGAGCTGATGTCTTCTGTCAAATAATTCAAATTAAGGTTATAAGGCGAAAGCCAGGAACTCCCATAGGACAGAAAACCAAGTTTGGTTATATCTTATCAGGTGAAGTAAAAGGGGAGGCTCCAGAAAATACAATTAACTGCTTTATTGGTGACACTGACACTAGCAAAGAACGAAATAAATTTTGGGAGAGTGAAGAGCTTTCACCAGAGAGGACTGCGGGATCTGAAGAAATAGAGTGCTAGGTTCATTTCAAATCCACGCATCTGCGTCAAAAGAATGGAATACATACTGTACGATTACCGTTTCGCCAACATTCCTATTTTAACGAATTACAGGGATCTAGAGACTTAGCACTTGCAAGGCTATTTCAACTGGAGAGAAAATTTAAATCTAACAACTTGCTGGAAATTATGTACAAGGAATTTATGGCAGAATATATTCAGTTAGGTCATATGGTGCCAGCTTCTGAAAATACCGCAAACAAATACTATCTACCTCATCATGCAGTATTTAAACACGACAGCTCAACAACTAAATTATGAGTACTTTTTGATGCTTCGGCCAAAAGAAATGCATCCAAAAATCTTAACGATATAATGATGATTGGAGAAAACTCACAGCAGAATATAACCAAAATTTTGATGCGATGGCGCAAGCATAAGGTGGTATTTACAGCGGATATTGAGAAAATGTTTCGCCAGATTCGAATAGATGACCGAGATCAAGACTTTACCTTTACCTATGGAAGAAGCAGCTTCAGCAAGCATTCAATTAATTAACTTGTTAAAGGCAGGACGTTTCAATTTACGCAAACGCAATTCCAATTATTCTCGTTTATTATACAATCATTTTTTATACTAAATTCATAAAAGGCAGTTAAAGGATAAATACATAGATGTTCAACTTGTCACCGCTTTAAAGCGTCTTCAGCTTCTCAGTTAAAGGGAAATCTGCCTAAGCCTCGCGTAACGATATCCAGACCGTTCACTAATTGCGGGGTTGATTATGCCTGACATTTTACCTTAAAAACATCTATTGGTCGAGGAACTAAGACATGTAAGGGTTATATATCTCTTTATTTGTTTGAGTATTGACCTCGCCTGAAGAGAATGTTTTAAATGAAAATACTAACTTACTAACAAGATGGCAACTTCTGGATCAGCTTCATCAGAGGTTTTGGAAAAGGTGGTCTAAAGAATATTTGTCTAGATTACAACAAAGACCAATATGAACTCAACAGCAACCAAATTTTAAGGTTGGTAACATAGTACTAATAAAGGAAGACAATTTGCCACCAACAAGATGGTCACTGGGAAGAGTGATTGAAGCAACTTGCGATGATAACGGTTTTGTTAGAGTTGTGCCTCTAAAAACAAAATCCTCAGTTTTGAAAGATCTATAACCAAGCTATCATTATTGCCAATTGCAGAGAATGAAGATGACTCTAGCTATGACGCAGCAGTAATGTTAAAAGATGGTACGATCGAAAAATAAAAATTAAACAAATCATTCATTTGTCAAGAGGAAACACAAGCACTCCCAAAATGAACTCGACAATAAAAAGATAAAGAAATCTAAGTCAACATGCAGCAGTTTAAGCTGTATGATATTTACCATTATTTTTAGTTTCTTCTTTACGATTGCACTGGCAAGAAAACCATCCGCATACTACAGTAACACTCAGTTTGGCAATGAACAAGGCATGTACTTCGAAAACATTGCAAACACTAATATTTATAACAGTGAATGGAACTTAATCGTACACTTTAACTTATCAAAATAATATGCTACTTCACTACTATTACTACTAAGAAGAAAAGAGTTGCATTTGGAATTATTGGAAATGTAGCACATAACCTCTTTGGAGTCCTAGAAGAATTTGCTGAAAAATATGAAACAGATATTAGTCAACTAAAGAAAATGAACGTCAGATGGAAGCATTATTTCTAAAGCAAACTTCCATATCGGATTCAACTCTAACATAATTAAACGCGAGCAACTGCCTGGAAATTAGCAATATTTAGCTATGAAACAACAACTTTCTTCTTTTCAAGATGATATAAATAGAACAAAACAAACGCAAACTTTAAACATACAAACAAACAACAATCGATTCTTTCTGTCATAACCGACACACGTTACAACCGAATTAATACATTGTTAGTAGCTCCTGAACAACTCAAATCACAATTTAAAATTCAGAGAACATATTCCTAGTCATTTAAAAATACCAGATGACCAAAATCAAATTTTACATTACATTACATTCCTTAATGCAAGTGAAAGCACGAGTTACTCCAAACAACATACTTTTTGAAATAAAATTGCCACTGTTAGATGCAGAGTGTTATCAGATATTTTACAGCTTATTCCTATTCCTCTAACTAGAGGAAGTATTTATTGCTAAATAAACTTCGCGATCGATGAGAGAAATTGATACAAATTTGTGCAGGTCTCGGAAATCCGATCATCTTTCATGCAGCTAACCATTGGATCTACACTTTAGATAAAAATATCATAGTTGATTTAAATTGTGGTTCAAAAAAGTTGTATTAACTGGAAATGGGATTATTCGCTTAAATCCTGGTTGCACGCTTAAGCATTCTGGTATGTTTCTATCGTCCAGTCAAGAGTTTACAGCAAACATAACATCATCCTTTTTAATAGTATCAGAAATACCACATGATATTTTAGCTAATTATCTTAAGAGTTCGAAAAAAATTAATAAAGACTTAAATAATTTGTCAATTTGGTAAGACGAAATAACATCAGTCGACATTCAAACATTACATGCTAAAATAAATGATCAGAGAAATGAAATAGCAGCAGTTAGAAATATTAATATTCATGATGTTTATCATTATGCCATGGTTTATATAATTCTTCTATTAGTTTGCGTAATAGCTATTTGCTATTGGTTGAGCCGTTATAGAAGAGTTTTGGTAACTTCATCGAAGACATCACCTATTGATCCAACTATAAAGATTGCAGAATCAGTGACTACAGTAACTAGCAGCACACCTACAGTCGTTCCTAGATAGCATCCTTTTAATTATTAATTCAACCTCCCCCCAGGTTCACAGAACATAAAAATAAAAATAAAATCTAAACTTATAATAATAAAATATACTATTTAACATTAACTTAAAATTTAAATTTTTATCTATGTAACAACATTAGGGTTAATTAAAATTACAATTTACCTTTAATAACTTTAATACATTCTTTTTAATATAAATTTGTTGTAATATGACTCGTATAAACTTAATGTAAAACCTTTTTTGTATAAATTCATACTAACCTATATTAATTATTTTAATTGAAAATATTTAAATGTTGTGTCAGCTAATTTAGTTGCATAATGTAATTGAAAGTTAAAATTTGAATTTTTAACGGATTGTATCATAATATTAACCTAAATTAAATTGTATTTAAAGAACGAATTAATTAATATTAATTAATAAAATTTTGTATTAAATTTTATCATTAATAAAAGCTTAATTACAAGAAAACATTGTTTTATTGTGAAGCAAAGATTGAGTGAATTTTATAATTTCTAGAACTATAGTTTGTACATACGTATATTGAATATATATATTTATACAATCTTCAAAAGCAGATTCTAACCTTCAACTTAACGATTATCGATCCAAAACTTAGCGATAAATGTATGTAATAATAATGATGCTAAGTGGCAGATATTAATTTCTCATACGAAACTTACTACAAAATACCAAATATATATTAATATGCATGTCGCCATATACATTGCATTATTTCTTTAAATATGTTTCATTCATAGTATAATTTCTTATAAATACAACAAAATACGTATATGTATATACGCCGCTATATATGTATATATCATGTATATATCAACATTCTTATTTTACATCATTCATTCATAAGAGATATACATATACGATATGTAAACAAACATGATATATAAGTTTTTTTTTTAATGCATTTCTCTGTCACATAAATGTGGACAAGAAATTACACAGCCTTGCCTGTTCAGGCGTAGCTGTAAGTGTCGTAAGTTAGAATAACTCTTACGACGTGTGTGAGATTGGAACCTACATTCCCTTCGTGTTTACAGCGTATTTAAAACGCTCTTCCCCACTAAGTCACCGAGATCCCGATATATAAGTATGTATACCAATATTATATAAATATGAGTTCTTCAAAAAACCGTTAATTTTTATTTATTCAATTTCTTTGTACTACGCATCATCATCCTCAACAATTTTAAATTATGGAGTAAAAAAAATTCAAAACAAGTAAATGTAACAGTAAGTCGATGCAACCGACTTATTAATACCCTACACCTGAATAATTCGAATTAAATTACAAATCCATAAGTTTTTTTGGCAGCTGCTTGACCTTCCTCCCTTTTCTGTCTTATTCAACTCGAATTTCAGGAACCTAAAAGAGGCATCCTCTTGGGATATGCTTGACACCTTTGTAAAAAATTTTCAGTTTCTATCTTTATTAATTTCGAAGATTATTAGTCCTTGGAAGGTGTGTGTCAGGTACCCGAATCGCCGCTCCAATTCATCGAATCCATCTCAAGAACATAAAGAAAACATGCCAGAACACCATTGTACTAAATATCAAGGTTCTACTTTTGTAGGTTTTGGAGATATGCCCGTTGCTCTTGTGCTCGTCCGGAAGTTTCCAAAATACGAGCCCATGGTTCAAATTCTTTCAAATGCCAGTTTCCAATTTTACAGAAAAGGAAACATAACAGAACACCTTTGTACTAAAAATAAAAGTTCTAATTTTGTTGGCTTTGGAGATATACTCGTTTGCTCTGGGGCTCGTCCGGAAGCTTCAAAGATTTGAACCCATAGACCAAATCCCCACAAATTTCAGAAACATAAATCAAACATGAAGGAACACCATTCTGCCTAATTTAAAGGTTATAGCTTTGTTGCTTTTGGAGATAATATCATTTGCTCTGCGGCTCATTCGGAAGCTTCCAAAATGCGAACCCAAGGACCAAATCCACTCAAATTTCGGAGACCTAAATCAAACATAAAAGAACACCATTCTGCCGAATTTAAAGGTTATATCTTAGTTATTTTTGGAGATAATCTCATTTGCTCTGGGGCTCGTTCGGAAGATTCCAAAAACCAAACCCATGGACCATATCCTCTTAAATTTCAGAGACATAAATCAACCGGGAAGTAGGATCATTGTAAAAAAATTTAAAGGTTCTATTTGTTGATTTTGGAGATAATATCGTTTGCTCTGGGGCTCGTTCGGGAGCTCCCAAAATACGAATCCATGGTTCAAATTCTTTCAAATGTCAGTTACCAATTTTATAGAAAAGGCAACATGACAGCGCACTCTTGTACTAAAACTAAAAGTTCTATCTTTGTTGGTTGTGGAGATATACTCGTTTGCTCTGGGGCTCGTTCCGAAGCTTCCAAGATAAGAACCCATGAACCAAATCCTCTCAAATTTCAGAGACTTAAATAAAACATGAAAGAACACCATTCTGCCAAATTTAAAGGTTATATCTTAGTTGGTTTTGGAGATAATCTCATTTGCTCTGGGGCTCGTTCGGAAGCTTCCAAAATCCAAACGCATGGACCATATCTTCTTAATTTTCAGAGACATAAATGAAACGGGAAGGAACATCATTGTAAAAAATTTAAAGATTCTATCTTTGTTGATTTTGGAGATAATCTCGTTTGCTCTGGGGCTCGTTGGGAAGCTTCCAATATACGAATCCATGGTTTAAATTCTTTGAAATGTCAGTTTCGATTTTTATAGAAAAGGAAACATAACAGCACACTCTTGTACTAAAAATAAAGGTTCTATCTTTGTTGGTTGTGGAGATATACTCGTTTGCTCTGGGGCTCGTTCGAAAGCTTCCAAGATCTGAACCCATGAACCAAATCTTCTCAAATTTCAGAGACTTAAATAAAACATGAAAGAACACCACTCTGCCAAATTTAAAGGTTATATCTTAGTTGTTTTTTGGAGATAATCTCATTTGCTCTGGTGCTCGTTCGGAAGCCTCCAAAATCCAAACCCATGGACCATATCCTCTTAAATTTCAGAGATATAAATCGAACGGGAAGGAACATCATTGTACAAAATTTGAAGGTTATATCTTTATTGGTTTTGGAGATAATAGCATTTGCTCTGGTGCTCGTTCGGAAGCTTCCAAATTCCAAACCCATTGACCAAATTCTCTTAAATTTCAGAGGCATAAATCGAACGGGAAGGAACATCATTGAACAAAATTTAAAGGTTCTATCTTTGTTGGTTTTGGAGATAATCTCGTTTGCTCCGGAATCAATCGGAAGCTTCCAGAATCCGAACCCATAGACCGATTTTGTCCAGATTCGAACTTAGCCTTCCCTTCATAATTAGTAATCTACCATATGAATTTCATCAAGATAGCTTTATTAGTTTTTGAGTTATCCTGCGAACGGACGGACGGACATCATTAAATCGACTCAGGAGGTGATCCTGATTCAAAATATTTATACATATCCATATCTAACTCGCTTCCTTTTGGTGGTTACAAACACCATACCAAAGTTAATATACCCTATACTTTAGGTGTAGGGTATAAAAATCGTTAACGAAATTTGTTAGGAAAATTTAAAAAATCAAGTCACACTTTCGACAATGTTAAGATAACCTTATATTATTATAAAACAAGTAAATGTAACAGTAAGTCGATGCAACCGACTTATAAATACCCTACACGTGAATAATTCGAATTAAATTAAAAATCCTTACGTTTTTTTGGCAGCTGCTTGAACTTCTTTCCTTTTCTGTTTTATTCAACTCGAATTTCAGGAACGTAAAAGAGGCATCCTCTTGGGATATGCTTAACACCTTTGTAAAAAATTTTAAGTTTCTATCTTTATTAATTTCGCAGATTGTTAGTCCTTGGGAGGTGTGTGTCAGGTACCCGAATTGCCACTCCAATTCATCAAATCCATCTCAGGAACATAAAGAAAACATGACAGAACACCATTGTACTAAATTTAAAGGTACTCCTTTTGTTGGTTTTGGAGATATGTTTGCTGCTCTTGTGTTTGTCCGGAAGTATCCAAAATACGAACCCATGGTTCAAATTCTTTCAAATGTCTGTTTCCAATTTTACAGAAAAGAAAACATAACAGAACACCTTTGTACTAAAAATAAAAGTTCTATCTTTGTTGGTTGTGGTGATATACTCGTTTGCTCTGGGGCCGTCTGGAAGCTTTCAAGATTTGAACCCATAGACCAAATCCTCACAAATTTCAGAAACATAAATCAAACATGAAGGAACACCATTCTGCCTAATTTAAAGGTTATAGCTTTGTTGCTTTTGGAGATAATATCATTTGCTCTGAGGCTCGGTCGGAAGCTTCCAAAATCCGAACCCAAGGACCAAATCCTCTCAAATTTCAGAGACCTAAATCAAACATGAAAGAACACCATTCTGCCAAATTTAAATGTTATATCTTAGTTGGTTTTGGAGATAATCTCATATGCTCTGGTGCTCGTTTGGAAGCTTCCAAAATCCAAACCCATGGACCACATCCTCTTAAATTTCAGAGACCTCAATCGAACATGTAGCAACATCATTGTATAAAATTTGAAGGTGCTATCTTTGTTGATTTTGGAGATAATCTCGTGTGCTCTGTGGCTCGTTGGGAAGCTTTCAAAATCCAAACCCATGGACCAAATCCTCTCTAATTTTAGAGACCTAAATCAAACATGAAAGAACACCATCCTGCCAAATATAAAGGTTATATCTTCGTTGTTTTTGGAGATAATCTCATATGCTCTGGGGCTCGTTCGGAAGCGTCCAAAATCCAAACCTATGGACTATATACTCTTAAATTTCAGAGACATAAATCAAACGGGAAGGAATATCATTGTAGAAAATTTAAAGGTTCTATCTTTGTTGGTTTTGTAGATAATCTCGTTTGCTCTGGGGCTCGTTCGGAAGTTTCCAATATACGAATCCATGGTTCAAATTCTTTCAAATGTCAGTTTCCAGTTTTATATAAAAGGAAACATAACAGCACACTCTTGTACTAAAAATAAAGGTTCTATCTTTGTTGGTTGTAGAGATATGCTTGTTTGCTCTGGGGCTCGTTCCGAAGCTTCCAAGATAAGAACCCATGAACCGAATCCTCTCAAATTTCAGAGACTTAAATAAAACATGAAAGAACACCACTCTGCCAAATTTAAAGGTTATATCTTAGTTGGTTTTTGGAGATAATCTCATTTGCTCTGGTGCTCGTTCGGAAGCTTCCAAAATCCAAACCCATGGACCATATCCTCTTAAATTTCAGAGACATAAATCGAACGGGAAGGAACATCATTGTACAAAATTTAAAGGTTCTATCTTTTTTGATTTTTGAGATAATCTCGTTTGCTCTGGGGCTCTTTCGGAAGCTTCCAATATACGAATCCATGGTTTAAATTCTTTGAAATTTCAGTTTCGAATTTTATGGAAAAGGAAACATAACAGCACACTCTTGTACTGAAAATAAAGGTTCTATCTTTGTTGGTTGTGGAGATATACTCGTTTGCTCTGGGGCTCGTTCGAAAGCTTACAAGATCCGAACACACGAACCAAATCTTCTCAAATTTCAGAGACTTAAATAAAACATGAAAGAACACCACTCTGCCAAATTTAAAGGTTATATCTTAGTTGGTTTTTGGAGATAATCTCATTTGCTCTGGTGCTCGTTCGGAAGCTTCCAAAATCCAAACCCATGGACCATATCCTCTTAAATTTCAGAGACATAAATCGAACGGGAAGGAACATCATTGTACAAAATTTAAAGGTTCTATCTTTTTTTGATTTTTGAGATAATGTCGTTTGCTCTGGGGCTCTTTCGGAAGCTTCCAAAATCCGAACCCATGGACCAAATCCTCTAAAATTTTAGGGACTTAAATAAAACATAAAAGAACACCACTCTGCAAAATTTGAAGGTTATATCTTTATTGGTTTTGGAGATAATAGCATTTGCTCTGGTGCTCGTTCGGAAGCTTCCAAATTCCAAACCCATTGACCAAATCATCTTAAATTTCAGAGACATAAATAGAACGGGAAGGAACATCATTGAACAAAATTTAAAGGTGCTATCTTTGTTGGTTTTGGAGATAATCTCGTTTGCTCCGGAATCAATCGGAAGCTTCCAGAATCCGAACCCATATACCGATTTTGTCCAGATTCCAACTTAGCCTTCCTTTCATAATTAGTAATCTACCATATGAATTTCATCAAGATAGCTTTATTAGTTTTTGTGTTATCGTGCGAACGGACGGACGGACGGACCGACGGACATCGTTAAATCGACTCAGGAGGTGATCCTGATTCAAAATATATATACATATCCATATCTAACTCGCTTCCTTTTGGTGGTTACAAACACCATACCAAAGTTAATATACCCTATACTTTAGGTCTAGGGTATAAAATGTTGCTAATAGAAATAGAAGTATAATGTTGGAGCTTTAATTTTTATGTATTACTTTAAAAAAAATTTAACAGATTTTCAAGTTACAGGTGTTTAAAAACAAGAAATTTTCAGTATTTGACCCCTTACAGTTCCTAAACAAATGAGAGATACAAAAACATTTTTTTTGAAATAATTCATACATATTTTAAAAGGCCTAACTCCTGTCAAAATTACAAGTTTCTAACTTAAACTGTTTAGAAGATAGAAGGAGTCAAGAATTTTGAAAAATTTGAGTTTTGCATAAAGTTAAATAAAGACACAATGTATATTTTTGTTTGTATACAATGTATATATCGTATGGCACAAGTATATATATATTTATTATATATTTATTTGCAAAGCTAGTAAAAGCAGTTACTCTATCCGTTTTCAAATTGAAGGAACACCTTATAGAACTTCTGTCATAACAATTTAAATATAGAGCTTTTTCGAATTTTGAGGAGCTGTACCTCCGTAACGGGTGGGGCTATGGAATAAAGTTCCCCCATAAAATTAATATTTTTATGATATCTATAAGCACTTAAAATGTCATGGCTCTACTTGAAACTATGTAGAACTTTTGAAAAAGTTGTATGAAAAATGTGGAGATCAAAAAGTTAGTTGTTCGAGAATCGTGAGCTACCCGAAGTTTTGGTCGGATCTCAAACAAAAAATATAGGGAACCTACAAATGAGCCAATAATATTTTCTGTTAATTTCAATTAATTTCAAGACTCTCGCTTTTTTAGTTTTTGAGTTATCTTGCTGACGAAGAGACGGAAAGACAGACAAAGCTAAATCGACTCAGAATTTGATTCTGATGCGAACCATTCCCTACAAAGTATATCTAGCTTGCTTATATCGAAGAGTTACAAACGGAGGAGCAATTTCAATATACCCGATCCCTACCGTACGGGTATAATAACATTCACTCATCCTTAATGTTCAAAGAAATTATATATAAAGGGTCTTTCATATTGAGTTTTCAAAAGTGAATAATTAAAAGACATAGATTGAATTGAAAATGGAAAAGTTTTTATTTATTTTTAAAGAACAATGTTTGCCATTTACAGTGTGAAAATGATATCTCCCATGTGACCACCTCTTGCGTCTCTACAGTACCTGATTCTTTTATCAAAATTTTCGGTTCTAGCATACTTGCGAATCTATCTCACCAATAACTCGAATAATATCTAGTTTCAATGCTTCAACGTTTTGAGGATTATCCTTGTAGACCTGTCCTTTCACATAGCCCCAAAAAAAGATGTCTAACGGTATCAAATTACAGGCAAAGATGTCTAATTGTATCATCTTGAAGGCCAAATCTCTGGCTGTATGACACGTAGGCCCATCTTGTTGAAACCTCATGTCCTCAGTATCAATATTTTCCAGTTTTGATCATAAAAAAAGTGTGATCATGTCGCGATATCTGGTACCGTTAACGGTTATGGCTCTTCCAGCATCATTTTAGAAAAAGTACGTAGCAATCACACCACCTGACCACAATGCACACCAAACAGTGACTCTTTGTGGATGCGCTGACTTCTCTTGCATCACGCGAGGGTTTTCCTCTCCCCAAATATGGCAGTTTTGTTTATTAACGTAGCCACCGATCTCGAAATGTGGTTCGTCCTAAAAGATTTTTTTTTTTTTGAAAAATCGTCGTTTTGTCCAGTATCCAATTGTATCCAGTATTGGCAAAGTCCCGACGCTTGAAATGATCTTGTGACAGCAATTCTTGTGTCAATTGAACTTTGTAGGCTTCGCTAAATCTTTGTGCATAATACGGCATACAGTTGACTCAGAAAGTCCCAATTATAGTGAACGTCGGTAAATTGACATGATGGGGTCAGCTGTAACACTATCACTCACAGCACCAATGCTTTCTTGTGAACGATCGGCACGAGCATACTGATGTCTTTCGATCTTGTACTGCACCAGTTTCTTGAAATTTTTAGTACTGCACAATACTAGAAATTTGTCGCAAAGCATCGCGTAATTTGCGAAATACATTTTTTACAGAACGACCATTTTCATAAAATAATTCAATAATTTCAACACGTTGTTGTAATGTATACGACATTTTTATAAATGGCAAACCTTCAACTGTCAAAATTACATATAATATGGGTAAGTTCAATGTTTGAAATGTGTTACACAGGCAAAACTGTGTTTGAAAACTCAATTTGAAAGACCCGTTATAAAAACTACAAGTAACATCAATAACAAAATCAGACTATGCTCTACTAGGATGTTCATACGACAATATATTTAAGATAACAAAAATACAAAATTTAATTTAATTTATTTACTTTTTATTTAACTTTTTTTTTTTTTTTGTTTTTAACAAAAATTAATTTTTGTTTGATAAGTTCCCAAATTGTTTAAATCTGGTCACTTTAATAATTGTTTATAAGAGAATTCGTTTTTGTGTTGTTTGTTTTAAAATCAAATGCACTTAAATTTTTATACATTATTTTATATTTTTTTTTAAACGTGGCCAGGTGTGAATCTTCAAAAGATACAATGTGTCCGTAGCACATGTACATGTACATGTACATGCCGGATTCTTACAGCTAAACCACACCCTTCCTTTATTAAAGCTAGCCAAACTGACTAACGATTAATTTTATGGTATCTTGTTTGAGTATAGGTTTTATGTGCTTTCCGAAAGGAAATCTGTACTCTCTGCTAAATCTAAAAGTCTTTTTCTTTTAAACCTTCCTGTAATAATCTGATTATTTATTAATTGAGCAGCTTCAACATGTATATGCTCTTCTAGACGAGCTTTATGATTCATGGCATATCTGTTTATTTTATCCATTATTTTGGGAATTCTTAAATCTCTATGAATGTCACTATTACGTACACACCAGGGAGCACTTACTATGTTATGTAGGACTTTGCTCTGAAAAATTTGTATTTTTTTAATATGCGCTTGCTTGGCACAATCTCAAAATTGAATACCATATAGCCATATAGGTTTAATTCATTGGTTATAAATTACCACTTTATTATGTATTGTTAGTTTAAACTTAAGACCTAGCAGCCAGTTATTTGCTCTGTATTTATTTTCAAGTTCTAGCAAATGTTGCTACAGTTAGATTTTCTATTTCTGGTAAATCACTTGTGTAAAGCAGGAACACCAGCTTTTATTTATTTTAGTATGGAGAACTCTTTTTCTTGTTTAATTCTAAATAATCTCTCAGACAAGTACGATTCGAGTATCTCCACATATTGTAACGGTATCAATTTCCTTAATTTAAATAAAAATCAGTCGTGTCAAACTTTATCAAACGATTGCACTACGTCTAGAAATATTTATTTTTGTTTTTTTTTTATTTATTTAATCTTTATTCTCAAAATTATAATGCAAAATATTTAACAAAGTTCAAAACTTATAGCAGGAGAATAGTTAGTGATCTTATGTGTTTAAAATATTAACAAACAGTGTATAAGATCACTCCAAAAAAAATTGGAAATGGTTAAAATATATTATGCTATTTAACAATTTTAAGTGCGGTTACTTAATAAAAAGAAACTAATTAACGAATAAAAAGAGAGAGAACAATTTAGAAATAATTTAAAGTAAAACTTGTATTTAAAGTAAGAAAAAAAGAAAATTTAAACATATTAAATACAAAAATTAATAAAATTTGTAAATAAATTTGTATAATAAAAAATCAAAATGCTCAACAATTGCAATTCTAGACATTTCAAAATGAGGTTAAGGCGATAAAAAAATTTATAGTTACGTTGATAGAAGAAAAAATACAAAGTGAAAATAAACAGCTTAAAAATAAAAAAATTTCAATTAAAGTGTTTGAAAAGAAGACGTAAAATGAAAACAAAAATGATAATAGTAACATTATTTTCTGTAATGAAAGATTAACGTCTTATTTCAAATTACTGTATAAAAAAGCTCGAGAGATCAGAAAAAAGGGAATGGTTGAATATACATGGGTAAAAGATGGCAAATTATTTGTAAGGAAAACTCTTATTTATAAGACAATCTAAATATGTAATAATTTAACATTCAATTTGCACACCCATGTAAAAACCATTTAAAAGATATTTTTGAAATTAAACTAAAAAGAGAAAATCCACTAAAAATACTATATTTATTAAGTATTAAAACTAAAATTAATTATATATTACATAAATAAATTTTACAATTACATAAATAAACATATTAAATAAATTTAAAAACATTATAGACATTATAATTGTGACTGAATCATGGATAAATGATAGCCAAAGTTGTTAGTATAAAATTAAAAATTATAAAGAGCCAATAATATCTGGAAGACAAACTAGGCCCGGAGGAGGCCTGAAACTGCAGTGAACTGAAGTGAAAAAACTGAAATATCCTGCGATGAATTTAACAGCCTAGTAAGCATTAATATTGTATCTAAGCAGGTTAAATATGGTGTCTCATTTGTATATAGACCATCAGAAAATACTCTTAATCATATTAATAAATTGAATATTATAAACACATACAAAGCAAAAATCGAGTCAAGTGGATATTTTATTTGTCATGATGAGGTTACCAGACCAATTTCAAGAACATGTCTTGATCATGTAGTAAGTGGTAATCCGACAGCTGAGATGTATATTTCACTATTTAACCATGATTTATCTGATCATTTAACCTTAATGCTAAAATTAGTAAATGTAAGCATCAATAATAAACATACGGCAGAAGAACATATTTTTCAAAAAAATCAACTATATACAATATGAAAATCGAGATTCTGTTATAATAAAAGACAAATATAAATACTGGCTAAACAAGACAACTAAAATGAAAAGAAAAGAGTATGATATAAAACAATTTATAAAGGCCGGAAATGATCGAAAGAAAAATTAGCAGTTATAAAAAAATTAATTGGAGCGTAAAAAGTAGCAAAAAATGAATTTTATACTAATAGATACAACTTTCTTGATTTTCTATACTAATCAAGAAAAAAATGCTAAGCTTAGGTTAGGTTAGGTTAAGGTGGCTGCCAAAAAGGCACACTTAGACCGTATTTGGTCCATTGTGATACCACATCGAAGCTTTTCTATCCCACTCGTTAAAACCAATTTGAGCTTTTTGCAAAGCGAAGAATACTCTTCACATTTTTACCTGACAGATCGCTAAGGCTGTCGAAGAGATATTGCCCCAAATGCGTATTTCTTCTTGCCGACAAGGCCGGGCATGTGCATAAGAGATGGAGAGTAGTTTCCTCCTCTTCTTCATCCTTGCAGGATCTACAATAGTCGTTTGCGGATAAGCCAAGTCTTCTGGCATGCTTCCCTATTAGACAGTGACCGGAGATTATTCCCATTGTCATTCCAATGTCTGGCCTTTTGAGGGAAAGCAGATCGTCTTAAATCGGTTTTGGGCCATATCAATCTTGTGATATTGCACGAGGTTAAGTTTGAGCATTTGCAATTTACCATATCCGTTATTTCCTTTCCAAATAACGTTTTGCTTGTGGATAGAGGTACCCCTAGTGCTGTCCTATCCGGCAGAACTTGTAAGGTTGTACCAATTCTTGCGAATTCATCCGCTTTTTCATTTCCCGGAATACCTCAATATCCTGGTACCCAGCAAAGCTGAATGCTAAACTGCCTGGCCATCTCGTTAAGAAGTTTTCGGCAGTTTATTACAGTCTTTGAGGTTGTGCATGTTGATTCCAGAGATTCTAACGCAGCCTGACTGTCTGACAGAATACGTACTTGCTTCACAGTCAAAACGCTTCTATTCAGTAGAATCAAGGCTTTTTGAATTGCCATAATTTCCGCTTGGAAGAGCTACTGTGGTCTGGTAATCGGAAATTATGACTGATATTCAGATTATCTGAGAAGACCCCGCATCCTACATTTGTGAACCATCCGTGTAGAATTGTACTCCTTCGAAGGTCATCACTGTGTTCGAGTTCCAACTCTCACGGCTTGGTATGCTCGTCACATGAGATTTCCCGAAGAAGTAAGTGGGGAGCGTGCAGTCCACCAAGGCGGGAGTGGAGTTGAATTGGTTTATGATATCCGAGTGACCTTCTCGTGAATTGATCAACTGGGATGTAGCTTTTAATCTCACAGCTATGTTTGCGGCTGCAAATTTACTATAATATTCTACAGGCATCAGATTAAGCATGATGTCTAATGCCGCAGAAGGGGTTGTTATTAAAGAGCCACTAATACATAGTGTGGCAGTTCTTTAGACCCTAGCGATTGCCTTGCAGTTGACTCCTTTATCGATTGTCTTCCACCATACTAGGACTCCGTACATAAGAATGGGTCTTACTACGGATGTGTATAACCAGTAAGTCATGTATGGCTGAAGCCCCCATTTCCCACCAATGGCTTTTTTACACGAATAGAGTGCTATTGAGGCCTTTTTACTCTTTCTGAGATGTTAGCCTTCCAGCTTAACTTCCTGTCGAGAGTTAGACCCAGAAATTTCGCCGTTTCGCTAAAGGTAAGAGTGCAGCCATTTAACGAAGGCGGTTTTATTTTAGGAATTTTATATTTCCTTGTAAAGAGGACCAGTTCTGTTTTCTGTGGATTTACTGACAGCCCACAGTTTGTAGCCCATTTTGTGATTTTGTTTAGTGCAAGTTGCAAAACATCCCTGAGACTGTCTGGGAACTTGCCACTGACCACGACAGCAATATCGTCCGCATAGGCGATTATTGTGTAGCCCACCTCTTCCAGGATTTTAAGCAGTTTATTTAGCACCATATTCCAAAGAAGGGGAGTTAGCATCCCTCCTTGCGGAGTCCCTCTTTTCACAAACCTTTTTGCTGAAGTGTTGCCTAAGTTGGCACTGATGGCCCTGCTATTTAGCATATTAGCTATCAGTGCTCTTAGCTCCGGTTCAACTCCTAGGCTTATGAGTGCGTCCACAATTGCTACCTGATTGACGTTATTAAATGCTCGCTCAATGTCTATAAAAGCTGCAAGAGTATACTCTTTGCAATTTAAAGATCTTTCAATCGAGCTTGTCAAAGTGTGAAGTGCAGTATCCACTGATTTCCCTTTACAGTAAGCATATTGAGAGGCTGAGAACAGATTTTTATCTAAGTTGCAGCGGATATGGATGTCGATTAATCTTTCTAAGGTTTTTAGAAGGAAGGATGACAGGCTTATAGGCCGAAAGTCCTTCGCATGTGACTCCTTTTTCCGACCTTGAAAATGCTTTTTGACCAAGCCAGGGTAGTAGATGCAGTTCGCTGGATCTCAGCGGGTATAATTCCATCCGGGCCGCTTGACTTGAAAGGTTTGAAACTATCTATAGCCCATTGTAGTTTGTCCCCTGTAACCACCACCTCTGAAATAGTAGGGAGAGGGTTCAGAAGACAAGCCACCTCTGAGCTGTTATTTGAGGACCCGGGAAAATGGGTTTTTAAAAGTAATTCAAACGACTCCTCGCTTGTGGTACCCCAGCTGCCATCCTCTTTTTTAAGAAGACTGGGTACCATGGGGTTTGTCGATAGAATTTTCCTAAGTCTAGATGCCTCGGAGACGTTCTCTATACCTCCGCCGAATAGTCTCCAAGTGTCTCGATTCGCCTTTTTAAGTGCTTTTTTGTACTGACTAAGAGCCGTTTTATAAGAGCTCCAGTCCTGTACCTCATTCGTTTTTTTGGCATTATTAAAAGCCCCTCTACTATCTTTCCTCAGAGCTTTGATTTCATCATTCCACCAGGGTGGTTTAGCTTTCCCCCTAGGTTTACTGATGGGACATGAATGCACTAAGGACTTATTGCAGCCCTTAGTAAAAACGTTTACTAGGCTATTTAGATCCTGGATATTTTTAGGAATTCCAGGTGTTAAGGAGGGAAGCTCTGACTTTAAGTGCTCCCTATATTTGTTCCAGTCAGTTCTCTTAGGATTTCTATAGACTGACTTTGTTGGAGAACTTTTGTCCAGACTGAACTCAAGGTATCTGTGATCTGAAAAGGAATGCTCATCAGAAACTTTCCATGAGTTTATTTTAGAATAAATGAAGTCCGAGACTAAGGTTATGTCTTGTTGCCTATTATTAGTAACAAAGGTAGGTTCCCTGCCAATGTTATAGATTAGAAGGGTGGTAATTAAAAAGTAATCAAAAAGTGACTCACCTCTTTCGTTGGTATCCGAACTACCCCAGATGTCATGGTGAGCATTTGCGTTGCAGCTTATGATGACCCCAATGGTCATCCTTCTAGCATCCGCTAGCAACCCTGCCAAATTGGATGGAGGGAGTGAATTCTGCTAGTCGTAAGGATGATACGCCGCACCACCCTGGAGTCTCAAGTTTTTAGCTTTAGGCTCGCCGCGACCAGATCAGCATCAATTAAAGATACATAAAAGTTAAATATAATGTATTTTTAGTAAGTATACACGCTCTAGGTCTGCATACCTCTTTATTATACAACAACGTGTATCCTGGTATCTTGAGTCCATGAACCTGTTTTTTGTTGCCCATGGCTCTTGGATCAAGATAATATTTTCATCCGTTTTAATGAGGCGGACTTTAAGTGCGGCGGAAGCCGCTTTGGAGTGATGGAGATAAATTTGGAGTAGCTACATTACCTGAGCCATCCTTAATCTCCACCACCGTCGCGTTAGCTTCATCCTCGAAGTCCATTGCGAAGCTTTTGGCATCATCAAAGCTGTCGGAATCAGATCTAAATAGATCTTCTTCATCGTCAGCCTTGATAACATAATTCGCTCTCTTTGGAGCCGAGGAGGATGCTCCGTCAACGACATCGGATCGGTCAGAGTCTACCTCTTGGGCTTGACTTGGGCCTTCACCGATGCTCCTTGAAGCCTCCACCTCATTCTTTTTGTACACCTTCAGTGTAACCGTTGTGAAACCATAATTTATGACCCCTTTGTCTTTCGCAAGGAGTTGTAGGGAGTCCTTATTGACAATGACTAATGCCTGTCGGGATACTCTTACTACTTTCCTTAGTTTGGCAATCTTCCAATTGTGAGTTGGAAGTTGGGGATTTGACACTTTCATCATTTTGATGATCGTGTCTGCTTCGGCAGGCTCCCTTGGAAGCCATAACCTAGCTATTGGCCTGCTATGCTTTTTCTCCCTGCTTACGGCTTTGAGCTTGGCCCCAGACTTCCCACCTTATCTATCGCCTGCTTGTAGAGATCTGTCGATCTCTGATCAGCACAAGCAGTCAATTTGACGTGGCTTTGATGCCAGCCAGCGTCTCTACAGGAGGGTGGTGGTCCCGGATTTTCTTCCAGTACAACAACTTTCTTCCAGTTATTGGGAGAAATACCCCCATCCTCTAACCCCGCATCAATGATTGCCAGAATTAAACTATCCTTTGCAATTTCATTGAAAGGCTTGGTTGCCTTGTTGCTCCCTAGCAACCTAGCCTTTTTGGAACTACCCTGTAGCTCATCTTGTGACCTCTGTCTCTTGGACATAAGGCCTTTCGATGAACCTGGGATTTGTCCTTCTTGGGGCTTCATCTGGCCTACTATTGTTTTGGCCTAGGCTAAGGAGTTCTTTTGTGCTTCCGATAACTGACCAATATTGAGAGAGCTTAACCTCTCAATAATTTTATAGGGCGACCGTTTATCAAAGAAGGCTTGTTTCGAAGGGCGCACTTTGCGTACCGTCTTTGGTTGTTCGCGACTTTCCTTAGCACTGTCAGTGCCCGGTTTGGTCGCTTTACTTACCGACTTTTGGAAAGTGCCGGCTAACTCTTTTTTCGAATCTTTTTTTTTATTTTGTTCCATATTTGAACCCACGAGTACGAAGAAAAGGAAGGTCCACCCTATGCAGAGATTCGTAAAATTTTCTGATTTTCATTAATAATTTTCCATTTTTATAAAAAACTCATGTAAAGTATATACATATGTATCATATAGTACGTATAATCTATACCTATAATATACATATTCAAAAACGACGCTCTTTTATTCTGTTGAATTTTAAATTTTGCTTTTTTGTTTTTGCTTTTTGTTTTTTGTTTTTTTTCTAAATACATAAAATTTTAAAATATGTATGGTAGGAAATAAAAATTTCACAATATAACTGAATATAAACATTCGAATTTTAGAGAAGGGTTTGGTGCGGTGGTAGAGTGGCCGATTCGTAAACTTCGCAGTTTTGAGGTTTGCAAGTTCGACGCAATTCTATTTTTTTTTTTTGGTTTGTTTTTCTGATATTTTCATATAATCATATCATAATATTTAATCTGTAAATGACAGACATTTAAAACCCTTTTACTCAATGATTTACCAACCAACTTTAATTTTTTTTTTTTAAATAATAAATATTCAGTACAGCCATCTTACAAGTTTAATATTTTTCCTAAATTTTCCGATTTTCATTAATAATTTTCCATTTTAAAAAACCCATGTAAAGTATATACATATGTATCATATAGTATGTATAATCTCTATAATATACATATTCAAAAACGACGCTCTTTTATTCCGGTAAATTTTTTTTTTTATTTTTTCTTTTCGAATAAAAATTTTAAAATATTTGTTGTATGGTAGGAGAAGGAATTTCACAATATAACTGAATATAAACATTTAGATTTCAGTTTAGGTTTCAGTACAGCGGTAGAGTGTGGAGTTATTAATAGTTGCTTCTTAATCTTGCAAGTTCGATTCAGTTCAGTTTTATTTTTTTATTTTTTTTATTTATTTTTTTTATATTTTAAACGAAATAAATTCTTACATATCATAATATCATCGTAATATTTAATCTGTATTGATAGATATTTAAAACCCTTTTACTCAATGATTTACCATCTTAGACTTCTTATAATATATATATAATAGGTATATATTGAGTTTCCAATACTCAATAAATCAAGGGCAACTTCTAAACGATAATAATAACCGTTTTTTTACAAAAAATATCATTTGCAAAGAAATTTTAAATTCATAAAGGCTTTAAATATTGAAAATTGTATTTTTACATTTTAAATAACATAAAGAAACTGTACTGTATATACTGTATTGTAATTCCTAATTAAAACACCTCGAATTTCGAGGGGCGGGCGAATACTAGTTTTTGTTTAATTTTGAAAATATGTATAGAAAAATTAATATAGGAAATTAGAATAGTAAGTTATGTCCCTTATGTTTTAGATAGTATAGTTACATAAAGTTATTTTTACTTATTTGAATTGTATGAAACATTAAATGTATATTTTATTGTAATTTATATTGAAATGTATATTTTTAATAAAACACTATGAACTTTATGACTCATATGAGTATAATAAAGAATTAAATAAATAAAAAAAAATTAATATGAATTCATAATATATTGAAAAAAAATAAAAAGGCATATAAATCAAATAACATCTTTCGCGGACAGTCGGCCCACTTGTTTCTATATTAATTAAAACTAACTTGTATTTTTATGTGTATTCTTTTTTTATATATTTTAATGTCAAGAAGCGTATATCCACTTGTTTCAATTTCCTAGTGTCAACATATTTAAATTTGAAGCTATTTCCTTTATTGTTTATGAAAAGGGACTAAGAAATGCTTTGAAAACAATTTTTCCATTAAGTAGTTTAAAAGGACGCTGGTTTCACTATTGCCAGACTTTGCGCAGAAAATCATCTAAAATTGAAGAATTTACGAAGATATTGAAAAATAAAGAAAATGTTTGTAGATTGTTGTAGAAATGTTTGTAGAATCCATTTATGATGGATTTAATCTATTATTGACTGAAGCAATTGATATGTCATCAAAACAATCTAAAATATTTAAAAAATTTACTGATTATTTTGAGAAACAGTTGTTTATCAACGTAAAACCTTAATAAAATTCTTTTACTATTTTGTCATTAATTTTTGAATAACATTTTTTTATGCTAATAGGAAACTTCAACGAAAATATCGTTAGACAAAAAAAGAACAAACACAACGAGTGCCGTAGAATTTTTTAATGGACAGCTTAGTACTAAACTAAATAAAAAATGGCGTTCTTACCTGTAATGTTCTTGGCGTAAATAAACCTAATTCAAATTTATATTACCAATCGGGCTAAATTAATAAATGAAATGATTGAGAAGCTTGGTAATAAGAATTTGAATTGACTTTATTGACTTTTTCAATATTTTAATAAACAAACAAAATTTCGCTTAAATAACAATAGCGATTTCTTTTCTATCTTAGATGACATCGAAACTTTAAGCGATGACAGGAATGATGATCTTCAACAATTAGAAACAGAAAACGAAAAATTAATATATGTTATTTGTATAAAGTCAAGAGATATATTATTACAACAAAAAATTTATACGAATTATCCTTAAAAAATAAATCGAAAATTTTGTGAACATGTTGCATACAAATTGTTGAAAATTCTTGTAAAATTTATACCTAATTACTTATTTTTTGTTTGTATTTTGTTTTTTTTTTTCTTTTTAATTTCAGTAAGAAAACTGTTTTATTTATTTTGTTGACGAATGGAAAATAAATTAATAAATATTTGAAAAAAGTTGGTTTTTATTCTATGGATTAAGCTTAAAAACAGTATTTATACTTTTTTTTCAGGTTCTTAAAAACATATTCAATTACAAATCAACAATGTCAATTATTATATATTAATTAATTGACATTATGAACATTCTGAAAAACTCATAATGTCAAGTTTAAAATGTAGATAATGATAATATCAATTGACATTATGGAACTTGACATTATGATACCCTCCTAATAAATTCATGGGAGAATCTTATAAAAAAAACGAACATTCAAAATACATAGTATATGAAGACGATAACAATCTACAAGGATTGGCAATGATCCAATATTTACCACATAAAGATTTTCAGTGTGTTGATATTACTGAAAATATTGATGTACTTTCAGTTACCGATGATTCGGAAACTGGTCATATTTTAGAAGTGGATTTAGATAATACACAACATTTAGATGATTAGCGCAATGATTTTCCTTTTTGTGCTGAAAACAAAGTTCCACCAAAAGGTAAAATTCCTAAACTTGACTTAACAAACAAACACAAATACATAATCCATTATCGAAACTTAAAACAGTGTCTTCGAAACTGTTTAATTCTTAAGAAAATTTATAGAGTCCTAAAATTCACACAAATCAATTGATTAAAAAATATATTGATTTAAATAACTCACAAAGGTCAGTCGCTAAAATTGCTTTCGAAAAAGATTATTTTAAATTAATGAATAATGCAGTTTTCGGTAAAACAATGGAAAATGGAGATAAAAGAAAAAATGTTAAAATAGCTACCTCTTGGGAAAGTCAAGGAGAACATTTGGGTGGTCGAGAATTAATAGCAAAACCAGATTATGATAGTCGCTCTAGATTCACTAAAAACGTGATAGCCGTTCAGCTTAATCATATATTTAATTATGACAAACCTATATATTTAAGATTTACAGTACTTGAACAATTTGAAATCGTTATGAATGATTTTCATTATGATTACATTAAACTTAAATATGGTGGTAAAGTTTTTTTAAATTACACAGCACCTGATAGTTTAATTTACTCTATACATACAGATGATTTTTGCGCTGACATATATAGTGAAATACGACAAAGTTTTGATACATCAGATTATCCATCTGACAATTTATTTAATTTCCCTGTATTGAAAAGTTCTTGGTCTTTTTAAAGATGAGTTTAATGGAAAAATTGTTTCTGAATTTATGGGATTAAAATCTAAAATTTATTTTCTTTAAACACATGAAACTAAAACTATTAAAAAGGCAAAAGGAATAAAAAAAAATATATTGTCAATAGTTTAACGATAGATAATAATTATGAAAATTGTTTGTTAAAAAATTAAACTTGTTTAAGAGAAATGAAAATATTTAGATCACAATTTACATACAATTTATACACAAAATTTAAATAAAGTAGGTTTAAGTTCATTAGATAATACACGATATGTAAGAGAAGATAAAATAAACACATATGCTTGAAGGCATTATGCCATTGAGCAATAGTTGTAAAAAAAAGTTAAATAATGAAAAGAAAAAGAAATCAAGTTTTTGTTAGATGGCTTGGTCTTGATAAAACACACGATTTATGGATAAATATAAAAAATATTATTTAAACCAATGGAAATATACTTGTTTTTTTATTATAGTTAATATTTTTCTATATACATAAGTGTTATCAACAATATTCGTTAACATTAAAATAAAAATCGACATAAGTTTTTTTTCTTTTTTTTTTTTCTTTATTTCAATATTAATATAAATATACAATTCTAAATAGCGTTTCATTAACTTAAAACTAATATATTATTTTTAGATCTTAGCCTAAGCCGTCCGATCTTATAATTCAAAAGTATGAAATACAAATTTAGTACATTATGAATGTTAATAAAAAAAAAAAGCTAATTACTATCAAACTAAGTTAACTAAATTAAAAAAAAAATATATAGAATTTCGATACATATTTGTTTAAAAATTTAAAAATATTTACCAATTCATTGGTTCTTATTTTTCATTTAATTTAATTTAATTTTATTTTATTTGTTGTTTAAGTAATACTCAGAATGAATCTTTTTATTTGTGTTTGAAAGATTCTAATTAAATCGATTTGTTTGAGTTCAATTGGCAATTCATTAAATAATTTCAAACACTTATACAAACTATTATTATTTAATATGAAATTGTGTTTGATTCTATTATTAATAATTTTGAACGCAGTTAGGTATAATTCCCGTTTACAAACATTTGTGAAACTTAGATATCTATCAGAATATAGTAAATTTGTGGGGTACACACGGGGATAAAAGTGAATTATTTTTATTATTTTCTTTTGAATGATTTCAAGCTGATTTAATGTTCACTGATTAGCTCCATTCCATATTGGTTTTAGGTAAACAATGTGTGACATTATAAATGAGGAATATATTGAGGAATTAGCTATTATTATTATTATTATTATTATTATTATTATTATTATAATTATTGTTATTATTACTATTACTATTATTATTATTGTTATTGTTATTATTATTATCATTATTATTACTATTATTATTATTATTATTATTACTAGTATTATTTTTATTGTTATTATTTTACTACAGAGTCAGCGCCATCAGTGGATTACAATGTGCAGCAGTATATAACACCTTACTTGCATGATATAACCAAAGATGGATTCACTGTAGCAGTTATTATTATTATTATTACTATTATTATTATTATAATTATTGTTATTATTACTATTACTATTATTATTATTATTATAATTATTGTTATTATTACTATTACTATTATTATTATTATTATTATTACTATTACTATTATTATTATTATTATTATTGTTATTATTGTTATTATTTTACTCATGAGTCAGCACCATCCGTAGATTACAATGTGCAGCAGTATATAACACCTTACTTGCATGATATAGCCAAAGATAGCCCCACTGTAGCAGCTATTACTAATATTACTATTACTATTATTATTACTATTATTGTTATAATTATTGTTATTATTACCATTATTATTATTAATAATATTATTGTTATTATTACTACTATCAATTATACGATATTCATCAGTGTTAAACATCACCAAAAGGAAGCGAGTTAGATATGGATATGTATATATATTCTGAATCAGGATCACCTCCTGAGTCGATTTAGCGATGTCCGTCCGTCCGTCCGTTCGCACGATAACCCAAAAACTAGTGAAGTTATCATGATGAAATTTATACAGTAGGTTACTAATTACGAAAGGAAGGCTAAGTTCGAATATAGACATAATCGGTCAATGGATTCGGTTTCCTCCCATACAACTCCCAAAACCGAATACGCATATCTCCGAAATTAATAAAGATAGAAACTTAAAATTTTGTACAAGGATGTATTTTCCTAAATCCCTAGAATCCCTAAAATTTGGGATGAATTGGAGTGGTTGTTCGGGTACCTCCCACACAACTCCCAAAACCGAACAAGCATATATTCGAAATTAATAAAGATAGAAACTTCAAATTTGATACTAGAGTGTTGTTTCCTCAATCCCTGATTTGTCCAAAATTTGAGATGAATTGGAGGAGCTGTTCGGTTACCTCACACACAACTCCCAAAACCTAACAAACATATCTTCGAAATTAATAATGATAAAATCTTCAAATTTGATGCGAGGGTGCTGTTTCCTGAATCCCTGATTTGCCTAAAATTTGAGATGAATTGGAGTGGTTGGTCGGGTACCTCGCATACAGCTCCTAAAACCGAACAAGCATATCTTTGAAATTAATAAAGATAGAAACTGCAAATTTGATACGAGGGTGTTGTTTCCTGAATCCCGGATTTGCCTAAAATTTCAGATGAATTGGAATGGTTGTTCGGGTTTCTGCCACACAACTCCCAAGACCGAACAAGCATATCTTCAAAATTATAAAATATAAAAACTTGAAAATTGATATAAGAGTATTCTATCCTGTTTTGATAATGTCTCTAAAATTTGGGTTGAATTGGGGAGGTGATCCGGGTGCCTTCACACACTTCCCAAGACCTAACAAGCATATCTTCGAATTTGATAAAGATAGAAACCTGCAATTTTGTACAAAGGTTATAAAAGCATTTATTTTTTAGCTTATATTAAATGCCTAACTAAAATAACTTATGGATTTTTAATTTAATTTGAATTTTTTAGGTGTAGGGTATAAATAAGTCGGTTGCATTGACTCACTGTTACATTTACTTGTTTTTTGTGAAATTTCCGCAAGTTTTTAGAATTAAATATTTCAGAGTGAAAAATTTTTGTTTTTAGCTTGTAAAGTCATTTGGCTAACTTAGAGTCTCGTTGTTTTATATAGGTTTAAAACTCTAGTGTTATCTTTGTATTTGACTGAATATTTGTAGTACGATTCTTTTATTTTTATTTTATTCAGTATCTCCTTCATCATCGATATTTTTTTTATTTTCTTCCGTTTTAACCGCGAAAGTTTTTGTATTCTTTATTATGATATCACCCAAATCAGCGACAAAGTGATCAAGTTCATTATACGAATCTAGATTTGATCAAAAACTATCGAGTTTATTTTTATCATAATCTAAGACTGTTTTTCCTACCGTTTTTTCTTTTATTAAGGTTTTGAGATTCATGTTAATGAAAAACATATCGTGATCAGAAAGAAGTGTACCAGTTATCACGAAATTATTTTTGTATTTAACCAAGTCGGTCAATAATAACAAAGTGGTCAATAATTATTCTTGTTGAATTGGAAATTCTGGTGGCAAATTCAGCAGCTATTTTATTGTATATTAGGAAGCCATTACTTAGTATGGTATTTGTATATGTTAATACTTGTAAATTATTAATGTCCAGGAGATTCAAATTCATATCACCTAATACTATTGAGTTTTTATAACAAGCTGTTATTTGATCTAACTTATCAATAAAATCACATATACCCGTCTCGTGCGATCTATAAACACCAATAATGGAAATGTTATGGCTGCATAATTTATAAAATTAACGTTAAGATATTTGTTTTATAAAATTCCTCTTCACTTATAAAAATTGAATTAATATTTTCTCTAACATATGTGGCAACACCGCCATACGGCTCCTGCCTACTTGAAAAGTACGTCTCGAAACCATTTATATTAAAGAATGCATTCTCTTTTTTAATAAGCCATATTTCAGCCAGAAAGATTATGTGGATGCAAAGTCAAATGAATAAATCATAGATTCCAAATCGTATAATTTATTTTGAAGACTTTGAATATTGATGTAAATAATAATATAAATTTTTGTTATTGTTTGTAAACGATTTTAGGTTGCATACCCCTGACATATGTGATACATTCTTATTAAAAGATGAGTTTATAGCATTATTAGTAGTGAGCATTTGTTAAAAAAAAATAAAATGAAAAATAAAACATAAAATAAACGAAAAACGAAAAATTAATATATGTTATTTGTATAAAGTCAAGAGATATATTATTACAACAAAAAATTTATACGAATTATCCTTAAAAAATAAATCGAAAATTTTGTGAACATGTTGCATACAAATTGTTGAAAATTCTTGTAAAATTTATACCTAATTACTTATTTTTTGTTTGTATTTTGTTTCTTTTTTTCTTTTTAATTTCAATAAGAAAACTGTTTTATTTATTTTGTTGACGAATGGAAAATAAATTAATAAATATTTGAAAAAAGTTGGTTTTTATTCTATGGATTAAGCTTAAAAACAGTATTTATACTTTTTTTTCAGGTTCTTAAAAACATATTCAATTACAAATCAACAATGTCAATTATTATATATTAATTAATTGACATTATGAACATTCTGAAAAACTCATAATGTCAAGTTTAAAATGTAGATAATGATAATATCAATTGACATTATGGAACTTGACATTATGATACCCTCCTAATAAATTCATGGGAGAACCTTATAAAAAAAACGAACATTCAAAATACATAGTATATGAAGACGATAACAATCTACAAGGATTGGCAATGATCCAATATTTACCACATAAAGATTTTCAGTGTGTTGATATTACTGAAAATATTGATGTACTTTCAGTTACCGATGATTCGGAAACTGGTCATATTTTAGAAGTGGATTTAGATAATACACAACATTTAGATGATTAGCGCAATGATTTTCCTTTTTGTGCTGAAAACAAAGTTCCACCAAAAGGTAAAATTCCTAAACTTGACTTAACAAACAAACACAAATACATAATCCATTATCGAAACTTAAAACAGTGTCTTCGAAACTGTTTAATTCTTAAGAAAATTTATAGAGTCCTAAAATTCACACAAATCAATTGATTAAAAAATATATTGATTTAAATAACTCACAAAGGTCAGTCGCTAAAATTGCTTTCGAAAAAGATTATTTTAAATTAATGAATAATGCAGTTTTCGGTAAAACAATGGAAAATGGAGATAAAAGAAAAAATGTTAAAATAGCTACCTCTTGGGAAAGTCAAGGAGAACATTTGGGTGGTCGAGAATTAATAGCAAAACCAGATTATGATAGTCGCTCTAGATTCACTAAAAACGTGATAGCCGTTCAGCTTAATCATATATTTAATTATAACAAACCTATATATTTAAGATTTACAGTACTTGAACAATTTGAAATCGTTATGAATGATTTTCATTATGACTACATTAAACTTAAATATGGTGGTAAAGTTTTTTTAAATTACACAGCACCTGATAGTTTAATTTACTCTATACATACAGATGATTTTTGCGCTGACATATATAGTGAAATACGACAAAGTTTTGATACATCAGATTATCCATCTGACAATTTATTTAATTTCCCTGTATTGAAAAGTTCTTGGTCTTTTTAAAGATGAGTTTAATGGAAAAATTGTTTCTGAATTTATGGGATTAAAATCTAAAATTTATTTTCTTTAAACACATGAAACTAAAACTATTAAAAAGGCAAAAGGAATAAAAAAAAATATATTGTCAATAGTTTAACGATAGATAATAATTATGAAAATTGTTTGTTAAAAAATTAAACTTGTTTAAGAGAAATGAAAATATTTAGATCACAATTTACATACAATTTATACACAAAATTTAAATAAAGTAGGTTTAAGTTCATTAGATAATACACGATATGTAAGAGAAGATAAAATAAACACATATGCTTGAAGGCATTATGCCATTGAGCAATAGTTGTAAAAAAAAGTTAAATAATGAAAAGAAAAAGAAATCAAGTTTTTGTTAGATGGCTTGGTCTTGATAAAACACACGATTTATGGATAAATATAAAAAATATTATTTAAACCAATGGAAATATACTTGTTTTTTTATTATAGTTAATATTTTTCTATATACATAAGTGTTATCAACAATATTCGTTAACATTAAAATAAAAATCGACATAAGTTTTTTTTCTTTTTTTTTTTTTCTTTATTTCAATATTAATATAAATATACAATTCTAAATAGCGTTTCATTAACTTAAAACTAACATATTATTTTTAGATCTTAGCCTAAGCCGTCCGATCTTATAATTCAAAAGTATGAAATACAAATTTAGTACATTATGAATGTTAATAAAAAAAAAAAGCTAATTACTATCAAACTAAGTTAACTAAATTAAAAAAAAAATATATAGAATTTCGATACATATTTGTTTAAAAATTTAAAAATATTTACCAATTCATTGGTTCTTATTTTTCATTTAATTTAATTTAATTTTATTTTATTTGTTGTTTAAGTAATACTCAGAATGAATCTTTTTATTTGTGTTTGAAAGATTCTAATTAAATCGATTTGTTTGAGTTCAATTGGCAATTCATTAAATAATTTCAAACACTTATACAAACTATTATTATTTAATATGAAATTGTGTTTGATTCTATTATTAATAATTTTGAACGCAGTTAGGTATAATTCCCGTTTACAAACATTTGTGAAACTTAGATATCTATCAGAATATAGTAAATTTGTGGGGTACACACGGGGATAAAAGTGAATTATTTTTATTATTTTCTTTTGAATGATTTCAAGCTGATTTAATGTTCACTGATTAGCTCCATTCCATATTGGTTTTAGGTAAATAATGTGTGACATTATAAATAAGGAATATATTGAGGAATTAGCTATTATTATTATTATTATTATTATTATTATTACTATAATTATTGTTATTATTACTATTACTATTATTATTATTGTTATTGTTATTATTATTATCATTATTATTACTATTATTATTATTATTATTACTAGTATTATTTTTATTGTTATTATTTTACTACAGAGTCAGCGCCATCAGTGGATTACAATGTGCAGCAGTATATAACACCTTACTTGCATGATATAACCAAAGATGGATTCACTGTAGCAGTTATTATTATTATTATTACTATTATTATTACTATTATTATTACTATTATTGTTATAATTATTGTTATTATTACCATTATTATTATTAATAATATTATTGTTATTATTACTACTATCAATTATACGATATTCATCAGTGTTAAACATCACCAAAAGGAAGCGAGTTAGATATGGATATGTATATATATTCTGAATCAGGATCACCTCCTGAGTCGATTTAGCGATGTCCGTCCGTCCGTCCGTTCGCACGATAACCCAAAAACTAGTGAAGTTATCATGATGAAATTTATACAGTAGGTTACTAATTACGAAAGGAAGGCTAAGTTCGAATATAGACATAATCGGTCAATGGATTCGGTTTCCTCCCATACAACTCCCAAAACCGAATACGCATATCTCCGAAATTAATAAAGATAGAAACTTAAAATTTTGTACAAGGATGTATTTTCCTAAATCCCTAGAATCCCTAAAATTTGGGATGAATTGGAGTGGTTGTTCGGGTACCTCCCACACAACTCCCAAAACCGAACAAGCATATATTCGAAATTAATAAAGATAGAAACTTCAAATTTGATACTAGAGTGTTGTTTCCTCAATCCCTGATTTGTCCAAAATTTGAGATGAATTGGAGGAGCTGTTCGGTTACCTCACACACAACTCCCAAAACCTAACAAACATATCTTCGAAATTAATAATGATAAAATCTTCAAATTTGATGCGAGGGTGCTGTTTCCTGAATCCCTGATTTGCCTAAAATTTGAGATGAATTGGAGTGGTTGGTCGGGTACCTCGCATACAGCTCCTAAAACCGAACAAGCATATCTTTGAAATTAATAAAGATAGAAACTGCAAATTTGATACGAAGGTGTTGTTTCCTGAATCCCGGATTTGCCTAAAATTTCAGATGAATTGGAATGGTTGTTCGGGTATCTGCCACACAACTCCCAAGACCGAACAAGCATATCTTCAAAATTATAAAATATAAAAACTTGAAATTTGATATAAGAGTATTCTATCCTGTTCTGATAATGTCTCTAAAATTTGGGTTGAATTGGGGAGGTGATCCGGGTGCCTTCACACACTTCCCAAGACCTAACAAGCATATCTTCGAATTTGATAAAGATAGAAACCTGAAATTTTGTACAAAGGTTATAAAAGCATTTATTTTTATTAAATGCCTAACTAAAATAACTTATGGATTTTTAATTTAATTTGAATTTTTTAGGTGTAGGGTATAAATAAGTCGGTTGCATTGACTTACTGTTACATTTACTTGTTTTTTGTGAAATTTCCGCAAGTTTTTAGAATTAAATATTTCAGAGTGAAAAATTTTTGTTTTTAGCTTGTAAAGTCATTTGGCTAACTTAGAGTCTCGTTGTTTTATATAGGTTTAAAACTCTAGTGTTATCTTTGTATTTGACTGAATATTTGTAGTACGATTCTTTTATTTTTATTTTATTCAGTATCTCCTTCATCATCGATATTTTTTTTATTTTCTTCCGTTTTAACCGCGAAAGTTTTTGTATTCTTTATTATGATATCACCCAAATCAGCGACAAAGTGATCAAGTTCATTATACGAATCTAGATTTGATCAAAAACTATCGAGTTTATTTTTATCATAATCTAAGACTGTTTTTCCTACCGTTTTTTCTTTTATTAAGGTTTTGAGATTCATGTTAATGAAAAACATATCGTGATCAGAAAGAAGTGTACCAGTTATCACGAAATTATTTTTGTATTTAACCAAGTCGGTCAATAATAACAAAGTGGTCAATAATTATTCTTGTTGAATTGGAAATTCTGGTGGCAAATTCAGCAGCTATTTTATTGTATATTAGGAAGCCATTACTTAGCATGGTATTTGTATATGTTAATACTTGTAAATTATTAATGTCCAGGAGATTCAAATTCATATCACCTAATACTATTGAGTTTTTATAACAAGCTGTTATTTGATCTAACTTATCAATAAAATCACATATACCCGTCTCGTGCGATCTATAAACACCAATAATGGAAATGTTATGGCTGCATAATTTATAAAATTAACGTTAAGATATTTGTTTTATAAAATTCCTCTTCACTTATAAAAATTGAATTAATATTTTCTCTAACATATGTGGCAACACCGCCATACGGCTCCTGCCTACTTGAAAAGTACGGCTCGAAACCATTTATATTAAAGAATGCATTCTCTTTTTTAATAAGCCATATTTCAGCCAGAAAGATTATGTGGATGCAAAGTCAAATGAATAAATCATAAATTCCAAATCGTATAATTTATTTTGAAGACTTTGAATATTAATGTAAATAATAATATAAATTTTTGTTATTGTTTGTAAACGATTTTAGGTTGCATACCCCTGACATATGTGATACATTCTTATTAAAAGATGAGTTTATAGCATTATTAGTAGTGAGCATTTGTTAAAAAAAAATAAAATGAAAAATAAAACATAAAATATGGCAAAATTCAATAGAAAAAAAAGCAAACAACAAAACGAAATTATGATTAAAAATAAGAAACTGAAAAAGTTGACCATGTGCCTTTATTTTTTTAATATGAGCTTAATGCATAGAAATTAACAAAAAAGAAGAGAAATTTAGCATATGATTTTACTGTTAAAGTAGAAACACAATTTCTTTTAGATAAGAATGAATGAGATAATTTTTCTAGTAAAAATTTGAGTAGTATATTGAATTTCGCCATCTCGCGCGAGTTATATATTTTGTTATATTTTTGAATATGTTCTTTTACATTAATAAAGGTTAATTGATTCAAAGTTCAAAATAATTTACAAACTTTGAATATATAACTCCTCCACCCCTTTACAGAAGACTTTTTAACTTTAAACATTTTAATAAATTTATTTAAATATACATAATATAAAAAATGTTTGTATTAGAATTCTAATAAAATTGCAACAGAAATTCAAAACAAAAAATTAGGTTACAAATTAAAAATGCATTTAGTAAAAAAAAATTATGACATAATTGAAATTTTTTGTCTTTTTTTGGAGATTTTTTTTTGTTTGAAAGAAAATTATTTGTATAAACATGTTTTTTGTTTATTTCTTAGGTTTTAAGTTTCAAATAAAAAATTATTTTGTTCATAATTATTTGTTTTACAACTGCGTTAACTTAATTTAGTGAACTTAAAAAAAAAAAAAACAAGAAATTGGCAATGAAATATTTACTTACAAATTATAATTACATTTAGAATATGATATTTAATACATTTCTTCTCTAAAAACTAATTGTTAACATAGGTCAGTTAAAAATTAAATTAAAATATTATTATTTTAGGTAGTATAATATTTGCTTTTTTTTTCCAAATTTTTGATAATACAAAGTGAGTTACAATTATACTTTTATATATTTTTCTTTTGTTTATTAATTGTGAAAAGTTTATTAGTATAAGTAATATGATATCTTATACTAAAAAATTTAAAAAAATTTTGTTTAATACATAGTGTAGTAACTATAAGTTGTAGTTATTTGTTTTTTCTTTTTTTTTATATTTATAAACTTATATACATAGATTAGGTTAGGTTCAGGTGGCTGCTAAAAAGGCACACTTAGACCGTATTTGGTCCATTGTGATACCACATAGAAGCTTTTCTATCCCATTCGTTAAAACCAATTTGAGCTTTTTGCAAAGCGAAGAATACTCTTCACATTTCTACCTGACAGATCTCTAAGGCTGTCGAAGAGATATTGCCCCAAATGGGTATTCCTTCTTGCCGACAAGGCCGGGCATGTGCATAAGAGATGGAGAGTAGTTTCCTCCTCTTCTTCATCCTTGCAGGCTCTACAATAGTCGTTTGCGGATAAGCCAAGTCTTCTGGCATGCTTCCCTATTAGACAGTGACCGGTGATTATTCCCACTGTCATTCCAATGTCTGGCCTTTTGAGGGAAAGCAGATCATTGGATCGTCTTAAATCGGGTTTGGGCCGCATCAATATTGTGATATTGCACGAGGTTAAGTTTGACCATTTGCAATTTACCATATCCGTTTTTTCCTTTCGAAATAACGTTTTGCTTGTGGATAGAGGTACCACTAGTCCTGCCCTATCCAGAAGAACTTGTAAGGTTGTATCAATTCTTGCGAGTTCATCCGTTTTTCATTTCCCGAAATACCTCGATGACCTGGTACCAAGCAAAGCTGAATGCTAAACTGCCTGGCCATCTCGTTAAGAAGTTTTCGGCAGTTTATTACAGTCTTCGAGGCTGTGCATGTTGATTCCAAAGATTCTAACGCAGCCTGACTGTCTGACAGAATACGTACTTGCTTCACAGTCAAAACGCTTCTATTCAGTAGAATCAAGGCTTCTTGAATTGCCATAATTTCCGCTTGGAAGACGCTACAATGGTCTAGTAATCGGAAATTATGACTGATATTCAGATTATCTGAGAAGACCCCGCATCCTACACTGATGTTCATTTTTGAACCATCCATGTAGAATTGCACTCCTTCGAAGGTCATCACTGTGTTCGAGTTCCAACTCTCACGGCTTGGTATGCGGCACGGCTTGGCATGCTCGTTACATGAGATTTCCCGAAGAAGTAAGTGGGGGACGTGTAGTCCACCAAGACGGGAGTGGACTTGAATTGGTTTATGATATCCGAGTGACCTTCTCGTGAATTGTTCCACTGGGATGTAGCTTTTAATCTCACAGCTGTGTTTGCGGCTGGAAATTTACTATAATATTCTACAGGCATCAGATTAAGCATGATATCCAATGCCGCAGAAGGGGTTGCTATTAAAGAGCCACTAATACATAGTGTGGCAGTTCTTTGGACCCTAGCGATTGCCTTGCGGTTGACCTCTTTATCGATTGCCTTCCACCATACTAGGACTCCGTACATAAAAATGGGTCTTACTACGGATGTGTATAGCCAGTAAGTCATGTATGGCGGAAGCTCCCATTTCCTACCAATGGCTTTTTTACACAAATAGAGTGCTATTGAGGCTTTTTTACTCTTTCTGAGATGTTAGCCTTCCAGCTTAACTTCCTGTCTAGAGTAAGACCCAGAAATTTCGCCGTTTCGCTAAAGGTAAGACTGCAGCCATTTAACGAAGGCGGTTTTATTTTAGGAATTTTATATTTTCTTGTAAAGAGGACCAGTTCTGTTTTCTGTGGATTTACTGACAGCCCACAATTTCTAGCCCATGTTGTGATTTTGTTTAGTGCAAGTTGCAAAACATCCCTGAGATTGTCTGGGAACTTGCCACTGACCACGACAGCAATATCGTCCGCATAGGCGATTGTTGTGCACCCTACCTCTTCCAGGATTTGAAGCAGTTTATTTACCACCATATTACAAAGAAGGGGAGATAGCACCCCTCCTTGCGGAGTCCCTCTTTTCACAAACCTTTTTGCTGAAGCGTTGCCAAAGTTGGCACTGATGGCCCTGCTATTTAGCATATTAGCTATCAGTGCTCTTAGCTCCGGTTCAACTCCTAGGCTTATGAGTGCGTCCACAATTGCTACCTGATTGACGTTATTAAATGCTCGCTCAATGTCTATAAAAGCTGCAAGAGTATACTCTTTGCAATTTGAAGATCTTTCAATCGAGCTTGTCAAAGTGTGAAGTGCAGTATCCACTGACTTCCCTTTACAGTAAGCATGTTGAGAGGCTGAGAACAGATTTTTATCTAAGTTGTAGCGGATATTGATGTCGATCAATCTTTCTAAGGTTTTTAGAAGGAAGGATGACAAGCTTATAGGCCGAAAGTCCTTCGCATGGACGTGACTACTTTTGCCGGTCTTGGGTATGAACACTACTCTGACCTGTTTCCATTTATCCGGGATAAGCCCCAAATTAATACAACCACAGAAAATGCTTTTTAACCAAGCCAGGGTAGTAGATGGAGTTTGCTGGATCTCAGCGGATATAATTCCTTCCGGTCCACTTGACTTGAATGGTTTGAAACTATCTATAGCCCATTGTAGTTTGTCCCCTGTAACCACCACCTCTGAAATAGTAGAGAGGGGATTCAGAAGAGAAGCCACCTCTGAGCTGTTATTTGAGCACCCGGGAAAATGGGTTTTTAAAAGTAATTCCAACGACTCCTCGCTTGTGGTAGCCCAGCTGCCATCCTCTTTTTTAAGAAGACTGGGTATCATGGGGTTTGTCGATAAAATTTTCCTAAGCCTAGATGCCTCGGAGACGTTCTCTATACCTCCGCCGAATAGTCTCCAGGTGTCTCTTTTCGCCTTTTTAAGTGCTTTTTTGTACCAACTAAGAGCCGATTTATAAGAACTGCAGTCCTGTACCTCATTCGTTTTGGCATTATTAAAAGCGCTTCTACTATCTTTCCTTAGAGCTTTGATTTCATTATTCCACCAAGGTGGTTTAGGGTTTCCCCTAGATTTACTGATGGGACATGAATGCTCTAAGGACTTATTGCAGGCCTTAGTAAAAACGTTTACTAGGCTATTTAGATCCTGGATATTTTTAGGAATTCCAGGTGTTAAGGAGAGAAGCGCTGACTTTAAGTGCTCCCTATATTTGTTCCAGTCAGTTCTCTTAACAAAACTTATATACATAAACTTATATACTTATATACATAAAATCGTTTAAATTTTATTAGAGAATATTGACCTTATTTAATTTAGCATTAACTTAATAGAGTTTGCATATTAAAACATAGCATTTTAATAATAGTTTTCATTGTTAAAATTTATAAAGTAATTTCCTTTAAGAGAAATTTTTCTTTCCTTTCGTCACAAGTACTCATTAAATTACTAAGTTTTAAATTGTTTACAATAATAATATTTTCATCTATTACAAGTATTTCTTCTTTTATTCTGTTTACAAATTTACAACTTTTTTGAATTATACAGTTTTTGCTTTCAGCTAATTCTTTTAATGTTTTTCCTTCTTTGTAAGAGAGTGTTTTGTTATCATGGTGTATTATGAATTCAATGTCAATATTTGTTTTTGAAAAGAGTTAGTAATAGGCATTAAAATATTTTTGCTAGTTGTGACAGAATGTGTTGGATTTTAAGAGCAAGAATTATAAATTCGTCAATATGTTTGGCAACAGCTAGTCGGATATTGAATAACTTATGGAAAAATTAAATTTGATAAAAATTTATTTCTTCGTCCGTCAGTATATTAGGATGCAGAAGACCGAATCGAGCTCAGGCGATATTATCCTGTACATGGTTAATTTGCTGTGCTAGGAAATCTAACTTAAACATTTGTTCTATGAAACCAATTTACGATTCAATTGTTATCTCTTCGCTGTCAAGTTTTTTAATTTTTTTTAATATTTCTACTCTATCTTGTTCGATTATGTCTTTAATTTGGATAAATGTTTTATTAAAGTTCTCGTTTACCTTTATCTGTTGGTTTGAGTTATCAATTATATTATGATTATTTTGGTCTATAGTCATGAGATGATTTTCAATGTTTGTTCTATCGTCATTGTTCATTGATCTAAAAAGCCAATTAAGTATATTCCCCCCTAAGTTAATGAGACCCCTTTTTTGTCTATAAGGAATTAGTGTTTTTATTTTATTTTTTATTCTATTTAGTTTGTTATCTATTATATTTTTATGGTTATTTAAATGTATCATATTAAATGTTGACTCAATTGTATTAACTAAATATAATATATCGTTTAGGTAGATTTTATGTAGGATTATGTCGAATTTGTCCACTATTTCAACGTTACTTACTTTTATTTCATACCCTAATTCAGTTTCTATTTTTTCGATTATCATTGTTTGGTGGGATGCTGCCGGTATTAGTAGCAAGAGTATCCACAGTGCTATTGTCTTCACGGTTATTTAAGTAGTCTGCCAATTTAAATGGACGTTTAATGTTAGTTTCGTGAACATTACTTAAGTTATATTTTCTAAATTTAGGTTCTTCCTTATGCCTAAGCAATTTATAATTTTGTATGTAGCCAATTTTTCTCTTTTCGTTGTAATCTTCTCTATTACATTTTCTTTTATTAATAATATTTTGTTTTAAGTTTTTCAGTCTTTCGTACACTTTTATGTGGTCTACTTCTTTATTTTGAACAAGTAGTAGACTTGTTTTAATGGAAGAGTGGTAAGTATTATTGTAAATTTCTACGGCTTTAAGAATTTGTAATTTGATTGGTAGTTTTTCTTCCAGATTTAAAGATCTAATTTTCTCAGTTATAGTACCATTAAGTCGTTCAATTTCGGTATTACCTATATGGCTATTACGTTTTGTAACGTGGTATTCTATACCTTCTTTCTCACAAAAATCTTTTATGTATTTTGAAGCAAATTCATTGTCGAAAACTAGTGAATTATTTCATTTATCGTTTTAGGAGTTTCGGTTATGTGGAACATTTTTTGGATTGGATTTCTGTCATATTTTGCTCCTGTACAGATATTACAATTATTCAAAATTTCGTGTACAGTGATTTTAAGTTTAGTATTATAAATTTTATTTTTAAGATTTTGATAAGTTGATATTATCCAAGAATGTCCCGATTCCTTTTTGAGAAAAAAGATTTTTGTTTTTTGAAGTCATCTATATTGACAATATCTCTTGCAAAGTAACTACATTTAACGAATTTCACTAAATTTCTGTTTAGGTATAAATTTATTAATTTTAATTGAAGTTTATTGTAATCTCTATCATTAACTGACTACAAATACCTACTTTTCCTTTTGTTATTTGATTGCTAAAATTGTTTGTATCTTCATTTAGATCATTTCTGTCAATAAATATTGTCTTTTTATTAAAAATTTCTTCACAATTTTCTTCGCGTGTTTTTTTTCTCAACAAGAATTATTTGCGTTTTAAATCTGTTAACAACAGTCTCTAATATTGGAATATGATCGTTCAGTTCTTCCCTTTTTGAATGAATCGTTTGCATATCCAATGATTCTGGCTGTGAATGATTTGAATTCATATTCAAGGTTTCTAATCCCACATTTGTTCCATTAATACTCATATTTTCAGTACTGTTTTTGGTAGAACAATTTTTTATATCTGTTACACACTCTCCCTCCCTGGATGTATTGGTCTCAAATAAATTAATTTCATTTGTGATGGAGTCAATTCGACTTAAAAAGTCGGCTACCTTGTTTTCTTTCTCTTTTATATAATTCATTTTAATATTATACTCACCCAGTTGAATTAATCCACTTTGCAGTCTAGGGTTTACATCTTTACCTGAATGTTTAGCATTAAGCCATTTAATTGGTTGGTGGTCCGTCTGTAAGTCAAATTCTCTACCGAATAAATAAGGACGAAAATATTTAGTTCACCAAACTATCGCTAATAATTTTTTTTCGATTGTTGAGTACCTTTTTTCATGTTCGTTAAGTGTCCTTGAAGCATAAGCAACTGGGTGGCCTTCTTGTGTAAGAACGGCTCCAATTGCTAAGTTGCTTGCGTCTGTTACAAGGTTAAACCTTTTATGAAAATCCGGATATCTGAGAATTGGATGGTTCGTAATTATTTCTTTTAGTTGTTCAAATGCTGTTAAGTAACTAGGGTAATTTATATTAATTTTCATATCTTTCATTAAGTATTTAATTATAAGACATGCAATTTTTGCATAATCTCTCACAAATTTCCTATAATAGCCAGTAATACCTAAGAAAGATTTAATTTGCTTTTGGTTGGTAGGTAGTTTTAAATTTTGATTTGTTTTGATTTTCGCAGAGTTTGGTTTAATACCTTGGGAAGTCAATATGTGGCCAAGAAACTCGGTTTCTTTTTGTAAGACATTTAAAATTTAGTAAAAATTAATTTAATACTGCTTAAATGTTCTTCTAATGAAGTGCTAAAAATAAGAATATCATCCAAGTAGACGACGCTTATTTTATTAATATATTCTCGCTGCACCGAATTCATTAATCTTTGAAAGATTGATGGGACATTTTTAAGCCCAAATGGCATTCTTAAGAATTCATAGTGCCCAAAAGATGTTGAAAATGCGGTTTTTTCACTGTCTGACTCCTTCATTGATATTTGGTGAAAGCCCTTTGCAAGATCTAATGTTGAAAAATATTGGGCATTTATTAAGTAGATCTGTATAATCATATCTTGGCCGGAAGTGCAGCTTCAGCTCTTGTTTTACATCATTCCAATTGTTTTGATTGGAGATTTTCAAACGTTGTATACACCTTTATTCTATACCTTGTATTTTTTCATTAGTGATTATGCTTATTCCATAATCTCTTAATCCTAGTGTGTTTGGACAAAGTTGAAAAACTGTGTCTACTGAACTTATAAACTCCTGAACTGTATATTCATCCTTTGCATTAAATATTCTTAACTTATTTATGTAGGTAAGAAATTGATCGGGTGTTAAGGGAAAATTACTGGAGTTACTTTGTTGTTGTTGTGTATGTTGTTCTTGTTGCGTAATTGCTTGTTGCTGTTGTTGTGTAATTACTTGTTGTTGTTGAGTAATCATTTGTTGTTGTTGATCAAGTTGTTGACGAAGAGCTGTTATTTGAGCTTCTTGTTGGACAATGACTTCTCTAAGTGTTTCAAGATTCGTTTGATCTGCTATTATTCTATTTTCGCCGAATGTTTTATTTCTATTTTCTTCCATACGCTAATTTTAGAGTTATTACAAAATCACTTATTTTTTTTTATTCTAATTTAAGTTTAATTAAAATTAAAACTTTTTTTTTTTTTATTAACTTAAATGTTTTGAGTTTATAATAAAATTTTTATTTTTATAATACCAGTTTTTTAAAAAAAAAAATTTTTTTTTTTTAATTTACATATATTTAAATATATGCTACGGTTCTTAATTCAATCTTTGGATTAAATTTTTCCCGACTGCGCCAGTTATATATTTTGTTATATTGTTGAATATGTTCTTCGGAACAATAAAAAACGATATACACAATTTTGTGGTTGGTCTTAAGACTGATTTTTATTTATCTCTTTAACTTATATTTATATTAAAATTTACATATTATACTTATTGCTAACATAAGCATTTCGTAACATGAATCAATAATATTACTTAATACTAATTTTCGAAATGCTTATGGATTTGTTTTTATTAAAATTTATTAAAGAAATGCTAAGTTGCATTTCCTGTTATTGATTAATTTATTTATCAAGAGGTGAATGAGTTTTAAGTACTTTTATATTAATAAAGGTTAATTGATTCAAAGTTCAAAAACATTTACAAACTTTGAATATATAACTTAGGCGGCTTTATATATGTATACAAATTTAACAATTCAAATTAGTTGTAAATTTTTGAAATTTAATTTAAGAATGTTCGAAAAGTGAATATAAAATAAAAAGATAATAATTATAAAAATATAATAAGTGTTAATAAAATATGAATATTTTTCTATGATTTTTGTACGCTGTAAATAATCAAAATTTTTAAAATAAAAGTGGTAATCTAAAATATCAGTTTTAAAAAAAAAAATGTATAAGTGTATAGTGCCAAAAACTATATAGTTATTATCAATATAATATATTGTAATGATACAAATTTTTATTATTGTGGTATAACAAATTAATAAGAAATAACAATAATTAATATGAACATACATTGCCACATATTTATTCATGTATATACACACATGTACAAACAAACATATGTGCCTTTGCATACGCATATAAAATACTATTGTTAAATGCAACATAATAAAAAGAAAAAAAAAATAGTATAACAAAAAAAATGGAAACAAAATGGTATTTGAAACAATAAAAAATATTAAATGAAATTAAAATTAATAATGTACGTAATAAATTGTATTTTTTTTGACCCATAAGAACTCCATTTATAATAAATTCCTAAATTTAATTGATTTCGCCTCAAAGTAAAGCTAACTTTGAAGCGAAGATAAGTGTTGGCGAAAAAATATTTCATTATTGTTACCGTCAGACGTCAAACTGAGTTCAGCTGTGAATAAAGGTCCAAAACTTTTCTTCTTAGATAAAATGTCATCTTTTATTTCCTTCGAGTTCAATTTTACAATATACAAGCAGCTTGAAAGTTTTTATTATTTAGTTATACAATATTATTTTGTACACATTTAATTATGTATTCAAATCACGTTTTAAAATCTTTTTTTTTAATTTTTCAGGTAAATATTAAATCAAGCTGAAACTTTAATAATAATTTTGTATTTAAAGCAAACTTTAAAAACTTTTCATATCTTCACCCGAATTTAGAATATTCAGCACTATAATAGCTTAACTTTTTAAATTTCAAATTAAAACATAACTGAAATACTAACCGCTCCGTTTTTAAACTTTATTTAAATATAATTGATTCCAACGTAAAAGTTTTAATTTTTTTAACAACAATAATTCTGTATATAAATCAAACTTTAAAAATTTTCATATCTTCGCCCTATATTCAGTTTATACGATATACATAATCAACAATATTATTTTGTTAATATTAAAACTAAACTTTTTTTCTCCTTTGCTTTCGTTTTCTCAAGAATACTTATAAAATAAAAGTAAAAAGTAAAAAATTCAAAACAAACGAGCATCAAATAATATTTAGATTCGCTAGCAAAGTTTTTAAGCTTTTCAAAAATTTAAATAAAACGTCTGTTAAGTACAAAAAAATAACTTCATTTAAATAATTGATAGTAAAAGCATAGATCAATTTATTGATCGCGTGGTGTTTTCAATTTTTCAAATAAAATTTTAAATCAAGTTTAAGATTAAGTTAACTCAACAGAAAATTTAATAACGGTATTTTAGCAATGACACAAACTGCTATTGAGAAATATTAGCTGAAACGGTTAAAAGTTCCTCCTGCACCAGATCCGCCATATAAAAAGCTTTAAAAAAAAGTCCTCCTGCACCAGAACCGCCATATCCATACTACTTAATTATTTCTTCATTTTAAAATGATGGGTTCCGTTACATCTTTTATGTTGTCACCCGTTTCAGTCCTTACTCATACTTATTCACTAAATAAGTTTTCTTATTTTTTTATTTTAATAATAATCAATATTGTTGAAAAAAATTACGTGATTCTTTGAATTCGTTAGTGATTTCTATTGTCCTCTACGAATTTTTTATATTTTCGATATTAATTTTGGCTCTGCGAAATAGCACCTAATGAAATAAAACTTAAAATTTTTAATGAAATAAAACTCAACTCTAAACTCAAAATGAAATAATTCCTAAATGAACAAACCTCTAACAAAATGAATTAGTTCCTAATTTAAAAATGAAATAATCTCTAACATGTTAAATGTACTTGTTGAAAATGGTTGGATGAATTAAAAAATCGCTCTTATTTCAGAATCTCACATATATATATATAAATATAAATATTCTGGAATAAATGTATAACCCTGCTTTGTATCCAATCAGGGTTTGAATAATTTGTTTAGTGGGAGTTTAGGGGCGGCAGCTACCATTATTTTTAAATATTTTGTGGTTGAAATGTGAATGACGGCATAGTGATAATACGCTATATACTTATTTTACATAAGTTCAGACTTATTTTGGACTTTTAAGCTTTGGTAATATGTTCAAGGGGTACATTTATTTTCCTTATTTTTTGGTCAATACCGCGTACGCGACCAGATATAGCCGCGAGTTATGCGATCATCCAATCACACCACCCAATCTAACATTACGCAACAGCATCAGTATAAGCAACATTTAACAATTAAATTAAATTCAATTAAAACAACATACCTATTACAATACATTAACCTTTATTAAAATCAATTGTAACTTAAATTTATGAATTATAATTATGTATCAAATTACAATATGTGAACTTTAAAATTTAACTTTCTCATAATATTATTTCCTGTTTGTTAACAATGTTTTAATAATTTTATATAATTAATTGCTTAGATTGCACCTTTTACAATATATAACAAGTAAATGTAACAGTAAGTCGATGCAACCGACTTATTAATACCCTACACCTGAATAATTCGAAGTAAATTAAAAATCCATAAGTTTTTTTGCCAGCTGCTTGAACTTCTTCCCTTTTCTGCCTTATTCAACTCGAATTTCAGGAACGTAAAAGAGGCATCCTCTTGGGATATGCTTAACACCTTTGTAAAAAATTTTAATTTTCTATCTTTATTAATTTCTAATATTGTTAGTCCTTGGGAGCTGTGTGTCAGGTACCCGAATTGCCACTCCAATTCATCGAATCCATCTCAGGAACATAAAGAAAACATGCCAGAACACCATTGTACTAAATTTAAAGGTTCTACTTTTGTTGATTTTGGAGATATACTCGTTTGCTCTGGCGCTCGTCCAGAAGCTTCCAAGATTTGAATCCATGGACCAAATCCTCACAAATTTCAGAAACATAAATCAAACATGAAGGAACACCATTCTGCTTAATTTGAAGGTTATATCTTTGTTGCTTTTGGAGATAATATCATTTGCTCTGAGGCTCGTTCGGAAGCTTCCAAAATCCGAACCCAAGGACCAATCCTCTCAAATTTCAGAGACCTAAATCAAACATGAAAGAACACCATTCTGCCAAATTTAAAGGTTACATCTTTGTTGTTTTTGGAGATAATCTCATTTGCTCTGGGGCTCGTTCGGAAGCTTCCAAAATCCAAACCCATGGACCATATCCTCTTAAATTTCAGAGACATAAATCAAACGGGAAGGAACATCATTGTAAAAAATTTAAAGATTCTATCTTTGTTGGTTTTGGAGATAATCTCGTTTGTTCTGGGGCTCGTACGGATGCTTCCAAAATACGAATCCATGGTTCAAATTCTTTCAAATGTCAGTTTCCAATTATATAGAAAATGTAACATAACAGCACTCTTGTACTAAAAATAAAATTTATATCTTTGTTGGTTGTGGAGATATAAATTTTAGATTCGATTTTCGCAAACATTAAAAAAAAACACAATATTTTGTTTTAACACCTTTACACCAAAATAACACAATATTTTGTTTTAACACCTTTTAATTTTTCTTTTTTTTCTTTATACAAAATAAAATAACTTATATTCCACAATTTAATCAACAACTAATTTCACAATTTAAATATACTTTAATTTAATTTATTTAATTATACTTTTTATTTCTTAATTTAATTAATTTTAAATGTTTAATACGGAGCTTCGGTGAGTTTGAAATCCAGAACAGAACTTAATTTTATTCTTTTATTTTCTGATATTTATATTATAATTTTTGCGTATTGAAACAATATTTTGTGGGAACAATAAAAGTAGGATTAGTAGGAATTTTGTCTGTGTGAAAAATAATTGTTTTTATAATAATGTTCCAGATGCTGAATTTACAGGAACTTGTATATAGATTTATTGAAAGTAAATCTATGGGATAATTTAGTTTTTTATGTCATATAAAATTAATTGGAAAGATATTATTTTGTGGGAACATTAAAAGTTCGATTAGTAGGAATTTTGCATATGGGAAAATAATTATGTTTTTATGATAATATTGCAAATGCTGAATTTGCAGGAATGTGTAGATTTACTAAAGGTAAATCTATGGGATAAAAATTATTTACTTTTTTTAAGAATATAGGTGTCGTATTAACATAATGAGAATTTTGTCTATGGGAAAGTAATAATATGTATTTCTATAATGTGCAAATGCTGAATTGACAAGAATGTTTTAGATTTATTGAAAATAAATCTATGGGAAAATAATTGGGATAATGGGAAAATTATATTTAAAATAACGCTTTCTTATTGTTAGTGATGTCATTACCGTTTATAACACCCCCACCGTTACTCTGAGGCTCCGACGAAGTATTTATTATGATTTTCTTATGTTTTTTGTATAAACATTTTATTATTAAAATTACAATAATTATAAAAAACATAAGAAAAATATTGATAGATATATTTATTACATGATTTTTATATTTTTTGTTTACAATATCGTTAATATGTTTTCTATTATTTTCTATATTTTTTATATGAAATTCTTCAAATTTTATATAATTCCAAATTTTATTTTCAATTATTTTTGTAGAATAGAAAGGTAAAATTATTTTATCATTCATTTTAGTATAAAAATTTTCATAAGTTTTTTCTTTTATTTTAATTTTACAATTTTCGTACCTTATTAAATTGTTACCTGTTATAGTAATGTTAAAATTATTACAATTGTGTTGTATATTTGTTTTTCCAATATTTTTGGTTATAATTATGCCTTGAATTATTTCTTTAACTTCTTTATTTAAAAATTTTTGCATATTACAATGTGCTTTTTCAAATTTAAATATACTATTGATACATTCATTTTCTATGATTTTTAAATTTTTCTTTAAATTATTTTCGATATTTGAATTGTAACAAATATTAGTGTCGTCTATAAGAACGTTATAGTTCTCTAATAGAATAGTTTTACTATTTTTATTTGGTATTGGTTCAATGTGAATTTCAGAAAGCGGTCTTGCACTATATTCTGAAATTAGTAATATAATAATAATTTGTTCTAAATAAAATTTTACAGTAATTTTAATAACTTGAATGCTTTCAAAATCAGAAAGCATATTTAGTTCATTTGTCTCGTTATTTCCGAACATTTGCTCTTCATTAAGGTTTACTTCTATACGTGATAAAGCATCGGCGTTACCGTTTTGAACACCTTTTTTATATTTGATTTCGTAATCAAATTCGGAAAGCTTGAGACGCCAACGAACTAGTTTTGAGTTAGGTTCTTTTATGGAGAAGAGCCATTGGAGTGGCTTATGGTCTGTCTCAATTACGAATTTTCTTCCAAAAATGTAAGGGCGAAAGTATTTTGTGGCCCATACGATTGCCAATAATTCCTTCTCTATTGTACTGTAGTGTACTTCATGTTCGTTAAGAGTACGACTAGCATAACACACGGGGCGTCCTTCTTGTGATAGTACGGCACCAAGAGCGAATTGGCTTGCGTCTGTCGTAAGAGTAAAGGTTTTATTAAATTCGGGATAAATAAGGATTGGTTCATTTATAAGTAGTCTTTTGAGAGTTTCGAAACTTTGAACATATTCAGGATTATCAATTTTTAGTTTTACGTTTTTCTTTAAGTATTTTGTCATTGGTTTAGCGACTTTGGAATAGTCCTTAATGAATTTCCTGTAATATCCTGATAGTCCGAGAAATTGTTTAATTTGTTTTGGAGTTTTGGGAATAGGAAAGTTTTTGACGCATTCAATTTTTTTAGGATTTGGTCTTATTCCTTCTAAAGTCACAATGTGACCAAGAAACTCAATTTCTTTTTTCATAAACTCCGATTTATCTAATTGAATCATTAATTTGGCTTCTTCGAGCCTTTTAAAAATTTTTTTCAGCGAATCTATGTGTTCTTCAATAGATGCTGAGAAGATGATGATGTCATCTAAATACACCAAACAAATTTTATTTATATAGTTTTTTAAAACATGGTTCATTAACCGTTGGAAGGTAGCTGGTGCTGTTTTAAGTCCAAACGGCATTCGAATAAATTCATAATGTCCATTCTCGACAGTGAACGTGGTTTTGTGAATGTCGCGTTCGTCAATTTCTATTTGGTGAAAACCTTTAGCAAGGTCTAACGTGGTAAAATATTGGCATCTTCCCAATTTACTTAGAATGTCATCTATATTTGGTATAGGGTGCCTATCGTCCAAAGTAATTTCGTTTAGTTTCCTATAGTCAATAACGAGTCTCCATTTCTGTGTCCCACTGGCGTCCTCTTTCTTTGGACGATCCAGACAGGAGCTGAATATGGGGAGTTGCTAGGCCTAATAATGCCCTTGTCCAACATCTCGTTAATTTGCCTTTATACTTCCTCTTTGTGAATTTGAGGGTATCTATAAGACTTAGTGAATATTGGAACGTCATTAATAGTACGAATACGATGTTTGATAGCGTTTGTGAAAGATAAATCTAAGTTTTCGTTATAGAATAAATGCGAGTATTGTTTTATAACTTGTAATAAATGCATTTTTTCAAAGTTGGATAAATGTTCATTACGAATTTCGCTTAGGACATTAAATTTGTTATCAGTTTCAGAAATTATATTAAAGTTATTATGATTTACAATCTCAGTTTCTAATGGTGAAAAAGTTATAGATTTATTACCGGTACTAAGAATATTTGCTTTTACAACGGCTGTATAGTTCTGTACTTCATATATTCCTTCTTGAATTGTGATTTCGCCATCTGAGGACTTCCTTTCCTGCAGATAAGCGAGACCATCTTTTTGAAGTACTGGTATAGTTAATTCATATTCACCTTTCTGAGTAATATTATATTTTGTTTCTTTATTTTTATTTTTAAAATGTATTTGGATTTCATTATAAAGTGTGGTTAAAAGTTGTTGACCTAAGTCGATTTTAGTTTTTAATGGCATTAATATATTATTGCCTATTAGCCCGTCATAATTGTCATGAAAAAGAAAGACATACATTTCAACCTTCTTTGTTGAGTTTCCCAATTCTTTAAAAAGAGGTATAACTGCTTTATGAGTTATTTTTAAATCTTGATTTATAGTTTTAATAATTATGGGGGTTTGAAGTTCTGTTAAATACATTGGATGACAAAGGTTAGGATTTATAATAGAGTGTGTTGCTCCGGTATCTATTATAAATTTAGGTGGTCTAATATTCCCACTAACTAAGATATATGGTAATTGAGATTCGAGGCCGTTAAAAGAAAATTTGCTGGTAATTCTGTTTCGCTAACACTTTTCTGTGTTTCTCCAATGTTTATTTCCATTGGTTCAGATTCAGAAATTTGATTATTTCTGTTATAACTGTTTGTAAAATTACTATTATTTACAAATGGGTTGTTCATGTGTGGGTAGTTGTTAATATTATTGGGATTATAATAATTTGAATTTCGATTTTGAGAGGAATTCCATTGGTGGTTCCTATTGTTATTAATACTGTTATTTCGATTGTTCCTATAGTTGTTATTATTATTTTGGTTATTCTTATTAGAATTGTTATTATTTTGGTTGTTCCTATTAAAATTGTTATTATTTTGGTTGTTCCTATTAAAATTGTTATTATTTTGGTTGTTTCTATTAAAATTGTTATTATTTTGGTTGTTCCTAATGTAGTTGTCATTATGAAGCTTTGTATTATTAAAGTTTCTAGAATTATTGATAGTAGCGTTATTATTGGTACGATTATAATTGTAATTGGTTTTGGTGTTTGGGTCACCAGAAAAGTTTTTATTTTTATTAATAGGATTAAATGTCTTTTGACCACTAAAATTATTAAGGTTAATATGTGCGTAGCATGCTTCATGTAAAATGTCAATGGCGAACTCAAGTGTTTTAGGGTCACGACAATTAAAAATTGAACGCATTGGTTCAGGCATTTTGTTCTTAAAAATAGTTAGAGCAGAGTTTTTATTATTACTAATTGTTTGTTGAGCAACTGTTGAGTTGGCTCCTAATTCTAAGCTAACTTTTATATTTAATCTTCTTAGTGTATTTTTAATTTCGTTGTAGAAATCGACGGAATTTGTCTTAAAGGTGGTAGCTCTCAGTTGGTCAAAAAGTTCTTCAAGACTACACCGATTGCTAAAATTTTTTACAAGGACGTCTTTTATTTCAGTCCATTTCTTAATGTGGTTGTTTATTTCCACTACTTTCCTCGCTTTTCCCTTAAGTTTTGATTTAATCAAGTCTGCAAATATACTTTGACTTATGTCGTCATATTTGCCTAATAAAGGGCTTACCCTATCAACCAAATCTGTGAAATTTTGTAGTTCTTTAAAGTTTCCAGTAAAGTCGGGTAATTTATCGAGATATTTCAGGGGGTCAATAGTAAGGCTTAAATGAGTTTCAGTCATTTTTATTTTTATAAAAAAAAAAAAAAATTATATTTAAGTAATTATTATATTACTTAAATATAATTTTTTTTTTTTTTTACAAAAAACTATTACTAATTTTAAATATTGCAAGAACGCTTTCTATTAGGGTTTTTTTTCTTAAAACTTAATCTAATTGTACTAATCGCTATTTCTATAATTTTAATATTTTAAAATTTCTAAATTATTGCTTACGTTAAAATTTTAAAGTTGTTTTTGATGTTGATCAGCTTCGGGTTAAACAGGAACTTAAACAGCAACGAGATGAACAGGAACAAAGCAGCAATGTACAGGATAACAGGAATATAGGAACTGGATTTAATATTCGCAATCACCATATAGTTAGATTTTTATTATTTTTTTGTTTTGCTTTTTTTTTCAAAAAAAATATTTATAATTTTATATTTGAAGTTTATATAATATAATAACCTTTATGCAATAAAATATTTTTTTTATTTTTGCATTTCATAAATTTTTTTTTTGTTTATAATAAATAATTTAATTTATGTTATAATATTGTTCTTATTCTTCCCATGTACACGGAGGGTAAAATGGGATTGTGTCCTCGTCGTCACTATCGACAAACATTGCAAATAATTTTTTTATTTTTATTAGTTTATAATTTTTAAATATACATAGGTTCCCCTTTTTTTTTTTTATTTAATTTCACCTATTTTTCTTTTTATTTTATTTTATTTTTTTTTTTTTATTTAAAAAAAAATTTTCAAATTTATCTTTTGGTTTTTTGTTTTGTATAGAATAGAATTAAAAGAAATATACAGTGTGTTAATTTTATTTTAAACTTTTATCACTTCGTTTGATAAAATTTTATTTTTTTTTTATTTTTGCAAAAAAAAATATTAACACTTCATTTGTTAAAAAATTTTATATATTTTTTTTTTCTTTTTATTTTGGAAAGTCTTTCACCAAAAAAAAATAAAAAGCTTTTCACGAAAATGTTTATAAGTTAATACACTATAAATGTGTCAAGACACAAAGCGTTTTCTTTTATTTATTTCTTCTTTAAATTAGAAAAGAAAGCACTTAGCGCATCCTACCGACTGCGCCAATTTTAGATTCGATTTTCGCAAACATTAAAAAAAAACACAATATTTTGTTTTAACACCTTTTCATTTTCTTTTTTTTCTTTATACAAAATAAAATAACTTATATTCTACAATTTAATCAACAACTAATTTCACAATTTAAATATACTTTAATTTAATTTATTTAATTATACTTTTTATTTCTTAATTTAATTAATTTTAAATGTTTAATACGGAGCTGCGGTGAGTTTGAAATCCAGAACAGAACTTGATTTTATTCGTTTATTTCCTGATATTTATATTATAATTTTTGCTTATTGAAACAATATTTTGTGGGAACAATAAAAGTAGGATTAGTAGGAATTTTGTCTGTGTGAAAAATAATTGTTTTTATAAAAATGTTCCAGATGCTGAATTTACAGGAACTTGTATATAGATTTATTGAAAGTAAATCTATGGGATAATTTAGTTTTTTATGTCATATAAAATTAATTGGAAAGATATTATTTTGTGGGAACATTAAAAGTTCGATTAGTAGGAATTTTGCATATGGGAAAATAATTATGTTTTTATGATAATATTGCAAATGCTGAATTTGCAGGAATGTGTAGATTTACTAAAGGTAAATCTATGGGATAAAAATTATTTACTTTTTTTAAGAATATAGGTGTCGTATTAACATAATGAGAATTTTGTCTATGGGAAAGTAATAATATGTATTTCTATAATGTGCAAATGCTGAATTGACAAGAATGTTTTAGATTTATTGAAAATAAATCTATGGGAAAATAATTATATTTAAAATAAAGCTTTCTTGTTGTTAGTGATGTCATTACCGTTTATAACAGATATACTCGTTTGCTCTGGGGCTCGTTTGGAAGCTTCCAAGATAAGAACCCATGAACCAAATCCTCTCAAATTTCAGAGACCTAAATAAAACATGAAAGAACACTATTCTGCCAAATTTGAAGGTTATATCTTAGTTGGTTTTGGAGATAATCTCATTTGCTCTGGTGCTCCTTCGGAAGCTTCCAAAATCCAAACCCATGGACCAAATCCTCTTAAGTTTCACAGACATTAATCGAACGGGAAGGAACATCATTGTACAAAATTTAAAGGTTCTATCTTTGTGGGTTTTGGAGATAATCTCGTTTGCTCCGGAATCATTCGGAAGCTTCCAGAATCCGAACCCATGGACAGGTTTTGTCCAGATTTGAACTTAGCCTTCCTTTCGTAATTAGTAACATACTGTATAAATTTCATCAAGGTAGCTTTATTGGTTTTTGAGTTATCGTGCGAACGGACGGACGGACGGACGGACATCGTTAAATCGACTCATGAGGTGATCCTGATTCAGAATATATATACATGTCCATATCTAACTCGCTTCCTTTTGGTGGTTACACACACCATACCAAAGTTAATATACCCTATACTTTAGGTGTAGGGTATAAAAACCATGTAAAATTATAATCAAATTAATTAAGTTTGGAAAAAGGAATAAAGCGCAACTTTTAATTTAAAAAAAATTGTTTATTTTAAAACTTCATCGACCGAAATACTTCAGTGGTGCAGGCGGTAAGATCCAAAAACTGTGATCTTCAAGAAAATTTACAACGACTAATTGTAAATTGTGAAGTGTAATTACTAAATAAAAGAAAAATTTTTTTTACTATTTAATTTAATAAATAGAATTCTAAATTAAATATAAATTACCTTTTAATATCAAAACTGTGTTTAAAATTCAATATTAAAATCATAATAAAAAACATTTTTATGAAAAAAAATTTTTTATAACAAGGGAATATTGTTATACAAATTTGGGGAACTTTTAAAATTTTAAAAACAAAAGGGAACATTGTGAAAATTTAAATATTTCAAAAGTCGAAAAAAGAAAATAGAAAAAAAAATATATGAACATTATTTGTGAAAAAAAAAAATTTTTTTGGAAACTCAAAACACTTTTGGAAAGATTAACTGATGAACTTCAGTGCTTTGAATTGGATCCTATATAAGAAGAAGCTACAATCTAGATACGTACAATGAATATTTTTCTCCTCGTGTTTACGTAAGTTAAAAGTTTCAATACTATCCTTTTTCCTTTCTCAATTCAATCCTTACAATAAAAAAATATATATATATAGATTAAAATTTTAAATTAAAAATTATTATAAAAAAAAAATTTTTTTTTTAAATTTAATACAAAGAAATTTTTAAATAAAGTAAATACTAAAGTACATAAAATAATATTTTCACTGTTATTTAAACCTATTCTTCGACACCTAAGGTGAGGCTGCCTTAGGCACAGTGAACAACAAAAAAAAAGAAAAAAAAGAAAAAAGGAAATGTTGTTTTTACTTACAAATAATAAATTAAATAAATAAATAAATATATTTTAAATAAATAAATTGTTTGAAATCATAAATAAACTCTTTAAAAATATATAAATTTTTATTATTTTTCTATTAAAATCAAATTAAATAAATAAATAAATATATTTGTTAATATATAAATTAATTAAATAAATAAGTATATTTAAATAAATAAATTTTTAACAAACAAAAAATATTTAAATAAAATATTTAAATTGTTTCAAAGTATATATAAATTTTATTATTTTTCTATTTGTTTTAAATAAATAAATTGTTTTAAAATTATAAATTAATTTTTAAATTTTTTTTTTTTTTTTTTAATTAAACTTTATTTTGATCCTTTTATACAATCTTAAAATTAACTTAGCCTATAAAAAAAGTTTAAAAAAAACAGCTCTTAATATTATTGCAATTAATTATTTGCAATTGTTTGAAATCATAAATAAACTCTTTAAAAATATATAAATTTTTATTATTTTTCTATTAAAATCAAATTAAATAAATAAATAAATATATTTGTTAATATATAAATTAATTAAATAAATAAGTATATTTAAATAAATAAATTTTTAACAACAAAAAAAATTTTTAAATAAAATATTTAAATTCTTTCAAAGTATATATAAATTTTATTATTTTTTCTATTTGTTTTAAATAAATAAATTGTTTTAAAATTATAAATGAATTTTTAAATATATATAAATTTTAATAAAAATTAAATATTTATTTTTAACATTATAAATAAATTCTTTAAAAAATATAAATTCCATTATTCTTCTGTTTGTTTTAAATAAATTCTTTTAAAATATAAATAAATTGTTTTAAAATAAATTCTTTCAATATATATAAATTTTAATAAATTTATAAAAATTTATTTATTAAAAAATTATAAATGAATTGTTTTAAAATTATAAATAATTTCAAAATTTTAAATTATAAATTCCTCTTAAAATAAAAAGAAAATTTTTCTGTAAATGTTTAAAAGGTCAAAAGATCTGAAACCTAGAGTTGTTCCATATTCTCTTATTTAATAATTTTAAATAATAAAATTAAATAATTTACTACAAGTTTAATAAAATTAATACAGTTACTACTTCTGCTACCTTAGACTTCGAGAGTGATATTGATAATAACCAAATTTTAAATCTTGGTGATTGTTTACAAGCTTAGATTCTGTACATAGTTTTAACTCGTACAATTCACAAAACATAACCATAATGCAAGGAAATAGTGAAGTTATCAATCGTGTGTATAATAGTCTTAGAATACCAGATGCAGTAAAAGATTTACCCAGATTTGATGGGAATCCAAGATTATTGCACGATTTCATCGACAATGTTGAAGGATTCTTAATATTAATAACTGAAATAGACGGAACCTTGAATGACAAAATTATTTTTAGAGCAATTAAATTAAAATTAAAAAAATAATATTAAAATTATTTTTGCAAAATAAAAATGAAGGACAGGCCAGTGAAGTTCTTAATATGTACGGGACTCCATTGGAATGGGAAAAAATGAAAGAAAACCTTATTCTACACTATTCTGACAAAAGAAAGGACCTACATATCCTAAAACAGAACAACAAAACAGTGGAAAGTTTTTATTCCGACGTTATAGAAATCCAAGCTACCATGTTTAATCATATTAACAAACACAGTCTCTAGCAGTCGCATTTTCCTATTGCATCAAGGAACAAAACATATTCTATACGGGAGTCTTTCACCTGCAAATATCTAAACCAAAACTCGTTCAAGGCATCAATTATAGAACTAATAAGTTCAGTAATTTCGTAGCACCGTATAGACCGAGTGGAAGACAAGCAATAATATCAACTCCTAAAATAACTAGTACTTTTACGCAATCTCCTCAAATAACAAGCACTTTCACACAACCCAAACCTAATAATCCTTTTAATTATCGTACCAGCAGCAACTTCTTTAAGAATCAAATAAATCAACTTACCAGAGCACCAGCTAATAACCAAATAGCGCAATACAACAGACCAACAACATCATACCAGTCAAGAACAACTCCAATGGATATCGCATCAGCCAGATCGAGATTCTTGATCCGGAATCAAAATTCAGCACAAAGACCAATATTCAATAAAAATAATAACTTTAAACAAAATACGTGATTACCCAATTTTATTAGCGAAGACCTTTTTAACATAGAGGAAGAAAATCCATTTTAACAAGACGACAACATTTATTCCAACGATCATTTTTATACAAACTTGGACAACTATTACAACCATAGTATAGAAGAAGACAACCACGAAAATTCTGATATAGAAGTAGATGACTCAAATTTTTGCTTGCCTGCCGATTCAGACCTACAGGATACATAGATTTGAATAAACATGGAAATATATTACCATATATAGAAATCCTATATAATAATAAATCGTTAAAATTTCTAATTGACACAGGAGCTTCCTCCTCTTTCATTAACCCTGACCCAGCAGATCCAAATAACATAACTGAGATTGAACCCGTAACAATAGTTACAGCTTTGAATAAACATAAAATAAACAAAAAAATAATTTTACCAATATTTAAAGAATTCCAGAAGTAGATAAAATAGAACTTTTACTCTTTAAAGTTCACGGCTGTTTCGATGATCTCATCGGATTAGACATTCTCACTCTTGTAAAAGCTAAACTAGATATTTCAAACAAAAAATTATTAACCGCAAATACAGAAATAAACCTTAATTTTAAACCTAACTTAACTTCCGGACAACTTCAAATACCAGCTAAATTAAAGTTTATTGTAAAATTACCAGTAGATTGTAAAAATGGCAGCATTCATATTAATAATATTGAGATTTGTCCAAAAATAATAGTTTCAGAAGGCATTTATTTAGCAAAAGATTGGTATAGCTTGATAGAAGTTACCAACATTTCAAATAAAGAAGAAACTCTCTATGTCGACCAACCTATTAAAGTACAGCCATTTTTAAAAGAAAAATTTCCGGAGATAAAGAATTTCCAAATTAACCATAATTACAATTCGAATATTACTCGTCAGAACATAATAGACTTAATAAGAACCTTCCATTTAAATAATGAAGAAAAACGAAATTTATTAGCAGTTTGTAAAGAGTACGAAGATATTTTTTTAAAGAAGGGCAATCCCTAACCTTCACCAATCAGATTAAACATAATATTAAATTAACAGATGATTCGCCTATTTATAGTAAATCTTATCGTTATCCTTACGTTCATAAGGACGAAATCCAAACACAAATAAAGAACATGGTAAATCAAGGTATAATTCGATATAACAGTTACTTATCTTGGAGCTCACCTATTTAGATTGTCCCCAAAAAACGCGATGCGAACGGTAAACAAAAATGGCGTTTAGTCATTGACTATTCCAAATTGAATGAAAAGACCGTGAGAGATAAATACCCCTTGCCTAATATAAATGAAATATTGACAAGTTGGGAAAATGTATTTACTTTTCAACCTTAGATCTCGCAAGCGGATTTCACCAAATAGAGATGAATCCTGCAGAAATTCAAAAGACCACATTTTCGATAGACGGAGGTCACTACGAATATATCCATATGCCTTTTGGTCTAAAGAGTGCGCCATCCACATTCCAACGCGTGATGGACAACGTGTTAAAAGATCTAGTTGGACGAATATGTCTCGTTTATCTCGACGACATAATAGTCTTTTCAACATCTCTCCAAGAACACTGTGAGAACCTTTGAAAGGTATTTAAAAAACTGCAAGAAGCAAACCTTATGGTACAACTAGATAAATCAGAATTCCTGAAAAGGGAAATAGCCTTTCTCGGTCATCTTGTAACAACTGATGGTGTAAAACCGAATCCTGATAAAATTCATGCTATAAAGACATTTTCTTTACCCAAGACCCCAAAAGAAATAAAATGCTTTCTTGGTCTCCTAGGATATTACAGGAAGTTTATTAAGGATTTCGCGAAACTTACCAAACCTTTAACCGAATGTTTAAAAAAGAGTAAAAAAATTACACTGGACGAACGCTATATAAAAACATTCGAAACTTGCAAGGATATTCTAATGAATGACCCAATCCTGCAATACCCGGATTTCACAAAACTCTTTATAGTCACTACTGATGCAAGCAACTTCGTCATTGGTGTCGTCCTTTCGTAAGGCACTATAGGACAAGATAACCCAATTTGCTACACAAGTAGAACATTGACAAGCTCTGAAATTAACTACTCAACCATAGAAAAGGAACTATTGGCCATAGTTTGGGCGACAAAATACTTTCAACCCTACCTCTTTGGAAACAAATTCAAGATATTAACCGACCACAAACCTTTAGTTTTGTTGATGAACCTTAAAGAACCAACTCAAGACTTGTTAGATGGCGATTGAAACTCGAGGAATTTGATTATGAAATCATATACAAAAAAGGCGCAATAAATTCAAATGCCGATGCTTTAAGTCACATTAAAATTGATGAAATGCATACCTACGATCTAGATGCAAATTCTACTATACAGGGAACATTTGGATCAACTGTTCACTCAGCTTCAGAAGACATGAACGACGGAATTCGCATCGCAACCCGACCACTAAATGAATTTAACCATCAGCTAATATTGCTAATTTCGGACAGAAAACCTCCAATTCAACTTCAAGTACCCTTTCGAAATAAACAAAAACGTACTACAACATTACCAAATTTTACAGAAGAAACCATAACCGACATTTTAAAGAAATTTGTACCTCATAATAAACTAACCGCTATATATACAGACGATTCTACTTTCAAACTTATTCAAAGTTCTTTTTCAAAACATTTTTCTAGATGCAGATCATTAAAACTGATTCGTTGCACCGACGTATTTAAAGATATAACTAATGAAGATGAACAGGATAAAACAATTAGGGACTATCACTTAAAAAACAATCATAAAGGTATCACTGAAACAATACTTCGTCTCAAAAGAGAATTATATTTTCCATTAATGAAAGGAAAAAATAGTAAGATAATAAATAATTGCGATACTTGCAATTTATTAAAATATAATCGTCACTAACCTAAACCAAAGTACGAAGTACCTGAAATCGCTAAAAAACCTATGCAAATTCTACATATAGACATATATTCAATAAATAATAAACAAATATTAACAATAGTCGACAAATTTTCTCGATTCGCGGTAACCTACACGGTATTTAACAGAAATAGTTTAAATACGATCAAATCTCTAAGACATTTTTTCAGCCTTCACGGCATTCCAGAAACAATTGTGTCAGACCAAGGGACCGGATTCACATCAACAATATTTCAAGATTTTTGCGGACAATATAATATTGACCACCACATCCCATCATTTCAGCAAACTAATAGTAATGGCGTTGTAGAAAGAATGCAATCTACTTTAACTGAAATATATAGAATAGTACATGAAAAATCAAGAGATAAAGGTAATGACGACATCCTGAACGAATGTCTAATAACTTATAACAATGCAGTACATTGATAAGAAAAAAAGATCACACCAAATAACGAACATGACTATCTAGAAAAATTAAACTAATTTCAAAATAAACTTTTCCCAGAAATTGAAAAAATAATAGAAAATAAAACAAAACCTTAATCGAAAAATTAAACAAAAATAAACAAGAACCAGAGGACTATCAAGAAAATGACCAAATATTTAGAAAAGAATGCAAAAGAAATAAAATGACGCCTAGGTTTTCAAAACATAGGGTAAAAGAAAATAGGAAAATAACAATCAAAAATATTAATAATAAAAAATTCCATAAAGCACAAATTAAAAGAAAACTTAAATTTCAGAATAAAAACAGTGAACGGACCGAGACTAGAAATACAGGGCCTGACGGAGAACAAAATACTTACGTTAAAGTTAGACACAGCTAGAACAATAAAAGGTAACAACAATCTGTTACATATAGTCAGACTTCATATGTACATACAAACTATTGACAAAATCGAAGTCACTATAAATTCGTTAGATGGAGACTCTCTACTACAAGGCTCGATAAACATAATAAAAACAAAATTACTAGATTTAAACCAAAAATTAAATACTTTATATCCAAAGTTAAGAGTTAAAAGAGGTCTTATAAATGGTCTCGGTACCATGATAAAAACTATAACAGGTAGCATGGACGCAAAAAATGCACATAATATTAATAAAGCAATTGAAACTTTTAATAAAAATGAAGAAAATTTAAACAAAGAAATAGACAAACAAATAGGAATTAATTATTTAATGCAAGAAAAATTTGACAATATTACCAAACATATAAATGACCAACAAGAAACCATTTCGTATTTAAAAAATTACCAAGATAAACGTAGAAATAGTATAGTAAAATCAGGTTACAATGAAAAATTAGTCAATATATTAATCAATATATTAATCAAATTAACTATAATATCGATCTTTTAAATAACCACTTGGCAAGCTTAGAGGAAGCAATAGTACTAGCTCGGTTTAACATTATATCAAAACAAATGCTTAATATAGAAGAAATAAGCGATATCCGAGAAAAATTTAAAAATAATTCAATTCAATTTAATTCAGATGAGAATATTTAACAATTACTGAGTTTATAAGCCTATTATAACAACACTAACATTATTTTCAACATTAAAATTCCAATATTATCCCCGGAACCATCTTCAATGGTCCACGTAATCCCACTTCCTATTAATAGTACAAAAACTATTCATACAAACCTTTTTTAACATATAACCTTCATAACATTCGATATTTGGGCGAAGTAAGTCCAAGAGTAGAAAAAATATTGTATTGTACAGAATCTACAAACCCAGAAATAACAGAAAAATCCAGCTGTCTTGGCAAAATAATTCAAAACGTTCCAGTCAATTGCACATTAAGAGATGAACTATTTATACCAAAAATCATGCAACGAGAACCAAATTACATTCTCACCTTGAACAGCTCAGAAATAACAATAGAATCTTCCTGTCAACCTTACCAAATTAAAATTAAAGGCACTAAATTAATACATTACAACAATTGCACTATCGAAATAAACAGATTTAATTATCAAAGCCATAACATAGAACATTGGTAAGAAATTCATTTACTACCTTCAATACCACTGCAAAACCACTACACGAGCAGCATCCAAGTCCTAAATCTACAAAGACTAGAATCATTTCATATAGAAAACCAAAAAACAGTAAAATTATTAGAAGTTTCAACATGAGAAAAACAAATCGTCAATTTTATTATTAATTAGTAACTTTATGTTTTACTATAAATATTCTAACAAACCTGTTTTACAAGAAAATTTCAGAAAAACAATTTAGTATTCCAGTCACAAATATTACCACACAAAATAACATTCCAGAGGAATTGCCAACTCTTCGATGGCCGACACTTCACAAAAAAGAAGGAGGAGTTATGTGATCATCCAATCACACCACCCAACATAAACAACATATTACAATACATTAACCTTTATTAAAATCAATTGTAACTTAAATTTATGAATTATAATTATGCATCAAATTACAATATGTGAACTTTAAAATTTAACTTTCTCATAATATTATTTCCTGTTTGTCAATAATGTTTTAATAATTTTATATAATTAATTGCTTAGATTGCACCTTTTAAAATATATAAAAACCATGTAAAATTATAATCAAATTAATTAAGTTTGGATAAAGGAATAAAGCACAACTTTTGATTTAAAATATATTGTTTTTTTTAAAACTTCGTTGACCGAACTTATTAAGAACGAATTATCATATTAAAAAAATATTAAAAAAACAATAATTTATTTTTAAAAAAATTCTTTATTTAAACTTTATTAAAAAAAAAAAAGAAAAAAAGAATCCATTTCTTGCATTTTTTACTAACCAACTTATAACCACAGAAGTATACTCCCAAGAAAACTACATGGATACAGTAGAAAAACGGCCCTCAGTCTCCGACAAAATGAGGGTGCTAAGAATCCCCGAAGGTAAAATAAAAAAACATAAAAATGTTAAAATAGGAACATGGAATGTTAAAAGCCTCTATGAAGCTGGAAATTTTGATAATACAGTTCAAGAAATGAAAAGGCTGAACGTAGACACTCTGGGAATAAATGAAACTGGTGGCCTGACTCTGACCAATCTCAAAGTGATGATGTCACCTTGTATTATTCCGTAACATGTTCACCATGTATTTATTTCAGTAACAACAACAACCATAGAGGTGGTGTAGGCATAATCGTTTCTAGTAACATAGCAAAATGTGTGAAAAACTTCGTTCCAATTTCAGATCGTTTGATGATGCTAAAAATAAATGCCAAGCCTCTAAACATCAACATCATTCAAGTTTATGCTCCTGCAGCTGATAAGCCTGACGAAGAAATTGAAATGTTCTACACCGAAATATTAGAACTACTTAAGCTTACAAAAGCTCACGAAATTAATATTATATAGGCGACTTCAATGCTAAAATAGGTAATTAACCAGTACATGATACTGTAGGACCCTACGTATTGGGAAACTGAAACCATAGAGGAGACAGATTAATTACTTAATTCTAAAAATTAAAAGAAAAGAAAAATTTAAAATTACCAATACGTGGTTCTGCCTTCCTACTCGTAGACTATACACTTGGAAATCCTCGCAAGACAACACCAACGATATCATTCGGAATCAAATTGACTTCATTCTGATCAATAAAAGATTCAGATCATTGTTTACAAAAGTCTCCACATATCCAGGAGCACATGTACCAAGCGATCATAATCTGCTTCTAAGAACAATGAGGTGAAAAGATCCTGTATATAAAAAACCACCAAAAATACACAAAGTATTTTAGAAAATTTAAAAAATGAACGCATCAAAATGGAGACTGCTCTAGAAATAAATAATCTACTACAACAAATAAATGTAGGAGACACTAATATAAATACGCTGTGGAATCAAACTAAAATGTGTCTAGAGAAAAACTAGGAATAGCTCGACATAAAGTGAAATAAAAATGGATGACCGTAGAAAGATTAAAACTTATGAATAAGATACATTGAGTAAATATCGCAATAATCCGAATATTTTTAACTACAAACAATTACCTATAATAATTAATATAAGAAACAAATTGCCAAAAAATGCAACTAACAGCGTTTGATTAGCCTAATGAGCCACACTCTTAAAATATTTCTAAAAATATTACACAATAGAATCTCCAGAAAAATTGAGTCACACATAAGTGATACACAATTCGGATTTCGTCAAAGTCTAGAAATGCGCGAAGGTCTTTTCTGCACACAAATGTTAGTACAAAACTGTAAAAATTTAAGAAAATATGTCTTGCTTTGCTTCATTGACTACGAAAAAGCATTCGACACAGTGCAACACGATAAATTAATGGAAATTCTGCTCAAACTGAATCTAGATCAAAAAGATATTCGATTCATTAAAAACTTGTATTGGCAACAAAGAGCTGAAGTCAGAACCAGTGAAACAACAACTGCGGAAATTAACATATTTGGAGGAGTAAGACAGGGTTGTATTATATCACCAATACTCTTTAAGATATAGTCAGAGAATATATTTAAAGAAAGTATCATTAACACCGAAATGGGGATTAAAGTTAACGGAGTTTATAACAACAACATCAGATACAACTTTGATACAACCTTGATAGCTGACAATATATTAGACCTACAATATCTCGTCGAAAGAGTATATCATCATAGCAAAAACTATGGTCACAACATCAATATTGCGATAACTAAATTTATGATTGTAAGTAGAGACAAAAATACATACAATAACGTTAAATTATACTGCGCTAACAATGAGATTGAATCTGTAGAAAACTATAAATATCTTGGATACTTACTAGACGAAGATTGGGATCCCAATAAAGATGTTAAACCAAGAATTATGATGGCAAGGAATGCTATCGGTAAATTTAAAAAACTATTGAGTCACCGAAACTTGAATATCAAACTAAACGTTCGATTCACAAAATGCTATGTGTGGTCGACCCTATTATATGGTGTGGAAACCTGGACACTAAAAGTAGATACAATGAATAAACTAGAGGCTTTCGCGATATGATGCTATCGCCGTTTACTTAAAATAAAATGGACAGATAGAGTCAGAAACGAAGAGGTGCTTCGAAAGCTAAATATAGATCGAATACTTCTAACAACAGTAAAATATCGTAAAATATCAAAGTAACAAATGCTGCAACTAATTGTCCAAGGTAGAATGAAAGGAAGACGTGGTATTGGCAGAAATAAATTGTCCTGGTTACGAAACATCAAAAACTGGACCGGCATTAGAACAATTGGCGAACTAGAACACAAAGCCAGAAACAGAGTTGAATATGGCAACGTAGCTCTACAATAAAAAAAAAAAAAAAACCTCCTGATATAGTCACCGCGCATCCATGGATTGGCAGAAGAAGAAGAAGAAGAATTTCAAAAAATGTTAACTCTTTGGGCGTTAACATACTTGGATGAATTAGACCATGTTAAGCGGATCAATACAATCTTGAATTAAATTTACTTTAGTTTCTAAAAATTTAACCATTTGATCTAGATGCAATGAATGCTTTATAATTTGGTGATGAATATTACTTATTTCATTAAGTTTTTCTAGGTTGTTTTCTCTATCTTGCTCTATAGCTCTTTTTAATATACTGATACTTTCAATAAAATGTGTATTTATTGAAATTTGTTGGTTAATTTTCTAAAGCATTATGATTATTTTCATCAATTATTTTTAAGTAATATAATAATCAATTATTTCAAATATATATCTTCTCGATCTTTGCTGTGCATTGTTCTGAAAAGCCACTTATTTGCGCAGCCTACAAAGTTTATTAATCCTATCTTATTGCTGGATAAATTTGGCATTATTAACTTAATTTTAGCCAGAATAATTTTTATTTCATTTTTTATAAGCATTCTATTATCAAATTCTATTTCAGATAAATTATTTTCTATTTAAGAAAGTATGTTAATAATTTCATTTGGATTTATCATATGTAATATTGTATTGGTTTTGTTGATAATTTCCACCTTTTTAAGTTTTATTTGGATATAACCAGCTCCTCCATGAAAATAGTCCAATCTATATAATCAATAGTAGTCAATATAGTAGGGCTGAGTGTAATATCAGCGTTTCCGGTGTGATTATTAGGTTTTGTCAGATGTGCTTCCACATTTTCACTTTGTAAATATTGCAATAATTGTTCTACTCTAAATTTATTATCCATTACAAGTTTCTTTGGTTTTCTAAACTTTGCAAAATGTTCTATAATAATTAATTTTTTAGCTCTCCAATTTCGATCCGTTATTTTAAATGCTGCAGCAAATTTTGTTACCTTATAAATTATTGTTACAAAAGCTTGCTTTTTAAAGTGAAATATATTCAAGTGTACGATTTAATTTTTTTCATTTGGTGCTTCTGTTAAAATAAATTTAGGTCTAATAGGTATCGATAATAATAATAATAGGTAATAGGTATTTCGATCATATTCAATTTGTTGGCATTTTTCGCAATTATTAATTATTAAATGTATATGATGACGTAACTTTGTAAAGTATATTTTATCTTTTAAACTTTCATAACTTTCAATTATACCACTATGCATGGATTCATGAGTATGATAAAGAGAAATTTGTTTATGTAATTCTTCTTCTGATCTTATTTCATTTATTCTTTTTGTACTTCGAACCATTTTAATTCTTCTTTCCCCAGAAAACTTAGCTATTATATGCTGTTTTACCTTATTATAATCAGTATCAGACACTTCAAGATATATACTATTATAACCAGGTTTTATTTATCGTTTTATCGTTTTATTAAAATATCTTTGATTAAATTTACATATCTTTGATTTAAATTTTTTTCAATGGGTTTATTTCAATAACTCTTCTGTTATGTAACACTGTAATTTCTTTTACTGGGGTATATGTTAAGATTATTAGTGTTTTATACTTATTTACAATATCATCTTTTATACCTATGAGATCTAATTGCTGTTTATACCCGTACGATAGGATCGGGTATAATAAAATTACTCCTCCGTTTGTAACACCTCGAAATAAGCGAGCTAGATATACCTTCAAAGGTATGGATCGGATCAGAAAAAAATTCTAAGACTTTTGAGCCATGTCCGTCCGTCCGTCCGTCCGTCAGCACGCTAACTCAAAAACTAAGAAAGCTAGAATCTTGAAATTTACACAAAATATTTTGGGAGTAATTTGTAGGTTCCCTATTTTTTTTGGTTGAGTTTGGAGCAAGCCTTAGGGTAGCTCTCGAACACCTAACTTTTAGATCCCCACATTTTTTTTGCAATAGAGATATGAAATTTTAACCACTGATAGATCTCACAAAAATATTAATTTTATTTTCAATAACTTTTTTTTGTAGCCCCACCCGTTACAGAGCTACAGCTCCCCAAAGGTTCAAAAAAGCTCCATATTTAAATTATTATAGCACAAGTTGTATAAGGTATATCTTCATTTTGAAAACGCCAAATGATTACTACTTTCATTAGCTTTAAAATTATATATACAATAAATATATAATTTTGGCATACGGCGTCTTAATTTACCGTTATGCAAAACTCAAATTTTGCAAAATCCTTTAACCCTTCCATCTTCTAAACGGTTAAAGTTGGAAACTTGAAATTTTGACAGAAGTTAGATCTTTGAAAATTAGTATGAGTCATTTCAGAAATTTTTTTTGTATCACCCCCCGTTTAGGAGCTGTAAGGGGTCAAAAACTGAAAATTTCCTATTTTTAAACACCTGTAACTTGAACACCTGTTAAACTTTTTTTGAAGTAATACACAAAAATTAAAGCTCCAACATTATACTTTTATTTCTGTTAACAACTTTTTTTAATAATATAGGGTTACTTTATAATTGACGAAAGTGTTACTTGATTTTTTCAAATTTTCTAACAAATTTCTTTAACGAATTTTTTCCATTTTATTTTACTCGATAATTTGAAATTGTTGAGGATATAATGCGTAGTACAAAAAAATGTAATTAAATAAACAACATAACGGTTGCTTGAAGAATTTTTATTTATATGATATTGATATACATACATACTTATATAATATCATGTTTATTTACATATCGTATATGTCACTGATGAATGAATGATAAGAGTATAGATGTATTTTATATAGCGCCGTATTTACATACATATATTATGTATTTTATTGTACTTATAAGAAATTTTTCTGTCAATGGAATATTTAAATATAATATAATATAATATTTAAAATTATATTTACTGTTTTGTACTTAGTAAATTTAATATACATTTACCGCTTAGTATTAAATGGTACTATAGAATATTTGAAAAAGTTTTGGATTGATAATCGTTATGTGGAAGGTTAGAATCTACTTTAGAAGAATGTACATATAAACATATAGTTTAAATATATGTACAACCCATAAGTTCTAGAAATTAGAACCCTAGAACCCAAATTATTTTAAAATACTAAAATATTAAAAAAATAATATTGTGAGCAGAGTGACAGGCTGTGAACATACTAACGGTTCGTACGGGTATCTAAGAATTGACAAAGTCAACTGTATTCTTCCTCGTTTTCAACTGAATGTACCGTGTCAAACATTTGTAGATTTGATGCGTCATCATTTTCTTCATTAATTGTTTCAGTATTTTCTAATATACTTATATAGTCAGCTATTTATACCCGTACGATAGGATCGGGTATAATAAAATTATTCCTCCGTTTGTAACACCTCGAAATAAGCGAGCTAGATATACCTTCAAAGGTATGGATCGGATCAGGAAAAAATTTTTTTTGAAATAGAGCTATGAAATTTTAACTGCTGATAGATCTCACAAAAATATTAATTTTATTTTTAATAACTTTTCTTTGTAGCCCCACCCGTTACGGAGCTACAGCTCTCCAAAGGTTCAAAAAAGCTCTATATTTAAATTGTTATAACACAAGTTGTATAAAGTATATCTTCATTTTGAAAACGCCAAACGATTACTACTTTTATTAGCTTTAAAAGTATATATACAATAAATATATATTTGTGGTATACGGTGTCTTAATTTACCGTTATGCGAAACTCAAATTTTGCAAAATCCTTTAACCCTTCTATCTTCTAAATAGTTTAAGTTGGAAACTTGAAATTTTGACAGAAGTTAGATCTTTGAAAATAAGTATGAGTCATTTCAGAAATTTTTTTTGTATCACTCCCCGTTTAGGAGCTGTAAGGGGTCAAAAACTGAAAATTTCCTATTTTTAAACACCTGTAACTTGAACACCTGTTAAAAATTTTTTAAAGTAATACACAAAAATTAAAGCTTCAACATTATACTCTTATTTTTGTTAACAACTTTTTTTAATAATATAGGGTTACTTTATAATTGACGAAAGTGTTACTTGATTTTTTCAAATTTTCTAACAAATTTCTTCAATAAATTTTTTGCATTTGTTTTACTCGATAATTTGAAATTGTTGAGGATATAATTCGTAGTACAAAAAAATGTAAATAAATAAACAACATAACGGTTGCTTGAAGAATTTTTATTTATATGATATTGATATACATACTTATATAATATCATGTTTATTTACATATCGTATATGCCACTAGTGAGTGAATGATAAGAGTATATATGTATATTATATAGTGCCGTATATACATACATATATGTATTTTATTGTACTTATAAGAAATTATTCTGTCAATGGAATATTTAAATATAATATAATATAATATTTAAAATTATATTTACTGTTTTGTACTTAGTAAATTTAATATACATTTACCGCTTAGTATTAAATGGTACTATAGAATATTTGAAAAAGTTTTGGATTGATAATCGTTTTTGAAGAATGTATAAACATATAGTTTGAATATATGTACAACCAATAGTTCTAGAAATTATAAAATTCACCCAAATTATTTTAAAATACTAAAATATTAAAAAAATAATATTGTAAGGAGAGTGACAGGCTGTGAACATACTAACGGTTAGTACGGGTATCTACTGTATTCTTCCTCGTTTATTTTCTGTTTCTTGTAAACAGTATATTTCATAATTGTATTCTTCTAGTTTCAATACCCATCTTTAATGTCGTTGTGAAAATTCTGTTCTGTTCCTTGTAAACAGTATATTTCATAATTGTATTCTTCTAGTTTCAATAACCATCACAATGTCGTTGTGAAAATTCTTTTCCTTTGTATTTGGTATTTAAATATTTAATTGGAAGATGATATGTTACAATTTTAAATTTATTTCCATATAAGTATGATATAAAGTAATTTACTGCATATACTATAGCTAAAAATACTTTATCGGTAGTATTGTAATTTTTTTCACGATTGTTGAGAGTTCTTGATACAAAACATACAGAGTGCTCTTCTTGTGACAATACTGTTCCAATGGTGTGATCTGTAGTCACTATAAACAATTTGTCGTATTCAGGATATTTTAAAATTGGGTTCGATGAAATTAAACTCTTTAAATTTTCAACGCTGCTATGTATTGAGGATCTTTTATAATATTTTTGTTCCTTTTTAATATATTTGATATGGTTTTGAGTAATCCTGAATAAATTTTCTGTAAAAACCTATTGCACCTAAGAAGCCTTTTAAATGTTTTTCCGTTATAGGAATTTGTAATTCTAGGATATTTATAATTTTCTCAGGGTTAGGTTTAATTCTAGTTGTTAAAATGTGACCTAAAAATCCGGTGTTCTTTTTCAAAAAACTACATTTATCTGCTTGAGTTTTCAAATTGTGTTCTTGCAATCTTTGAAAAATTTTGTTAAACGTTTTTCATGTTCTTATAATGTTGTTGAAAATATCAATATATCATCTAGATATACGACACAAATTTGGTTAATATATTCTCTAATCTCGTTCATCAAACGTTGAAAAGTTGCTGGTGCATTTTTCAAGTCAAACGGCATATGAACATATTCATATAAACCAGCAGGAGTTACAAAAGCCGTTTTTTCAATATCGTTTACTGCTACAAGAATCTAATGATACCCTTTAGCCAAACCTAAAGTACTAGAATATTGAGCTTTCCCAATTTGTCAAGAATCTCTCAATATTTGGCAGTGGATATTTGTCATGTACGGTTATTTGATTTAATTTGGTGTAATCTAGAACTATCCTAAATTTTTGAACTCCTGAATTATCTTTTTTTTTGGAACTATAATTATTGCAATTATATATACTGTTGGGTTTTCTAATAATGTCTTGTTTTTTCATTTCGTACATTTGTTTCCTTACTTCGGTTTCATGACGAGGTGAATATCTATATAATTTCGAATTGATTTGCTCATTTGTTATTGTTTTTATTTCATGTACTATTGTATTAGTTTTCATTAAATTATCACTTTCGCTGAATAAAAGTTTATCTTTATAGTCTTTTTCGTTTAAGTGCTCTAACTTGAGATTTTAAACTTCACTTGCTTCTAATATGCTAACTTCTTCTTCTCTGTCTACTTTGTGAACTTTCATTGTATCTATTATAATCTTGATTAAACTGAGAAGACTTATATCTATTTGGATTAAAATTATTATTTGATTGTAAATTATTATTTGATTTATTATTATTTTTATTTTGGCTAAAATTATCATTAGATCGCAACTGAAAATTATTATTATTTTTAAAGTCCGAATTTAACTGATGTGATCTTAAAGTATTGTTATTATTAACACTGGTATTATTAAATTTATTTCCATTTTCATAATTTTTTTTATTAAAATTTCTTCGTTATTGTAACTGTTATAATTATTTTTATTATTATCTAAACCTACATAACTATTTACAATTTCTTTAATATCTGATAGATTATATTATGATATGATTGCTACTGCCAAAAGTCCAGATACTAATCCTTTTACTTTCTGAACTACCATATCTCAACGATACAATATCATACCGCTGCATATAAGTAATCTTATAACTTAATAAGTAATTTTAGCTTATGATCTAATTCTTTAATACTACTTACTTTTAATTGTCCAATTTCTCTTGTAATAGTCATTTGATCCTTTGATGCTTTATAATGCTTTTTTAATCTCAGGTTACAAATCGTCCAAGTTGTTGGTGAATTTATGTCCAATAGATTTTTTGCATTTCCTTGAATTTTGGTATTGTAGATAATTGAAAAACTTGATTAGCCTCTGCTCCAAAATCTGCTAAAACAGTATCTACTGATGCCATAAAAGATGTTAAACTACCCTGTTCCCCTTGAAAAACTGGTATATGTTGTATTTCTTTTTCAATTCTTCATCGCAGAGTTGGAGGTTGATTATTTTGTGTTAGCAATGTTTTAATATTGCTATACAACGTTCAATTGGAACTTGTGCCATATTTCTTTTTATTAATATGTTAAACTTTAATTTTAATAAGGATTAATTAATTTTTTTTTTGTTAATTTTTCGTGTTGTTTCTACGTATAAGTTATTAAATTTCACTTTAACATACTATGTTGGCTACTAGAAAATGTGTAACATTTTCTTTTAAATTATATTTATTTTATTATTTATTTTAGAAAAGAGAAAAATGTTTTTATTTTTTATTATTGTTCGTTTCACTGGATCTCAATTTTAAAAAAAAATCCGTTCCGACTTCGCCATTTATATTTTTTGTCAAAGCTAAAAAAATATGAAAAAAAAACAATAGTTTATTTTTAAAAAAAAACTTTATTTAAACTATATTAAAAAAAAAAGATATTAAATTTATTTTTAAAAAAAGAAAAGCTTAACTTAATGAATTGAACGCAAAAAACCAACTCAACTGATATTTTATATTTGTAAAATATGAACATTGTTCGGTATAATTCTCAAAATGTTATTTCGGCAATTTTGTTTATTCTCTTTTTATATCACCATATGACCTACATTAATAATGTAATCAATAATAACAGTATAATTGACTTATAAACATTAAACATTAAAAGGTATAATGACTTCATATTATAGGTTTTAATGTTAGCAACAACAATATTTATACAAAATATTATATATATAGGTTCACTTAATAAGACAGTGATTGTACTTTAACTGATTCAGATATATCGATTATATTGGGGACCTTTGGAACATACAAACAACGCGGAGCAACCGGCGGTGTGAAAGCGGGCTGGCCAGAAAATAAGGAAAGTAAATGTACCGGTTGAAAAGATTCGGATTTTATAGTTGGTTACAAAAACAAGGTTGTACGCTTTTTCAAGAATATGTACCTATATATTGCCCTTTTTCTGAAATTTATGTAGCTATTCATTTTATATATTAAATCATAATAATTAGAAATTTGAAATTTTTTATTTAAATGAAAATATTTTCAATAAAGTCATTTACTTCTGCTCTGCAGAATAAACATTTTAGTTTTTTTGATCCTATTTCTTTCTTCTGCATAAAAGGCAATTATTACAAAATTTAAATTGTTTACATGGAAGGAATAAAATATTTGGTGGCATAGAAAAACAAATGAGGCATCTCTTTGCAATCGTAAAGTACGTAAACAAAATTTTTATGAATTAATGTTTTAATAAAAATGCAATAAATAAAATTAAATAATTCCTAACAATTAAAAAATTTTAATTAAAAAAATTAAATAACTACAAATTTAATGGCATAATTCCTAACAACTAAGCAATTTCATTATGAAATAACTCCTAACTTTGTATTAAAAAATATTATTAGAGTTATTTCATCAAAAATTTTAGGTTTTACTTCATTAGTTATTTCGCAGAGCCATTATTATACCCGTACGATAGGATCGGGTATAATAAAATTACTCCTCCGTTTGTAACACCTCGAAATAAGCGAGCTAGATATACCTTCAAAGGTATGGATCGGATCAGAAAAAAATTCTAAGACTTTTGAGCCATGTCCGTCCGTCCGTCAGCACCCTAACTCAAAAACTAAGAAAGCTAGAATCTTGAAATTTACACAAAATATTCTGGGAGTAATTTGTAGGTTCCCCATTTTTTTTGGTTGAGTTTGGACCAAAACTTAGGGTAGCTCTCGAACACCTAACTTTTAGATCCCCACATTTTTTTTGAAATAGAGCTATGAAATTTTAACTGCTGATAGATCTCACAAAACTATTAATTTTATTTTTAATAACTTTTTTTTGTAGCCCCACCCGTTACAGAGCTACAGCTCTCCAAAGGTTCAAAAAAGCTCTATATTTAAATTGTTATAACACAAGTTGTGTATGGTATATCTTCATTTTGAAAACGCTAAACGATTACTACTTTCATTAGCTTTAAAATTATATATACAATAAATATATATTTGTGGCGCACGGTGTCTTAATTTACCGTTATGCGAAACTCAAATTTTGCAAAATCCTTTAGCCCTTCTATTTTCTAAACGGTTTAAGTTGGAAACTTGAAATTTTGACAGAAGTATGAGTCATTTCAGAAATTTTTTTTGTATCACTCTCCGTTTAAGAGTTGTAAGGGGTCAAAAACTGAAAATTTCCTATTTTTAAACACCTGTAACTGGAACACCTGTTAAAATTTTTTTGAAATAATACACAAAAATTAAAGCTTCAATATTATTCTCTTATTTCTGTTAATAACTTTTTTTAATAATATAGGGTTACTTTATAATTGACGAAAGTGTTACTTGATTTTTTCAAATTTTCTAACAAATTTCTTTAACGAATTTTTTCCATTTTGTTTTACTCGACAATTTGAAATTGTTGAGGATATAATGCGTAGTACAAAAGAAAGTAAATAAATAAACAACATAACGGTTGCTTGAAGAATTTTTATTTATATGATATTGATATACATACATACTTATATAATATCATGTTTATTTACATATCGTATATGTCACTGATGAATGAATGATAAGAGTATAGATGTATATTATATAGCGCCGTATTTACATACATACATACATATATTTTATTGTACTTATAAGAAATTATTCTATGAATGGAAATATTTTTAAAGAAATATTGCAATGTATGGCGATATACTTATAACAATATAAATATACTATGTGCACATTAATATAATATAATATTTAAAATTATATTTACTATTTTGTACTAAGTAAATTTGATATACATTTACCGCTCAGTAATAAATGGTACTATAGAATATTTGAAAAAGTTTTGGATTGATAATCGTTATGTGGAAAGTTAAAATCTGCTTTTGAAGAATGTATAAACATATAGTTTGAATATATGTACAACCCATAGTTCTAGAAATTATAAAATTCACCCAAATTATTTTAAAATACTAAAATATTAAAAAAATAATATTGTAAGCAGAGTGACAGGCTGTGAACATACTAACGGTTCGTACGGGTATCTAAGAGTTGACAAAGGCAACTGTATTCTTCCTCGTTTTATAAATAGAATTTATGATATGGATGAAATTTTTAGTACTCAGAATTAGGATTGCAGTTCCAAGATGTACAGATAAGATCCCATTCATATTTGCAAGATCACTTATCTCCATTTTTTGTGTTACTACAAGGAGAGTTAACCAGAAATTTTTATTTAGATTTTTTATTTTAGATTTGGCTAATTTTTTTTTATAAGTAAGTAACTCTATTGCATTGTACTTCTTTACTATATCTTTGTTGTTAAATTTATATGTTCGACAGTAAAATACTTCAAACGTCAACTCAATGAATGCATTATTATAATTTATGTAATTTTCTAATTAAATTTTTTCATGATCTTGAAAATTTTTATTTTGAAAATTTAAACTACTTATGAATCTTATATGAATCTTTCAAATATATGTATTTTTTATGTAATTTTTTTATAATTACATATATGTATAATGTTTAGCGTTATATTATAATAATTAACATAATTTTGAAATTTCTCTTTGCAAAATGACTTATCTGTTCCCTTTACCCTGTTCCCCTTGAAAAACTGGTATATGTTGTATTTCTTTTTCAACTCTTCATCGCAGAGTTGGAGGTTGATTATTTTGTGTTAGCAATGTTTTAATATTGCTATACAACGTTCAATTGGAACTTGTGCCATATTTCTTTTTATTAATATGTTAAACTTTAATTTTAATAAGGATTAATTAATTTTTTTTTTGTTAATTTTTCGTGTTGTTTCTACGTATAAGTTATTAAATTTCACTTTAACATACTATGTTGGCTACTAGAAAATGTGTAACATTTTCTTTTAAATTATATTTATTTTATTATTTATTTTAGAAAAGAGAAAAATGTTTTTATTTTTTATTATTGTTCGTTTCACTGGATCTCAATTTTACAAAAAAATCCGTTCCGACTTCGCCATTTATATTTTTTGTCAAAGCTAAAAAAATATGAAAAAAAAACAATAGTTTATTTTAAAAAAAAAAACTTTATTTAAACTATATTAAAAAAAAAAAGATATTAAATTTATTTTTAAAAAAAGAAAAGCTTAACTTAATGAATTGAACGCAAAAAACCAACTCAACTGATATTTTATATTTGTAAAATATGAACATTGTTCGGTATAATTCTCAAAATGTTATTTCGGCAATTTTGTTTATTCTCTTTTTATATCACCATATGACCTACATTAATAATGTAATCAATAATAACAGTATAATTGACTTATAAACATTAAACATTAAAAGGTATAATGACTTCATATTATAGGTTTTAATGTTAGCAACAACAATATTTATACAAAATATTATATATATAGGTTCACTTAATAAGACAGTGATTGTACTTTAACTGATTCAGATATATCGATTATATTGGGGACCTTTGGAACATACATAAACAACGCGGAGCAACCGGCGGTGTGAAAGCGGGCTGGCCAGAAAATAAGGAAAGTAAATGTACCGGTTGAAAAGATTCGGATTTTATAGTTGGTTACAAAAACAAGGTTGTACGCTTTTTCAAGAATATGTACCTATATATTGCCCTTTTTCTGAAATTTATGTAGCTATTCATTTTATATATTAAATCATAATAATTAGAAATTTGAAATTTTTTATTTAAATGAAAATATTTTCAATAAAGTCATTTACTTCTGCTCTGCAGAATAAACATTTTAGTTTTTTTGATCCTATTTCTTTCTTCTGCATAAAAGGCAATTATTACAAAATTTAAATTGTTTACATGGAAGGAATAAAATATTTGGTGGCATAGAAAAACAAATGAGGCATCTCTTTGCAATCGTAAAGTACGTAAACAAAATTTTTATGAATTAAAGTTTTAATAAAAATGCAATAAATAAAATTAAATAATTCCTAACAATTAAAAAATTTTAATTAAAAAAATTAAATAACTACAAATTTAATGGCATAATTCCTAACAACTAAGCAATTTCATTATGAAATAACTCCTAACTTTGTATTAAAAAATATTATTAGAGTTATTTCATCAAAAATTTTAGGTTTTATTTCATTAATTATTTCGCAGAGCCATTATTATACCCGTACGATAGGATCGGGTATAATAAAATTACTCCTCCGTTTGTAACACCTCGAAATAAGCGAGCTAGATATACCTTCAAAGGTATGGATCGGATCAGAAAAAAATTCTAAGACTTTTGAGCCATGTCCGTCCGTCCGTCAGCACGCTAACTCAAAAACTAAGAAAGCTAGAATCTTGAAATTTACACAAAATATTCTGGGAGTAATTTGTAGGTTCCCCATTTTTTTTGGTTGAATTTGGACCAAAACTTAGGGTAGCTCTCGAACACCTAACTTTTAGATCCCCACATTTTTTTTGAAATAGAGCTATGAAATTTTAACTGCTGATAGATCTCACAAAACTATTAATTTTATTTTTAATAACTTTTTTTTGTAGCCCCACCCGTTACAGAGCTACAGCTCTCCAAAGGTTCAAAAAAGCTCTATATTTAAATTGTTATAACACAAGTTGTGTATGGTATATCTTCATTTTGAAAACGCTAAACGATTAATACTTTCATTAGCTTTAAAATTATATATACAATAAATATATATTTGTGGCGCACGGTGTCTTAATTTACCGTTATGCGAAACTCAAATTTCGCAAAATCCTTTAGCCCTTCTATTTTGGTTTAAGTTGGAAACTTGAAATTTTGACAGAAGTATGAGTCATTTCAGAAATTTTTTTTGTATCACTCTCCGTTTAAGAGTTGTAAGGGGTCAAAAACTGAAAATTTCCTATTTTTAAACACCTGTAACTGGAACACCTGTTAAAATTTTTTTGAAATAATACACAAAAATTAAAGCTTCAATATTATTCTCTTATTTCTGTTAATAACTTTTTTTAATAATATAGGGTTACTTTATAATTGACGAAAGTGTTACTTGATTTTTTCAAATTTTCTAACAAATTTCTTTAACGAATTTTTTCCATTTTGTTTTACTCGACAATTTGAAATTGTTGAGGATATAATGCGTAGTACAAAAGAAAGTAAATAAATAAACAACATAACGGTTGCTTGAAGAATTTTTATTTATATGATATTGATATACATACATACTTATATAATATCATGTTTATTTACATATCGTATATGTCACTGATGAATGAATGATAAGAGTATAGATGTATATTATATAGCGCCGTATTTACATACATACATACATATATTTTATTGTACTTATAAGAAATTATTCTATGAATGGAAATATTTTTAAAGAAATATTGCAATGTATGGCGATATACTTATAACAATATAAATATACTATGTGCACATTAATATAATATAATATTTAAAATTATATTTACTATTTTGTACTAAGTAAATTTGATATACATTTACCGCTCAGTAATAAATGGTACTATAGAATATTTGAAAAAGTTTTGGATTGATAATCGTTATGTGGAAAGTTAAAATCTGCTTTTGAAGAATGTATAAACATATAGTTTGAATATATGTACAACCCATAGTTCTAGAAATTATAAAATTCACCCAAATTATTTTAAAATACTAAAATATTAAAAAAATAATATTGTAAGCAGAGTGACAGGCTGTGAACATGCTAACGGTTCGTACGGGTATCTAAGAGTTGACAAAGGCAACTGTATTCTTCCTCGTTTTATAAATAGAATTTATGATATGGATGAAATTTTTAGTACTCAGAATTAGGTTTGCAGTTCCAAGATGTACAGATAAGATCCCATTCATATTTGCAAGATCACTTATCTCCATTTTTTGTGTTACTACAAGGAGAGTTAACCAGAAATTTTTATTTAGATTTTTTATTTTAGATTTGGCTAATTTTTTTTTATAAGTAAGTAACTCTATTGCATTGTACTTCTTTACTATATCTTTGTTGTTAAATTTATATGTTCGACAGTAAAATACTTCAAACGTCAACTCAATGAATGCATTATTATAATTTATGTAATTTTCTAATTAAATTTTTTCATGATCTTGAAAATTTTTATTTTGAAAATTTAAACTACTTATGAATCTTATATGAATCTTTCAAATATATGTATTTTTTATGTAATTTTTTTATAATTACATATATGTATAATGTTTAGCGCTATATTATAATAATTAACATAATTTTGAAATTTCTCTTTGCAAAATGACTTATCTGATAAATTAATTTAACTCACGTTTGGTCTGATAACAAAAAATAAAATACAACTTGTTTGAAATAATTTTAATAACTAATTCACGGCCTTCACCATGAAAATATGTTTGCAATTATGAAACTTTTACGAATTGCGTTAATAAGTAAGTTGCGTTTTTCAGATTCATGTTGTTTTCCTTTGTTTTAGTTCTATTATATTTTTATTCTACATTTTTCTCATTCAACAATATTTTTTCTATTCCCTATATTATGTATATTTTTTTCCTACTTGCTAAAACTTTACTATAAATCATTATTTTTTTATTTTTATTTGATATTAAATTTATCATTAACACAAATTTATTATTTGAAGTACATACATAGTATGTATTTTACAATTTCAAAAGATATATATATCTGTACTTGTTTTTCAACACATAGAAAAACTAGTTTCATCGTCATTAAGATCTCTATTAAATATTTCGAAATTACCGGTTCAATTGATAAAATGGTTAAGCAAACCACTTCCTTATTGATTCTTCAATTATTATTTCTTCTCTCAGCGAAATACTCTCCATCATTCTCAAAGATAATGACGGATTTCTTTTTAAAAACTAGGTCCAAACTAGGTTCTTTCAGCGCGGTCTTCTTTGAATGAGGTTTTTCTTTTGTCATCTTTAAAAATTTTTTACACTGTATTGAGCAAATCTTCCATCTTTCTCCGCACCACTTGTTCAGATATTTTACCTCATGCAAACTTAGAAATAAACTTAGATCAAGAATAGTCAGACCGTCAAAGTTTCCTGTTTTTATTCGGCTTTTATAGTTTGTTTATATTTTTGCTTTTTCATAATCTATGAATTAAAAAAGGAATACATTTTATGAATCTACCTAAATTTTTAACTTATTGAAAGTGCATGCTTTTTAAAAAAAAATTTAGTTGCAAAAAGTGGATATATATAAGTACAATTGTCTTGTTTTAATTTATAAGTAGGTACTTATAAAGTATCTATAGAGTGCATTATAAAATTGACTAAAACTTGTACATTATACTGTGAAAAGGAGTATAGGTATAGTTAATTGCAATTAAAAGTAAATAATGAAAGGGCATTCAAATCCACAATCCACAAAGCTAATAGCAATAGGATGATAGTAATCCATACAAAACGATTAGGTGAACAATTTAATGCATTCAATTTCGATTCTAAAAATTTTTTAAATTAAATCTCCAAACCAACAATAATTATCGTTTAAACAAATTGTTAATTAAATTATATATATCTATGTAAAAATTTTCTATATAATATTTGTACTATACCCTAATTTAATAATACTCTAATTATTTGATTATAATCAACTCCAAATTCAATAATTTTAATATCTAAATTTTTTATTTCTTATAGGTACTCGTTATTCTACTTAAATCAAATCTTATAAATTTATAAAAGGAATAGTTATAATATGAAGCTATAAATAAAATTGTAAATGTTTCGTAAACGTTTTTAATTATAATTTTTTAAAATATATGTATACCTATAGTCATGTACCTACTTAATGTACATATTTATGTAATTAAATCTTATATCAGACTACTTAGATATATACTTGTTCTTTAAATTTACTTCGTTTACAATTCTTTATACCTATTACCTATACCTATATGCAAAAGCAAAACATATCATTGGATGTTATGTCATCTACTTAGGAACCTATATTATTAATTTAAAAAAAAATTGTCAACGCATAATATTCCTACGTTTAGTTTATAACTTCATATGCAGCTGTATTACTATTTATTAGGTCTAACACATGGCGATGACACAAAATATTATATAAAATAAACATAAATACATATACCTAAATAAGTTTATTATTTACATATGCATATTTGGATGTAAACCAATTTGTACAATTCGCAATATATATTAATATAATACATGTATATATAATATTATATAATTATTTATTAAATTATTATTGGTAGGTATCTATCTAGATTCATATTATTAAAAAATCATATGAGGAACACTTACTATGTACCTATATTAGATAATATTAAATTCTATTGAACACATTATATCAAACAATGGATAACTATATATTATGCATGATATACATTTAAATATATGTATATATGTATAACTACAATTCTGCATATACATCCAATTAAAGTTATTGGTGTGTTCATTAAATACAGTTAACACATTAAAGAAGGTAGGTACATACATACATGTACATATATGTATGAATGATTATGTAGGTCGCAATCGTATATGTTACATCCTACATATGTATATATATATACACGTGTGTTAGTTCATTCAAAATATCAAAATATCAGATTTTTACCTTTGAATATCCCATTTCCCCATATTCTTATTTTTGAACGATAATAATACATTTTTACGAATCTGGTTATATGGATTAAAATATTCTTTTTACTATAGCTTTAAATAATTAACAGAAATAAACCAGATTATTTGTCAATTTAAATGCAAATAAAGTTGTAACCAGAAATAATCTAAAATAAAATAGATATTTTATTTATTAATTTTTGTTTTATACAATTTCTTCCGTCTTTACATCACTCATCTGTAAATCTAATGAAGCACTGAAGTTAAATTTATTTAGTAAACATCCCCATTTTATTTTATTTGTGTATGCCCTAAAATAATAATTGAAATTTATAATTGTGTGTACAGACGTCAGAGGCGGATTTTTGCTTATAATCGATGTAGATTTCCCCTTATTCCAATTGGTTAAACATTGAGGAGTGGTCTTTAAATTATAATATCTATTTTCCTTTGCCTTTTCTTATTATTGTTATATAAAACATAAATTTGTTTAGAAAATAAATTTTTGTAAATATAGATACATGGTAATATGTATGCATGTAGTTATAGAATTTTTATTAACGTATCTATTTAAAAATACAATTTGGAGTGTGGAAAAATATTGTGTTGTGAATTAACTTATGAACCGAATACTGAAGCATGCGTATAGGTTAAAAATTAAATTGTCGTGAAAGTATTAAAAATATAAAAAGTGTATTTTCTGTTTTGGTTGGGGAAAATTTTTGCGTTGCAATTAGATAAATCTATTTTATTTTTATCTTTTCAGTTTACATCATAATGATAAAAAAAATATGAAGTAAATTAGTTTTTGTTTTTGTTACAAACATTAATGTTTTAACTTAAATGTTTGTTGTAAGTTATAACAGATTAGATTTATGTACCTATTTTGCTTTATTGCTTGGTGTGTTTATTATGTTTATTTATGTAATAGGGTGTGTTTCATATGTTTATTTATATGGATGTATGCATATACATATATAGAATATGCATACATATTTTTTTATATTTTTTGCTTTTATTTTGTTTTTTTTGTTTTTTGTTTTAATTAGATGTACTTTATATTTCAATGCAATTTTCTATATACATACATATGTATAATCGTATTCTCATTTAAATGCAATTAACACTTTTTCTGTTTCTATTTACGATTATACATACATATTATGTACCTACATAGGTATTTAAGTATACATTAGCTTCGCTGTTTTTTAGTGCTAATTTTATAATCTTCCCGTTTTCTTCTTCGTCATTCTTTTATTGATTTAGAAAATAGTAATCTTAATTAATGCGTAACTTTCTATTTACAAAGCAATTTTGATATTTTTTTTTTTTTGGTGCATTTCCCTGCCACATAAATGTAACAAGGAAATTACACAACCTTTCCTGTCCAGGCGTTGCTGTACCTACATGTCGTAAGAGGGAATTATTCTTACGACGTGTGTGAGATTCGGACACACACTCCCTCGGTGTTTACAGCGTATTTTATACGCTCTTACCCACTAGGCCACCGAGGCCCCTTTTTGTAATTTTGAAATGTTATATTTTTGCAAGCTATATGGTAATGATATTAAATTGCTTGCATTTGTTAATTTATGATTTAGGTAGCTAGGTACCTATTTATAATTTATTTTTCCCTTACACTTCTTTAAGGAGCAGCTCCACTAAATTGCTTATTAAATCGATTTTTGATATTAGCAATTCATTGTTATGTAAAAAATATTCGTCAAATTATTAGTATTTCTTATTGTATTTTAAAAACAAAAGTATTATGCTACTCACGTATTGCACACCGGCCACCGCTTTAGGGTACGTTTACATGGGATGCATGCTTCTCGTTGTAAAATATAGTTCGGTTAGACTTCGCGTACTCTTTAAAATATTAACGAATATTTTGCATTCAACATGCATCCGCTCTTTCATAGCCTGCACGTTAGCGACAAATTTTTATTCCATTTTGTCTGCTGATTTTTTTTTATCGTTTTAACATTATTACAAGGCGAGGTATGGTTATATATACCGAGGTATGTTTTATTTTATCCATTTTTTTAAATTTTAAACAAAATAAAAAAAAAAACAATTTTTTTTTTTATTTACTTTTTTAATATTTTAAACAAAACACACAAAAAAAAACAGTTTTAAAAAAAATACCTACACATATTATTTATTATTAATTTCAAATATTAAAAATAATATGCTTCTTGTTTGCATCTTACAGCGGATGTTCTTAAATGTGCGGAAAATAGAGTATGTCATGAATATTTTAACCCATCAAAATCTTGCATCCAAAGGCATGCATCTCATGTTGACGTACCCTTATAGGTACTAATAGATTAACAAATATTATATATTTACCGAGCCCTCGGCTTCAATATTTGTACAGATATACTGAAATTGGCTGTTTTAATTTAACTTAATAGTTTTTTATGTAATGACAGAGAGAAAAAAAAGGGTACCTAGGTACTTACATTTTTTTAAAATCAAATTTGGTCTTTTGCTTTTGGTTATCCTGCAGGTTGTAGTTGCAATCTCGTGTACCTTGACCAATTTAAAAAAGTTTTATTTCATGTTTAATTTCAGCGTTTGTTGTACTTGATGTTTTTGTGTGACATATTATTAGTTAAGGCAGCATAACAAGAAACGAAATTTTGTTAACAGGAAAGGGGTTATGACGCGGAACACCAAGTATCTTTTACAATTTCCATGTTCTGTAGAAAGGTTCATCTAAAATTTAGTTCCAATCGGGTCGGTATATTTACGTGTTTTGTAATCGAACAAACAAGCAAATAAATTTCTGTTTTGAAATTTGGTAGTTTTTAGAATTTATGGGAAATGTAAGTATATTAAATATTGCATTATGACTATGTATATGAGAGTAAATTATTATGGGTTTCTAATTGTTCAAAATGTTTTATTGTTAAATTGAAATACAATTGCTAAAATTCTTAATTAGGTTATTTTGATTGTTAAATATTAGAATTTGGCTTTCAAAGCCATTTTAACACAAAAAATGCTATTTTATATAAGTTTTATTATTTTTTAACTATCATTCATACATAGATGAAAAAAAAAAACCCAAATTAATATATATACATGTAAATATACTTAAAAGTCATAATTTATATTTTAAATTAATTTTTTAATTATTTGATTTCATTAAAATTATTCATTAAATTATTAATTATTTGATTTCATTTAAGGTTACCGATTTGCAATTCCTTAAATTTTGGAAAACCCTTATTTAAAAATGTGTATATCTCGGCTTCCGATTCACATATCATATTACATTCTAAAAGCGCCAAAAACAGAATTTTTTTTTTTGCAAATAAAATTAAAACTATATAATTTTTTGCTATTTAGTATTTAAAATTACCGTTATGTGAAAACAAAATTTGGCAAGATTTACTGTCTTCCTTTTACCTTGAAATTTTTTAAGAAGAAAGATCTTTTAAAATAAGCATAAGTTACTTCGGGAAATTTTTCTGTACCTTGTTTAAGAGCTATTACGGACAAAAATTGAAAATTTACTATTTTTGAATACACACCAGTAACTTAGACAAATTTTTCCAAAGTAAAACGTAAATATTAAAACTAGAACATTATGTTTTACATGTATTAACAGTTTTTCTTAATTATAAAATGTATAAAATGTAAGAACTATGTCTCTTAATGTTTTACAATTTTTCATACATATAAAATTCTAAGAAAATTTACACATTTTCGTGCAAGTCATAGTATTCTAAACTGTTTTGCAAAATGTGAGGCTTTAAACTCTTGGTTTACATGTTGAATTTGTTTCTCGTTTAAGTGGTTATAACTTTTAAACAAAAGTATCTCAAATATGAAAACCCATTGAAAAATTGAAATGTAAAACTTTGTGACGTCCTAATATGACCTAAGTTCTAAAAAAAAAGTAAATCAATTATTTGTTCGTTTTCGGCCCCCAAATATACCCTATAAATATCCAACACCGAAAGAGAAACACCGTGTGTATATTTTCCTTTAAAAATACTTGATTCGTTAATTTTTTTTTCTATAAATATATAAAAGTGGTTCTTTATTGATTAAAAAAATTTAATTTGTGTTAAAAAGAAACAGTGATTTATAAAAATAAATAAAAACAATATTTAAAAATTGTTATTGTTGTTGTGTAAAGAACGGAATATTACAAATAATACATACAGAAAATGTAAAAATTCCAATTTTCACTTATTTCCCAAAATTGAAATTTTAAAAAATAAGTGGTTGTAGAATTTTTAAAGAAAAATGATTTGCCGTCATCATTTGAAAAAAAAAATGTTTACAAAAATTTTACAGTATCAGCATCATAACTTTAAAGGAAGGATCAATTTCTACAATTTTTGCTTATTTAGATTCATCTGAAACGTATGTAAGTTCTAAATAAGTTCTAAGTATTTTTGAGAATTAGCATGTAGTTTTCATGAGAGAATCAAGCATGTATTTTTTTTTTTAGGGTTTTCATCTTTGTTTTCAATTTTACATTTTGAATGACGAAGTCGAAAAAACCTAAATAAAGAAAATAAAGAAAATCATGAGATCGTAAAACCTGCTTCTAAGTAATAATTTAAATAATTTATCTAACATTTGATGACCTAGTGGTCATTCTAATGTCAAATCATCTTAAAAGAAACCCATCTTTTAAACAACTTCAGATGTTTAGTACCGACATTAAAACTACCGAGATATATTTATGTAAATTGTGGAGTTGTATGACAGCTACCCAAATCTATTGCACCAGTAAAACCAAATTTTACAGAAGTTGTTGCCATAAAGTTGTTGCCATTGCCATATGCCATTTGCAAGATTGCAGACGCCTAGCTTTATTAAGTTCCAAGAGGTGCAAGAAGCCTAAATTGGCTGCTCTAGATCAACAAAATTTTACAAAAATTGTTGGGATGTACCTCGACACCACTACACAAAAAAGTTTACAAAAGTTTTTGACATGTAACTCGACACCTCTTCACAAACTTTCAGATACCTAGATTAAATAGACACTGAGTTACTTATATTTAAAAAGAGAAGTTGTATGGCAGCTACCCCAACCTGTCGCCCCAGCACAAGCAAATTTTACAGGTGTTCTTGATCTGTAACTCGACAAAATTTTGCGAAATTTAAGATTCAATAGATACTGAATTATTTCCATATAAAGAAAGAAATTGTATGGCAGCTACTCGAAACCGGCGGCCGAAAAAGCTGGATTTAAATAGCAAAACTAATAATTTTTGTGACTGATGTAACTAACAAATTATTAAGTGACGGAAAAAAAATGTCAGCTTCCTAGCTCCTTTATTTTTTGAGGTATCGTGCGGACGGACGGACGTACATGGCTTCATCGACTCAGAATGCGATTCTGAGCCGATACCGAGGCGTATCATATCTAATTTTGAAAAGGCCAGCATGACTGCAACTAGTGTGCACTTTCCGGAATCCGAATTCAAAGGCTCTCTTTTTCATTTTGGTTAAATTATTTGGCGCCAAGTACAGGAAGCGGGTTTTTCGGTCAAATATGATGAAAATGAGGTATTCAGCCTCAGAATCCGGATGATTAAGAGCTTAGCATTTGTACCACCGGACGAATTATTGGTTATTATTCTGAGCTTAATAATGATTTGATGGACAAAGATACTAAAATTTTGGCTGATTGGTTTGAAAAAACTACATGGGCGTTTTTCCTAAAAATTCAATAAGAAAGGTTGTTCAGCCACAATATCATTGTTCTTTTTGGTCTGTTACTGGTTCTGAAAAATTTAGTTTTCTACGTAAGCAAAATAATGCTGAATCTTGGCACCGCCGCCTTCAGGTAGTGAAAAATTATAAATATATAATTAATTACATATGATACTTATATATTTATACTGAACCAACTTTAATAGGTGGTTGTAGTTAAATCGCATGTTGGAGTATACAAATTAATATCAAATATGAGAAAATAATTTATTGTAGCGTTGACAAGATTGGTCCAAATGGAAAACGGAAAAATATGTTTACCAAAAAAAAATCTATTATAAGTAGTACTAATACTAATGTACGAGTACTAATACTAATGAACGAGTACTAATGAACGAAACAAATCCCAAATAATTTAAAATTAGCATATCCAGATATTTTTTACAGGACATGATTGTTGATATTATAAAATATCTATGAGTCTGTGCATAGTATAAAGAAGTAATTTATTGCTTATTTATAGAAACTTTATGTAAAAGCAATAAGGTTTTATATATACTGAAGAGTTCAGTAGGTAGTACTAATGAACGAAAGAAACAATTTAGAAAACTTTTCTTCAAGTCATTGCCGTCAAACTCGGTTTACGTCCTATAGTAAATGCAATTACTTAAGCCAAGCTTGGTTGCATTCTCCCAAAACTTATTTGATGGAAGATTAGCGTTAAGCAGAGATGTAACGTGTCGCTTTAGGGCTTGACGAAAAAAAAGAGTAACTTTGTTACGCATTTGAATTTGGCATAGCCCACAGGAGTCAAATTGTATTTCCACTCCTCGAGTGCCAGGTCTCTAACAAAGCTTACATTTTTAATATGTGATCTGAAGCAAGGTATATAATCTTTTCAAGGGCGAAAAGTTCTGAGAGGTACATGGATATTGAAAAGTTGCAGAACCAAGCAATTGAAGTATTCAACCTTATCATCCAAACCGAATAGGAAATGTATTCTGTGCCAAGGTAAAGCAGAAGCATGATGCATAAAACCATGAACATTACAGTTTTTATGATCATGATAGGTAAATACTTCACTATTGATAACAAATGTATATTATAAGCTAGATATATTGGGTCATGATCGGAAATTCCAGAAACAGATATCTGACCAAAAGTTTTAACTTCTTCAACACGGTTTGGGGATGTTAGAAAATAATAAAGTGAGTGAGGAGGGGGTTTCACAAACGCGAGTAGGAGTGAATTTATTGACTATACCAAAGAAAAGTTTTGCACGCATTCATAAAAATCTGGATTAAAGGTTGTTGGAGTGATGCAAGGCGCGAATAAGATGGATACGGGAAATACACGGCTCCCAAGAGAACAGGCCCTTAGGCACTACAGATTTTAGTAAAGATGTATGCGATTTCGCCATTCGGATTAGATCTTTCAAAAACTTTGACAGCGATTCCACAATGCACATAAATGGTAACATCTCTATCCTGACCCCAAAAACAATTAGAATCAAGCTTTACCCTATCACTACGATATAGTTTGAAGGTGGAAATCCGGATACAATTGCAAGGCAGATTCGAGTTCAACCAGGATTCCAATATAACAATAACTTACATTTCCATATAACAATAACTTACATATAACAATAACAATAATTGCACATTAGTTTTATAAATAATAGATTTAAGAATGTCAATTTTGAGAAAAAAACTTCTGATGTTAATAACGACAACATTGAGCAGGTATGAGTAACAAGGGGCATTTTTAGAATCGTATTAGGTTCGTAGGAAAGGTTATTAGTTTAGGCGATTAGTTTATTTGCAAATTAAATGCAATAACATTCAAAATAACAAGAAGATAAGAAAAAAGAAGTATCTAGTTTTAACAGTATGAAGGTCTAAGTAATAACAAGAAAAATAAAATTGTAAGACTAAAAATTTAACAAAGGAATTAATAAGAAAGAAAAAATCTTTCTTAAAAGTAATAAGAAAGAAAAATGAAGTTGTAAGATTAAAAATAAAAACTAAAACTACAAAATATTTGAAATACCAAAAGAAAATAAAAATTTTTTACTGCAAATAATTAAATGACAGTTTTCTCAAGAGATTATAACTCGGTAACTATTGATTTTCTAGTATCACTGCCGAATAGCCGCTGAGTTTTAGAAGTAATTCTAAAAGGCACATCATCCTCAGTTTTTACTATGTACGGATGACGTTTTTTTGTGAATGTTTTGAAGAGCCACCCATCATTTTGGAAGCAATAATGATATAATAATAATAACTTAGCAGATGATAGATTATCATTAATATACGCAGGATCCGTACCAGCAAAACTAATGTGTGAAATGTTAAGAATCTTATAGCTTAGGTACTTATTGAAGAACGCCTTTTTATTATTATTTCCAATGAACCTAATAATTATATTATTAATGAACCTAATAATTATTATAACCTAATAATTATATATTTTTCATGCGGAGACCTGGACAACTTTAACGATAAGATCATTATAGCATTTAATCTTATAAGTTAGAGATATGTAAACTAAGTTCAGAAATTTGTAGAAGAGATAACCATAGGTGTGATCTTATTTCAATAAAAATGAAGAAGGATCTTACAAATGGCTCGAAACGTTTTGGGTAATTTTTCATACAAAAGTGCAAATGAAAAAACACGTTCGAAAGTAATTCGAGAGCTTTCCGAAGTTTTGATTGGATCTCAACCAAATAACAGTCAACCTACAAATTAATCTAAGAATATGATGTGTTAATTTTATTCGAATCTATAGCTATCTCAGTTTTTGAGTTATCATGCTGACAGACAAAGTTTAATCGACTAATGTTTGATTCTAATCCGATTCATAATCTTGAGTTTATATTTATTGGACTTACTTTCACGTGTTACAAACGAAGGAGCAATTTTAATATACCAGCGACTATTGTACGGGTTCATTCATTTCTTTACAAAAAAGAATAAATGTTTTTAAGCAAAAATTAAATTTGTCAGATTAATAGTCAAATAAAAGGATAATTAATATTTGAACAAAAATTAAAATTAAATTGGGTATATAAAAATATTTGTCTTACAAAATAAAAAAGTTTATATATATTGTGTTCACATAGTTTATATACCGTTACATTTATACACACTTATGTGCATATTTATATAAAAATCATATATTTATGTATATTGCATTTTGCGGTGGACCCAAACATTAAAAAAATTTTCTTTCATATTTTTTTTTTAATTTCTATGTAGGTACTTATATTCACATTTTTCAAAAGCAAAACTCAACTCATATGGAAAATTGTTTCAAAATGTGTACAACAATATAGGCTGTACATTGTGATATAAATATATGAATTATATATGTTTTACAAATTTAATTTAGGGTAAAGATATTGTTTTTTTTGTATAGTATAACACACAATTGTACGAACTTTAAATCCCTGTGATAAAATTATATAAAAAATGTAGACAGTCAATCAGTTGCTACCAAAAAGAAAAGATGTTATCTTAAGCGCGCTGTATTTGTAATAATATTTATATTTAGATGTATGTATTTTGTAAATATCTGTTTAATATGCTGAAGCGGAATAAAAAGTGAACGTAAAAGGTTCTAGTTTTTATATTAAAAAAAATTAAAAATTAATTTGAAAAAATAACAAACATGTTTATTTTAAATAACTATCTTTTTTGGTGAAAATTAGTATGAATAATGTTTAATGCTAAAAAGACATATGAGATTATAAAAATTTAGTATAAAAGAAAAAATATTTAAAATTGCACAATTATAAATATAAATTATGGTAATGATGCAGTCAATTAATTCCACGGACTCACATCCATCTCGATTAAGTCCTATTTTTAATTTGGGATCACCGAAATCAAACTCAGTGCCAACCGAATCAAGTCTTACAAAGTTTAATAAAATGGAAAGTTTTCACCGTTTAACGCCGCATAAAACTACTGACTTTATTATAAATGCGTCAAATAAAATATGTTCAGAAAAGGTAACTATAATTCAAAGAATAAATAAAGATCCAACAAATATTTCAGTCGAAAACTCTATTGATTCATTTAAATATCCTTCGGAAGATATTTTGGAATTATCTGAACAAAGCTTAAATAATTTTATTGGTGAAAATAAATTATTGACAAATAGTAAATTAGAAAGCAAATCTAATAATAGTAATAATAAAAACAAAACTTCAAGAAATAGTAATAAAAACACCGGCAATAACAATAATAATATTTCAGTAAATTTAAGAGAAAACAAAAATGATAATACTAGTGAAAGCAATTATGGTAACATTAACAGTCATAGAAATAATATCAATAGCGATTATAAAAATAATAAGGGTAATATTAACAGTAAAAATTGTGTTTCCCCAGATAAACAAATATTAGAAATTGCAAATAACACTTCTCTAAGTACATATTTAAATGGAATAATAAATAGTCCAATTGAACAACATGATCAATTCATTGCACCAACTGTTTTAGGAAATGGCAGTCAATGTAATCAAAAACAATTTATAACAAAACAATCATACCAAATAAAAGAATGTCATAATTATCAGATAGAAAAACAAGTAGATAATTATAATGTTAGTCATTTATCTCCATCACCAACATCATTAATTTCTTTGCACTTGCAACATGTCCAACAATCCAACAGCATGGAAAATCAACAAATTTCAATTAATTCATTACGTAACATATCAGCAACAACAGAAAACGAAATGAGCGAAAACGAAAACATTAAACTTGCCACTGGTGAGTCGGTTAGGTCTATTCCCAACTCATCAGACTTAAGTGATTATGGATTTAGAATACAATTAGGAAGATTACCCTCCATAAATTATGCAAAAAGTGATACAAGCGAGGAATTAGTTGTTGATGGGAATGATGATGAGGATGATAGCAGATCTCAAGAAGCACCGTCGGTAAGTCATTTTATAAATTTTTAGGTTTTTGTTTGTAACAACGAAAAAATAAAAAGATTGAACTAATAAATATTTAAAATTTCCTTTCCCTTTTAATGTTAATGTTCTAATTTTCAATTAAATGTTTTTTGAAACTTAAATTTAAATATAGAGTTTTTTTTTTATTTTATTTATTTTTATTTGTTAAACAGAGTTTAAAATAACAAATATTTTTACAGAGATTAGATTACTTTTAATGATCTTTACAACTGTGAAATTTATGTTCTTTTAATAGGATTATGTTCTTTTTATTAGGATTATGTTCTTACAATATAGAGTTAATATAATATACTAACTTATATACTAACTTATAGCTTTTTTTAATTTGTTAAATTTTCATTCCGGATCAAACAAAAATATTTTCAAATTAAATTTTTATTTTTAAACTAAACCAAATGAAAACATTTTTGAACAAAATTATTTTTAATTTAACTGATTTTTTTTTAAACAAAATTAAACTAAAAATTTTAAGAATTAAAATTAAATTAAAAGAACATACAATTTAATTGAACTAAAAGTTAAAAATAAACTATGGGCAAAACAAAATCAATAAAATTAATCAAAAACTTTATGAATTTCATTAAATTCTACATAGTGAGAATGAAAATTCATAAAAATGAATCACAAAATCTGAATTTAGGAAACAAATTTGATGTATAATAATAATTATGATATAAAAAATAGGAAAATATTGGTGAAAATACACATACAAAAATAATAATATTATAAAATCTACGACAGGAATGACAGTTATGTAGATAATGCAGCTATCAATTGTTTTGATTTAAGGGAGCGTATCGAAATCTCGCGAATTAAAATCTCGTGTCTCAAAATCTCGTGCTTTTATAAATCTTGTTTTTTAAAATGTCGCTTTTTTAAATCTCGCGTGTCTAAGTCTCGTATTTGCGGGATATTTTTTAAAAATCTCGCGAGAAAGTAAAAATGAAAAAATACAAAAATTAATAGGAGCCATTATTGTGTTGAAAAAAAATGTAGAGTAAACAAATATCGAATAGCCAAAAAAATTTAAATATAAAACGTCGAGAAAAAAGTCCAATTTCTATGTTAAAAAAAATTTTCGACAAATTTTTTTAAAATATATTTCAGAGTTGGTTACAAAATCAGCTTTTATCTATTACAAAATATGTATGTACAAAATTATGTATAATTTTAGAATCGGATACAAAATTTTAGGTTTGAGGGGGGCAGCTATATTAAACGCCTTATTGTAGAAATATCTATATAAAAAAATTATAGAACGGATTTTAGAGTTGGTTACAAAATCATGGTTCCAATATTTTGTTTAGCGCTGATTTTGACAGCGAAAGTCCCCACTATTTTAAATTTATTTTTAAATATGTATGTAAAAAATATAATTAGGAGGATTTTAGAGTTGTATTCAAAGTCAGAGTGTTCGCTTTTTCCATAATATTTATATTAGATATGCCAGATTCTAAATTAGGAGGGATTTTAAAGTTGTATTCAAAAGAAGAGTTATACGCTTTTTCCAGAATATTTATTTACTAGTATCTATATATATGAGATTCTAACTACAAAGGAGGGACTTTCTGAAGAAGGGATTTCCCAGTTGTATTCAAAATCAGTGTTGCTTTCTTTCCCTAGAAACTATCACCAAGAAGTAGAAATGGGAAAAATACAAAAAATATAGTTTTTTAAAAAATGATTACACAATTTTTCAATATTTCATATTTTATAATATTTCTTTTTCAATTGTACTATTTGAACCACCAAAACTTTTTGTTTAATGAAAATAATTATTTGGTTTTAAAACGCGAGATTTTGAGACACGATATTTTAATACGCGAGATTTAAAAATACGAGATTTTAAAACGCGAAATTTGCTTGCCAAACCTTAACTTAACAATATATGTAAATTTTATTTTTTATTTATATTTCTAAAAATATTTTATTAATTGTGATTACTGTAATTATTACTGAAATTAGCAATTAAAAATTATTTTTTTCATTTTAAAGAAAAACCATTCTCAAAAAGTGGTTACTTAATAAGCGAAGTTGAAAAAAGTTTCCTGTAATTTTGTAAATATGATATATTTTAGAAACATTTCAGTTGAATTAAATAAATTTAAAGATCTAGATCTACGCTATTAGGCTATTTGAAAGACTTTTAAAATTATAGTTTTTAAATGATTTAAATGATTAAAGAAATATAAAATAGCAAATACAATAACAACTATTCAAATTTTATTTTATTTTGAACAGTTTACAAAATTCAATTTATTTTAAGAATAATCATGTATAAAAAATTTGAAAAATTATAAATTTTTTTTATTTTAATTTAAAAAAATGAAATAAAATATCTAAATATAATTTTATATAGAATTATAAAATACCCTTTTAAAACAGACGAAAAAAACATTTAAATTAAAGTTATAAAAAACACAAGGTAATTAAAAAAATTTTAAGTTTATTAAATCTTACGTTAATATATTTATAATATATTTTCTTACACCAACAGTAATTTTTGATACAATTTTATGAATAGTTTATTTCTTGTTAAATCTAAGGTAAAAAGTAGTTTTCAGACAGTAAAATTATTATATTAAACTTATTATAATGTTTTTTAAATTTCTATTGTTGTTGTTTTGTTAATGTTTAATTATAAATATCAATAATAATCATAAATATCAATAATAATGTTTTAAATTTGATATAAGAGAACATATTATTAAAAAAATGTATAACTCTTAAACAATATTAAAGAATTGAATTAAAATAAAAATATTAAAAAAAAACTGTGAATTACATTGTTTGTATAATTTGCAGAATACCATACGACACTGATTAATTAATAAAATAGAAATATTATTGACAAACTTATTTAATTTATAGGTGTGTCCTGTTGATTTAACACGATCAGTATTAACAAACAGTACCTCCTCAAACACAGAATCTAAAAAATTGGCATTTTCGGTAGAAAATATTTTAGATCCAAACAAATTTAATGGAAAAAAACATTCTTTCAACTTAGAGCATCCTTTTCAAAAATGGAGCTATAGTAATAGTAGTTATGATAAAGATGATTTAAGACAACAACTTGAAGATGAGCGCAGTGAAATTAATTCTTGTAAGCTATATTTTTGTTTATTTTGTCATTACAAAATTTATTAGGATAATAATTAGAATAAAATTATTTATATACCATTTGAACTTCAATAAACGAATTTTTTTTAATATCAACGAAAACCGTTTTAAAACCAATTACAACATTGATTTGCAGTAGTAACTATTTCAATGACTATTATGTTAACAAAAATTATAAGAAAATTTGTTGAAATATGACCCACGATTCCCTCATAAATCTCGTCACCAATTATTAAAATGTTGTTAGATGAATAACAACCAAAAAATGTTGATAGATGACCGTATTGGAATGGTTAAACGGATTGTAATTAAAATTATTCAGGAATGCTTTTCGTTTTTTGCAAAGTTTAAACTCAATTATGTAAACTATTTTGTATTTTACTGCACCGATAAGGACGTCATCTTTACACTTTTTAGTCGATTGCCTGTTTTTATCTAATTAAATTTTGTCTGTCGAATTTCGATAACTTTGTATTGTTTACAACGAGCCGATCTTCTCTTTTTACCAAATTGAATTTTCTTTGCTTTTCGCGAAGAACTAACTTTAGATTCTCTAACATATCGTTCTTCAATTATTTCTAAAATTTTAACATCACATAGAGCTTTCATTTCCTATCCTGTTAATAACTTGAATGGTGTTGTTTTAAAAGCCCGTAGCAAACTGGAATTAATTGTTTGCTGAAGTAGTTTTACATGATTGTAGCTACATGCATGTTTTTCTGTATTTTCTAAGAACAGCTTCGTAAATGCTCCACGACTATCGTATGAATTCGTTGAACTTGTAAGATTGGGTGAGCTAACCCAACAGTATCGAGGTATATTTTGCTGGAAACAATAACACAAATTTGAAGAATCCGTCGAAAATCGTCAGTAAATGTTTATAATTTCTTCTTATTGTTGTCATCTGGCTAAAATGATTAGCTTGAAATGTGTTCAGTTTACACAAACACCTCTTTATCCCACTAAAACTAAATGTAAATTCAGTTCAATTCTCAGCATCTTATTAAATATTTCTGCTCTAAGCATTAATACATACCAAAAAATTCTTATACTTTCTCATACTTCAAAAAATTATATGAAGAGTTTTTTCTATTTTTTTTTTTGCTTTTACAAAAAATTATGATTTTTACCTTTTTCAATTTAAGTTTTCGTTGTGAAATATTCATCATAATTGAACGAAACTTGCAGCATATTATAATTTCAGCTTTCAACTCGAAAATTTAAATATTTTTAGAATAAAATATATTTTCTAGTTTTTTTAGCTTTTCATATTGCCATTTTAATACACTCAAAAAACAACGAATATAACTAGTTTGCTAAAAAGTATGGTACATCAGATCACTGTTAAAAATCACTGTTGAAAAATATTCAAATTTCAATAAAAAACACAGTGGATGACTCATATCATAATAAAAAATGTTCAAAAGTCAACACTGTTAGTAACATAGTTTCGAATATATATTCTAAAATAATTTGTGAGATTCTGATGTTGTTTTATTGAGATGGTGAAATTTTACTATTGTGGTAGTCGATACTCAGGTTCATTATCGATTGTTACAATTTTCAGAAGTTCATTTGGTATTTTTAGAGTGTATCCTTTAATTAATGCCTTATCGTGCTCTGCTCATTCTTCTTCAGATTAGCTCAATCAAAAAGATTTACAGTACTTCGTCGACATTGATTTGTGCTGAACAGCAGCTTATATCAAAGTGTTATACAGTATTCGGGAATTTCATATATTATCTATACTGATCGTTGTTTTGTATGCAACTTTAGTAAGGACATTTGAACCTTAACCAGACTTTACTATAAGTGAACAACTAGAACCATTATTTGGATTAACTAGTTTGAACTAACATTTCTTCAAAACGCAAATATCAATGTCTGTATCTACTAGAGAAGGTAAAGTGATTCTATTAATTTTAACTTTAATATTCATCTGGTTTTTATTATTCCGATTATGTACTTTGAAGTTGAAGGCTATTTCAGTTGAACAGATTATTTCTATTTCTGTTGAATGTCTCTGGGCAATTAGATTTTTTGTGTCAAAAGTAATTACGACCGAAACACTTTGGATCTTTTTCTTTTTGAGGGCAGCTATAGACTTTGTGCTTGTCTACTATAGAATTCGTGCAACTATAGAATTAAGAATTCGTGCAAACCATAATTGAAACAAAAACGACAACCAGTCTTGTAAAATTCCCTTCTGGATTAAATTTCGGTAACTAACATAAATAACTAACAGTGAAAGTTCCTTCGATTGCTGCATGGGAATCAATATCAATAAAGATATTCCGAAACGATTTGTCACGATTCGAAATTCACCAAAAAGAGATTGCTTTAAATCATAATAATACGTAGGTCATGCTTCGCATTCAACGTATAGTTTGGCGGAACTTAATAAGCTTTTTTTACAATTAAGAAATTTCGGGAGATAATTCTATCCGAACACATTTGTAAATTGTTCGAATTCGTTCTACCATTTTTTTACTCTCATACCTGTACATTTTCATATTGTGTTTTCAACATCCTGAAAATTAATTCACGTACCATTTGCTAATTGTATTGAATTATTATTACTATTCACAATCCACAATCTACTACTGAGTTACATCTTTAAAAATCAATTCATCTTCGTCATTCGCTACTTATTTTGAAATTTTATTTAATTTATCTTACCTTAAAGCTGGGGAAATTTTATTAAGATTACTTTAGTATAATCTTCGGAATTTTATTTATAAAGAATGTAAAAAAAATAAATAAATTTTTGAGACATTATTTATTATCAAGGATACCTACTTAATTTTTTTTTGTATTCTTTTTAGCACATTTCCAAAAAATTTTAAAAAAATGTGCTTATTAGTTTCACTCTGTCCATCCGTCCGTCCGTCCGTCTGTTTACAAAATTTCTACACCGTTAAAGATAGAAGAAAAAAATTTTAACCATGGGTAGGTTTCATGAAAAAAATAATTTTGTGGAACAACTTTATCATGTAGCCCCATCCATTACGGAGCTACAGCCCCTCAAACTTTGAAAAAGCCCTATTTTTAAATGCATATATCTTATGTTATGCTTAAGATATTTTCAATCGGAAAACGTCATTCGACAGGAATTTTTTTTAACTTTGTAAATTCATATCAAAATTATAAAAATTTTTTAAATTTAGTATTTAAATTTACCGTTATGTGAAAACCAAATTTTGCATGATTTTTCTACTTTCATAACTCTGGAAATTTTTTGAAAATTTTTTTGGGCCATCCCTGTTTATGAACTATTTAGGCTAAAAATTGAAAATTTGCTATTTTTAAACATTTATAGCTTAGGTACGTGTACACATTTTACTTCGGAAAGATATAAAAATTAAAGCTACAGTAATATGTTTTAACGTGTGTTAAAGGTTTGTTTTAGTTATATAGGGTTCCAGATTACAGCTCTTCAAAATTGTCAAAAAGCCCCATTTTCAGATGTATATATCTCAGGCTTTGTGTAATAGTTTTGCAATCTAAAATCGCTAGAAGAACGCAAATTTTATTATCTACATAAAGCAATATCAAAATTATGCAGTATTTTGTAATTTACTATTTAAATTACCATTATGTGAAAACCATATTTTGCATGAAATTTCTTTTTTCATAACTCCGGCACGTCTTTAGATAGGAATCTGAAATTTTGAGACAAGAACGAACTTTTAGAATTAGAGTAGGCTTTTTTAGAAAATTGTTTTGCACCGCCCCCAGTTTAAGAGGTATTAGGGCTGAAAAATTGAAAATTTGCTATTTTAAGCACCTGTAACTGAAGCACCTGTACAAATTTTTCTTCGGCAAGAAATAAAAATTAAAGCTCCAGTAATATATTTTTATGTGTGCTAACGGTTTTTTTTACTTATATAGGGTTCCAGACTTACAGCCCCTCAAAATTCCAAAAAAGTCCTATTTTCACATATTTTCTTATTACAAAAAATTTCTTAAATTTTATTTTTTAAATTTTAAAATTTTTGTGCAAGTCACAATTCTAAACAGTTTGTATTGTGTTTTGGAAATGTGCGCTTTTAAAAACCGTTGGTTTACATTCTACCTTGTTTGTTTTAGTTTTCAACTCTTCTGTTTCTAGTTTTGTTTCAATTTTCTGTTAATGAAAAATTCTGCTTTCTATATAGTCATATTGAAATTCACTTTGACGTTACATTGATGTACTCTGCTTACTTAAGGAATTTTTGACCTGTTTAAAATAATTGTCCATTTGATAATAAATATTTTTAAGATTCTGTACTTCTAAGTTATATATTAATCTCCTTTTATTTTTCTTGTTTATGATGTTACACGAAAATATAAAACAAATATCTTTTTTTTTTCTTTTAATTTTTATACCCGTTTATGTCTCTGAATTGGTTTTGTGTGAAATTGTATTTAATACATAATTGAAAATTCTAGTAGATATTGTAATTTTAATTTCATACTTTTTACTATTTATTTTCTGTACATAAACCATTTTCTATCTAAAATGTCTTACCAAATTTCTTTTTTGATTAAAAATTGTAATATGCTAGTTTTTTTCACAAATTTGAACTTATTTTATCCCGGTCGAACTCCAATGTAAAATGTGATATAAAATATTATTTTATTACAAATTGAGATTGAGTTTATTATTAATATTATATACTATAATATTTAATTTAATTTAATATTTAATCTGCTTAATAACTAATTCAACTAGTTAACTGATTAGCAATTTAACTGGTTTCAAATATTATAAATTATTAGATTTTTAATTTAATATAATTAACAAAGTACTGATTTAAAAAACTGTGTTAGATTCAATTTTCTCTTCTATCTACGCCCACGTTTGCCTTAAGAAGAAAGATTACTTGCAACCGGAAAAAGTAATTTCAACATATATATGTGTTAGCTGATTGAAAATTGGAGATGCCGTTTTCGTTATAAAAGTGCCATTATCTATTACGGTTCTTTTGCTCCACATACACACATCCATACATAGGTATATAAATATAAGCATACTTTTCTCCAGAACAATATGCTGAAACAAATTTTTTTTTTCAAACCGTATATTATCTTAAATTAAATTTTAAGAGATATTTACGTATATAAGTGAAATTTGCTAAGCACCGTTAGAGCCGCCAATAGCGTTTGTGCCAGCTCGAAACATTTTGTTGGTTTTATGAAATAAAAATAATCAACTTGATTTTACTTTAATTCGATTTAATTAATAAAGTTAAGTTGTATAGTTAAAATTTAAAATTTTTTTTTACATTTAATTAATATCAGTTAATTACATTTCACTTATTTTTTTGAGCAAATTGAATACACATGAAGAATGTTACACAATTCGTTTACAAAATATCTTTAATAAAATCAGTATTTCTATTAAGTACCCAATTAATGTCAAGTGAATTTCCACAATTTATTCGTAAATGCGGAAACATAAAATCGTATTCCAATTATAAAAGACACGGCCTCCAATAAAACTTTCAGATCAATTTTTCTTCATAGTGCGCTATAATTTTTTTTATGAATTACACTTTTTCGTTTTTAATTTAAAGATGCATTAAATATGATGAACACCCAAATATTACTTTGTTAAGATTTTAATTATTTTTATGGCTAAAACTCTATTGCACTAAGTACTTTGTAATGATTGTTTTTATTGATGCTTGGGAAGTGTTGTCCTTGTGGAACAACATTAGCAACATTTTTTTGCTTACAGATGATAATAGAAAAATAATAACGAATATTTTTATAAATTTCAATTCTACGCACTTTAAGCAACTTAATACAGCAAAATTCTTTTGCACGTACGTACGAAGTAAATAAGTCAGTTCGCAGCGACAGAATAATAAAAATTTGTTTAGAAAGTAGTACTGTCACAATGTCCCAAAAATTTCGCTCCTTATGTAAGAATGAAAAATAATATGTAAGTCAGTGAGAACTGTATAAATGAAGATGAAGAATAAAGGAAGAATTGGATATATCTCAAAGAACTCATTACAAAATTAATGATTAACAATATTATGAAACACACGCTACCCTATATTTATATGTTATATATATATATATACATATTCGTATATATAAATTCATATATATGTATATATAAATCCATTGCAAGCAGTAAGAATTGTATTTTTGTTAGAATTTTTTTTCAAAAAATATCAAATCAGTAATCGTAGTAGATACAAACTCGTATATATCATAATAACAAAAATTTTAATTAAATAAACAACAATTATTCATTTTTATAATATTTACACTTAATGAACATTTATTTACATAAATTTTATTATTCTTTATAACAACCCACATTCAACTTTCAGATATTTATAGTGTAGATAAAAAAATCTCCACCTTCAATTTAAAAATCAAAAACATACATACATACATGCAAATCTTCCAAATAAAATTTTTTGCCAATTTTTATATTTTTAACAGTCCTGTAAATGTGGCTTCTATATTTATATACAAAATTATACACTCCATATTTGTGCGAAACAAAACCTAAAAAAACAATAGCGTAAAACCACTTCCGCAACACCCCGATGACAATAATGAAGTCATTAAAAATGTTCAACCCCAAAAGAATTGGATCCCCAGTTTAATTAACAAAGCAGTTAATTACCGTTTTGTTTTACTGCAAGTTTCGTACTTGATGTGGTCCTTTATAATGCTGGCATGTAAAATAAGTAAATAAACAGGTATTTATACAAAATATATACATATGTAATATTATATCGATTGACTTAACTTTAAAATGGCGCAAATGACAAATGTAATACATTTTTTATGCTGAAAAACTTGGATTATTGTTTTATTGGCTATTAGCAAGTTTTTAATAACGGTTAAAATACTTTTAAATAACAAATTAAACAAAATGTTTATTATAATACAAGACAAGTGATGTTGTTGTTATGCATATTATATAAATAGAAAATAAATATTAAAACAGAACGATGCAATATTTAATTAAATCAAATTTAATAAAATTTGTTAGTATTTAAAAATTTTTAGATTTTTCTTTGTACACTTTTAAAAATGTTGTTGAATTACAATAAAGATATTCCGAAACGATTCCACACGATTCGAAATTCACGAAGAAGAGATTGCTTTAAATCATAATAATACGTAGGTCATGCTTCGCATTCAACGTATAGTTTGCCGGAATCTAATAACATTTTTTTACAATAAAGAAATTTCGGGAGATAATTCTACCCGAACACATTTGTAAATTGTTCGTATTCGTCCTGCCATTTTTTTTACTCTCATACATGTAAGTTTTCATATTATGTTTTCAACATCCTGAAAATTAATTCGCGCACCATCAAGCACTGAAAAGTGGCTGTCTTACTAGTGGCAATATACAACGAGAAAATTGAAGGGGTGAAGCGAAAAATACTATCATCAACATTCCCCAACCAGACAACTGGGATCTTATCAAACGAACATTAAAAAAGAAGATACAAACCAGAACCAGCTGAGGATATATAGAAAGATAGCTAACCTTCGAGTAAATTCGGTAAGTGAATTAGTTATACAAATTCAAAATTTAAAATATAAAGCCGATCAGCTTCAGGTAATTATATAAATTTAAGTAATGTAGATAGTGTTTTATTAAATACAATAAAAGAAATGCCACAGGGAACTTTACTCGATAGAATGTATTGTGAAAAGGATTTAACTAAAGTTATAGAAATTATGAATATCAGAAGATATGGGGATTCTTGTAAAAGACAGGAATTTAAGAAAAATAGTATAAATAACAATAATTTCAAAAAGAATAATTATAAAAATAATGAAAAGAATCATAAAAATAATAAAAATTTTAACAATAAAAACTCCAATAATAATCAGTCTTATTATCAAAATAATTATTTGTACAATAATAATAAAAAATTTAATAGTAATAGGGATAACTTTAACCAACCCCATAAGTTCCATACAAAGTCAGGAAATTCTAGACAGTACTCGGACCAAAATCGCAATGAAAAGATTCACGCTAGATAAAGACAAACAGAACAAATGGAAGTTCAGAATTCTGAATAAGAAAGGGAATGTAACACTTTATCTGTTTTTCTAAATTAACTTTGGATAAACTCTCCAATATTAACGTAACTATAGAAAATAAAAAAATATTAGCTCTTATTGATACAGATCAAATTAGTCAGAAAAAGGGAAAATTATTTTGAATGGACAATAAAACATAAAATTTATAAGCACATCATATCAGTTTAATGAAATATGCACTTTGGAGATAATCGACCCCAATATAAATTTTTTAAAGCTAGATCATCTTAATTTAAGAACTCTCAGAAGTAAAAAAATTAGTAAAAAGATTCAGTAATCTATTTTTCAAAGAAGGCGATAAGTTTACTAAAACAACAGAAATTCAGCACGAAATCATGACAACAACAGAGCAGTCAATTAATTCAAAGTTATATAGATACACACCAAAACAGGAGGAACAAGTCAGAAAACAAGTTAGAGAAATGGAAGAACAGGGAATTATTAGAAAAAGTAATTCAAGATTTTCAAACCCATTGATAGTTGTACCTAAAAAGACTGATAATTCAGCTCAAAAAAATTTAGGATCGTGATAGACTACAGACGATTAAACAACGTGACGGTGGACAACAAATTTCCACTACCTAACATTGATTCAATACTAGACAACCTGGGAAAAGCCCGATACTTTACAACATTAGACTTGGCTAAGGGCTATCCCCAAATCTCTATTATGGAAAAGACACAAAAAAGACAGCTTTTATTTCACCACATGAACTGTACGAATTTAATAGAATAATGTTTCGTTAATGAACGGTTAATGAACAAAATATTAAGAGAATATATAAACCAGGTTTGTGTAGTATATCTTGACGATATACTATTATTCAGTATCTCACTTAAAGAACATATAAAATCAATCTATAGTATTTATGAAGTTTTAGAAAAAAAAAATTTTAAAATTCAAACAGACAAATGCAATTTTTTGAAGAAAGAGACTGAGGTTTTAGAATACATACTAACAAAATACGGTTTAAAACCTAACCCAAATAAAATAAAAATAATAGAAAATTTAGAACTACCAAAAGCTGGCAAACAGATTAAAAATTTCTTAGGAATAAAAGGGTACTAAAGGAAATTTGTGAAGACCTATGCCAAAGTTGCTCAACCTATAACAAAATATCTGAAGAAATATCCAAAAATTAATTCCAAGGACCCAAACTATATTGAAGCATTCCAAAAATTAAAACATTTAATAACAAGTCATCCAGCAATAAAATATCCAAATTTCGAAAAGCCATTTGTTCTGACAACAGACGCATCAAACTATGCAATGCGCGCTGTTTTGTCGCAGGAATGATATCCTGTATGTTTTGCTTTGCGAACCTTAAATAGTCATAAACGTAATTATTCTGCTACAGATAAGGAACCCTACCTTTACTGTAATAGATTAAAAATATTGACGGACCACCAACCATTAAAATATTTGCATGCCACATTGAATTTTCTACTATCAGCCTACTTTCGGGCAAAACTTACAATAACGAAATTGTATATCATTTCCGTAATGCTGACTACCAAAGTATTAGTAATGCTTTATCATCTATTAAGTGGGACGACCTGTTAGCACAATTGGTTATCAACTCACTAATAACTATATTTTATTTAAAAATTTTTGAAATTATAAATATTTGTGTACCTAAAATCCATAAGAAAAACAAATAACCAAACCATAGTTAGATAGAGAACTTAGGATGTTTCGTAATCAGCGCAATAAAATATACAGAAAAATTAGACACACAATAGCATCAAGGGATAACTTATTGAATACGTATAAGCAACTTGCAAATGAAACTGAAAGCAACTTCAAACTGAAAGCTCATACAGCCTATGAAAACCATTTCGCCTAATCTATTAAAATCGTATTCGGCTATAGTTATGATCCTTCTTCCGAAAAGAGTCTTAAATTTTACTGTTATATTATTTTTTAAAATTATTTAAGTTTTGTATTTAATTACAATTTCTTCTTTAATACGAATATGGCTTAATAATTCTTCACTTGCAAAATGAACTGTTGCTGTTGTACCATTATCTTCAATATCAAAATCTTCAAGACATTGTGCGAAGCTTTTATCATCGTCTCCCTCATTTACTTTATGTTCTATTCTACTAAGAAAATCTGGGGAATGATTTTCCTTTCCCTTGAGATACTCGATATCAAATTGGTATCCGCTTAATTTTATCAATCATCTATGATGCCTAGGTCTTTAGGTCTGATAGGTCTTTACCTTTATTTATTTATTTATTTAATTACCAAAACAAGGTATGTACATATTTAAAAAAAAAAAAACAAAAAAGAACAGACATTATTACATTGATATTGAAAATATACATGAAATATGATTGCAATTCTTAATGACTAATTTATATGCATAATATTAAAAAAATATATTTAAGACTTGAAAAACAAAGTTATACAATACACAATTTTATTACCTACATAAAAAACTTAAATTCTTAAGCAAATTTTATAATTCTTAATGATATGTATGAAAACAATAAATCGTACTACTAACAAAAAAGATAAAGCTTGTTGACATAATCAAAATATACTTTAATATTGAATATATGGACACTATTATATAATTAAATTACAATAACTTTTTTGTGAAAATAAATACAAAAAAATTATAATATCACATTTGAATAAATTTATGAAAAGTAAATTAATTGTCTGAGTAAATTGAAAAAGAAATTTTTCGAACTTGTCAACATACGAAAAATATTCGAATACCCCAATTCAATGTCCAAGGACAATACTTCTTCCTCTTGACCAAAAACAATTTATAACTTTTTTTCCGACGGTTTTTAAAAAGTTTATCATCCAAAAGAAAAAATCGATATCTCTGCTACTTTTTTATTTAATAGCTCAAATTTGTTAATCACAGATCTGTATCTTTCCGAAAGTGAGATTTTTGAAGCTATTATGAGCCTGGACACAAAGAACGGTACTGAACCTGATCTAATCCCTCTAATCTTTTTATATAACTCTGCTTATTATTTAATTACTCCTCTTCATTTCATTTCAAGCAAATCGCTTTCGAATAGTGTTTTCCGACATGTGTGAAAATCCTCTCATTTAACTCCCATCTACAAAAAAGGTGAGAGATAATCAGTAGAAAACTATCGAGGTATAGCCATCTTATCGACTATTCCAAAATTTTTCGAAAAATTGTTGTCGATAAAATTATTTCTGTAATAAATACCAAACTTAACTAACAACAGCACGGCTTCAAAAAAGGTCGTCCTATCACAACGAACCTAATGTTATACACATCTGAAATCCTGAATAAAATGGAGAAAGGATATCAAGTTGATGCAATTTACAATGGGGTTTGGGTTGCTTTCTTGCATATCTGAACTCTTATTTTTTAAAAAGGACCCAAAACGTTAAATGTCAAGGTATATTATCCAATATAATCTAGGTTATTTCTGGTGTACTACAAGGTAGCCTTTTAAGGTCACTTTTGTTCAATATATTTATTTGTGATCTTTCAGAATATTTGGGTACCATACCACACATTGCCTTTCCTGACGACCTGAAAATGTATCAAGTCACCATACCTCACATTGCCTTTCCTGACGACCTGAAAATGTATCAAGTCGTAAATGATAGTTCTGACGCAACTTTACTTCAATCAAGCTTATCGTCATTACATGATTGGTGCACAACCAACAAATTAGAGCTCAATATACAGAAATGAAAGGTAATCAGTTTTAGCCCTAAACGTTCTTCTTTAGTGTACGACTACAAAATAGATAATTTATTACTTTAAAGAGTATTTAGTATTACTGATCTCGGAATTCTTCTTAATAGTAAACTTAACTTTAATCTTTAACTTTTTTAAATCTTCCTAGCTGTACAACAAGACTTAAATTCTTAAACATGATCGGCTTGTCCTCACGTAGACAAATATTTTCATCATGGTTTACTTTTCATATTCTAAAAATTAATATTGCTACCCAATATCTTAATTACAAATTTAAACATAATGATAGAGTTAGACAAATAAGAAACCCGAAATTTTTAATGGAATATAAACACAGTACAGAATACGGAAGAAATGACCCGATAAACAGATGTTGTATTACATTTAATAAAATCAGTTATCTCTATTCTTCAACAATTTCCAGAAATACCTTCAAAACCACTTTAGATAAACATTTTTTCAATTTACTCACCTCAGACAATTAATTTACTTTTCATAAATTTATTCAAATGTGATATTATAATTTTTTTGTATTTATTTTCACAAAAAAGTTATTGTAATTTAATTACATAATAGTGTCCATATATTCAATATTAAAGTATATTTTGATTATGTCAACAAGCTTTATCTTTTTTGTTAGTAGTACGATTTATTGTTTTCATATATATCATTAAGAATTATAAAATTTGCTTAAGAATTTAAGTTTTTTATGTAGGTAATAAAATTGTGTATTGTATAACTTTGTTTTTTAAGTCTTAAATATATTTTTTTAATATTATGCATATAAATTAGTCATTAAGAATTGCAATCATATTTCATGTATATTTTCAATATCAATGTAATAATGTCTGTTCTTTTTTTTTTTTTTTTTTAAATATGTTTACCTTGTTTTGGTAATTAAATAAATAAATACATAAAGTTAAAGACCTATCACCTAGGCATCAAAGATGATTGTTAAAATTAAGCGGATACCAATTTGATATCGAGTATCTAAAGGGAAAGAAAAATCATTCCCCAGATTTTCTTAGTAGAATAGAACATAAAGTAAATGAGGGAGAAGATGATAAAAGCTTTGCACAATGTCTTGAAGATTTTGATATTGAAGATAATGGTACAACAGCAACAGTTCATTCTGCAAGCAAAGAATTATTAAGCCATATTCGTATTAAAGAAGAAATTGTAAATAAATACAAAACTTAAATAATTTTAAAAAATAATATAACAGTAAAATTTAAGACTCTTTTCGGAAGAAGGATCATAACTATAGCCGAATACGATTTTAATAGATTAGGCGAAATATTTAAGAAATATCGTAATAAAGGAAAAGTAGGAATTTATTCAGAAATTCCAGATACAAAATGTAATATTGTACAACAAAAACTAATAGAAATGTACTCAAATGATAATGAAATAATATTTACAAAATGCTCAATCAGAGCACAGAAAATAAAAACTGAAGTCGAAACGGTTAAACAAATATCTCTATACCATATTAGAGAAATTTTTCACTCAGGCATTCGGAAATATATAACCATAAAAAGTTTAAAATATATTACCCTAAGTTACTAGAATTAATTCAGATTGTAATAAATCAATGTGAAGTTTGTCAAACTGTCAAATATGCCAGAAGACCTATTAAGCACAAATTTCAAATTAGTGAAACTCCATCAGGAATAACTGAAATTATTCACATTGACACGTACGTGATTATGAGACATATTTTCTTAACAGTAATAGATAAGTTTTTGAAGTTTGGTACAGCATACTATCTGACTGATAGAAATTAGATTGTCATTGTAGAAAAATTGGAACAGCATTTTCCTCAAGTAGGAAAACCAAAGAAAATTGTGGCTGATAATGAATTTAAAGCAATACAAATTAAAGAATTTTTAATAAAAGAAGGAATAAGTCTTCATCTGACAAAACCTAGTAGCCATACTGGTAACGCAGACATAAAACGATTCCACAATACTATTCTAGAAAAATTCAGAATATTATTGTTAAATAAAATAAATTTCTATGTACAATGCCTAATTCAACAAGCGGTGAGAATTTATAATAATAGATATCATTCAACCATTAAGTACTCTCCAACTGAAGTACAAAGTCATAAAATTAAGCATGAAAAAGTAAAAGAGAACTTAGAAATTGTAGAATTACGGAAAATTGAAAAACTTAACAAAAATAGGGAAACTTATGTCGAAACTCTTTCAACAGATTTTGTAAAAAACTACAAAGCAGTTAGGCACAAAGAACAACCCAAATATAAAAAATCAAAATTAGAGAACATTCAATTAAGAAATATATCCAATGCAAACCGTGAAATGTAGTTTATTAGAAATAAATAATATAAATTACAGTAAAGGATTTGTAAAAATAAATTTAGATAAAGAACAAATAGTTACTCAAACTGACATTATAAATGTGGATATCATTATGAATATGGATACATCCAACTGAAATATTAAATTTACTAGATAATACATATTTCAAACAGAACAGATTTGTTAAGCTCAATTCAGGAGACAATATTACAAACAGAAACTTCAGACTTAAAAAACAAGCTAAAAACGATAATTACTAATAAAAGATTAAAACGATTACTATTAAAGGGTGTCGGAACAATATCTAAGTGGTTATTTGGATGGACGACAAAGGTCGACAAAATATAGAAAAACATCTACAAATGGTATATTTCAACAATCATTTACTAAGAACAAATTACAATGAACAAATTAAAATTAATCATCAATTTCATAAATCAATTAACCAACAATCAATTATAGAAGGTGACAGAAATATATTATTAAGTGAAATAAATAACTCACAGAAATCGTTAATCCATCAAAATTTTAATTTAGGCTTACTTTTTAAGATACAATTCATTAATGAAAAACTAGAGATAATCCAAGATAACTTAGTTTCTATTAGGCATGGAATTATATATCCAAGTATTTTAACAGAAGAGGAAATAGAAAAATATGAGGTAAACTTTTATAAATTACAATACATAAAATTAGGTCTAGCTCAATTCGAGAAACAATCATGATTATTGGCAATAAAAATCTCAAGAAAAATTAAAACAATTCAATTAGAAATGATCATTCCAGTTCCCAATAAAGAAAATAAAGAAATAGATCATCCAAATGAAATTATTTTTACATACAATAATCAAACATATACATATGAAAAACTAAAAATGTTAAATAAATTAATTTTAAGTAAAAATTTTATTAAATTAATAAATAATAAGTTAACAGAAATAATACAAATAGATGAAGAAACAATTTGAATTAAAAATGCTAATAATGTAAATGTAAATCAGTCATGTGACAATAGAAATATTATCATATCAGATCATAGGTTAGGTTAGGTTAAGGTGGCTGCCAAAAAGGCACACTTAGACCGTATTTGGTCCATTGTGATACCACATAGAAGCTTTTCTATCCCACTCGTTAAAACCAATTTGAGCTTTTTGCAAAGCGAAGAATACTCTTCACATTTTTACCTGACAGGTCGCTAAGGCTGTCGAAGAAATATTGCCCCAAATGGGTATTCCTTCTTGCCGACAAGGCCGGGCATGTGCCAAGGAGATGAAGAGTAGCTTCCTCCTCTTCTTCATCCTTGCAGGCTCTACAATAGTCGCTTGCGGATAAGCCAAGTCTTCTGGCATGCTTCCCTATTAGACAGTGACCGGTGATTATACCTATTGCCATTCTAATGTCTGCCCTTTTGAGAGAAAGCAGATCATTGGATCGTCTTAAATCGGTTTTGGGCCATATCAATCTTGTGGTATTACCCGAGGTTAAGTTTGACCATTTCTAATGTACCATATCCGTTATTTCCTTACGAAATAACGTTTTGCTTGTGGATAGAGGTACCCCTAGTCCTGCCCTATCCGGCAGAACTTGTAAGGTTGTACCAATTCTTGCGAGTTCATCAGCTTTTTCATTTCCCGGAATACCTCGATGACCTGGTACCCAGCAAAGCTGAATGCTAAACTGCCTGGCCATCTCGTTAAGAAGTTTTCGGCAGTTTATTACAGTCTTCGAGGTTGTGCATGTTGATTCCAGAGATTTTAACGCAGCCTGACTGTCTGACAGAATACGTACTTGCTTCATAGTCAAAACGCTTCTATTCAGTAGAATCAAGGCTTCTTGAATTGCCATAATTTCCGCTTGGAAGACGCTACAATGGTCTGGTAATCGGAAATTATGACTGATATTCAGATTATCTGAGAAGACCCCGCATTCTACACTGCTGTTCATTTTTGAACCATCCGTGTAGAATTGTACTCCTTCGAAGGTCATCACTGTGTTCGAACTCCAACTCTCACGGCTTGGTATGCTCGTCACATGAGATTTCCCGAAGAAGTAAGTGGGGGACGTGTAGTCCACCAAGGCGGGAGTGGACTTGAATTGGTTTATGATATCCGTGTGACCTTCTCGTGAATTGATCAACTGGGATGTAGCTTTTCATCTCACAGCTGTGTTTGCGGCTGCAAATTTACTATAATATTCTACAGGCATCAGATTAAGCATGATGTCTAATGCCGCAGAAGGGGTTGTTATTAAAGAGCCACTAATACATAGTGTGGCAGTTCTTTGGACCCTAGCGATTGCTTTGCGGTTGACCTCTTTATCGATTGCCTTCCACCATACTACGACTCCGTACATAAGAATTGGTCTTACTACGGATGTGTATAACCAGTAAGTCATGTATGGCTGAAGCCCCCATTTCCTACCAATGGCTTTTTTACACGAGTAGAGTGCTATTGAGGCCTTCTTCACTCTTTCTAAGATGTTAGCTTTCCAGCTTAACTTCCTGTCTAGAGTTAGACCCAGAAATTTCGCCGTTTCGCTAAAGGCAAGAGTGCAGCCATTTAACGAAGGCGGTTTTATTTTAGGAATTTTATATTTCCTTGTAAAAAGGACCAGTTCTGTTTTCTGTGGATTTACTGACAGTCCACAGTCTGTAGCCCATGTTGTGATTTTGTTTAGTGCAAGTTGCAAAACGTCCCTGAGACTGTCTGGAAACTTGCCACTGACCACGACAGCAATATCGTCCGCATAGGCGATAGTTGTGCAGCCCACCTCTTCCAGGATTTTAAGCAGTTTATTTACTACCATATTCCAAAGAAGGGGAGATAGCACCCCTCCTTGCGGAGTCCCTCTTTTCACAAGCCTTTTTGCTGAAGCGTTGCCAAAGTTGGCACTGATGGCCCTGCTATTTAGCATATTAGCTATCAGTGCTCTTAGCTCCGGTTCAACTCCTAGGCTTATGAGTGCGTCCACAATTGCTGCCTGATTGACGTTATTAAACGCTCCCTCAATGTCTATAAAAGCTGCAAGAGTATACTCTTTGCAATTTAAAGATCTTTCAATCGAGCTTGTCAAAGTGTGAAGTGCAGTATCCACTGACTTCCCTTTACAGTAAGCATGTTGAGAGGCTGAGAACAGATTTTTATCTAAGTTGCAGCGGATATGGATGTCGATCAATCTTTCTAAGGTTTTTAGAAGGAAGGATGACAGGCTTATAGGCCGAAAGTCCTTCGCATGGACGTGACTACTTTTGCCGGCCTTGGGTATGAACACTACTCTGACCTGTTTCCATTTATCCGGGATAAGCCCCAAATTAAGACAACAACAGAAAATACTTTTTAACCAAGCCAGGGTAGTAGATGCATTTTGCTGGATCTCAGCGGGTATAATTCCATCCGGTCCGCTTGACTTGAATAGTTTGAAACTATCTATAGCCCATTGTAGTTTGTCCCCTGTAACCACCACCTCTGAAATAGTAGGGAGAGGATTCAGAAGACAAGCCACCTCTGAGCTGTTATTTGAGCACCCAGGAAAGTGGGTTTTTAAAAGTAATTCCAACGACTCCTCGCTTGTGGTAGCCTAGCTGCCATCCTCTTTTTTAAGAAGACTGGGTACCATGGGGTTTGTCGATAGAATTTTCCTAAGTCTAGATGCCTAGGAGGCGTTCTCTATACCTCCGCAGAATAGCCTCCAGGTATCTCTTTTCGCCTTTTTAAGTGCTTTTTTGTACTGACTAAGAGCTGTTTTATAAGAGCTCCAGTCCTGTATCTCATTTGTTTTTTTGGCATTATTAAAAGCCCTCCTACTATCTTTCCTTAGAGCTTTGATTTCATCATTCCACCAAGGTGGTTTAGGTTTACCCCTTGGTTTACTGATGGGACATGAATGCTCTAAGGACTTATTGCAGGCCTTAGTAAAACGTTTACTAGGCTATTTAGATCCTGGATATTTTTAGGAATTTCAGGTGTTAAGGAGGGAAGCGTTGACTTTAACTGCTCCCTATATTTGTTCCAGTCAGTTCTCTTAGGATTTCTATAGATTGACTTTATTGGAGGACTTTTGTCCAGACTGAACTCAAGGTATCTGTGATCTGAAAAGGAATGCTCATCAGAAACTTTCCATGAGTTTATTTTAGAATAAATGAAGTCCGAGACTAAGGTTATGTCTAGGACTTCTTGCCTATTACTAGTAACAAAGGTAGGTTCCCTGCCAATGTTACAGATAAGAAGGTTAGTACTTAAAATGTAATCAAAAAGTGACTCACCTCTTTCCGAACTACCCCAGATGTCATGGTGAGCATTGGCGTCGCAGCTTATGATGACCCCAATGTTCATCCTCCTAGCATCCGCTATCAACCCTGCCAGATTGGATGGAGGGAGTGGATCCTGCGAGTCGTGAGGAAGATACGCCGCAACAACCCAGAGCCTTAAGTTTTTTAGCTTTAGGCTCGCCGCGACCAAATCACCATCACTGGAATTATACATAAAAGTTAAATTTAATGTATTTTTAGCAAGTATGCACGCTCTAGGTCTGCATACCTCTTTATTGTACAACAACGTGTACCCTGGTATCTTGAGTCCATGAACCTGTTTTTTTATCACCCATGGCTCTTGGATCAAGATAATATCCTCGCCCGTTTTCCTGAGGCGGATTTCAAGCGCGGCGGAAGCCGCTTTAAAATGATGGAGATTAATTTGGAGTAGCTTCATTATCTGAGCCATTCTTAATCTCCACCACCGTTCATCCTCGAAGTCCATTGAGAAGCTTTTGGCATCATCAAAGCTGTCGGAATCAGATCTAAGTAGATCTTCTTCTTCGTCAGCCTTGATGACATCATTCACTATCTTTGGAGCCGAAGAGGATGCTCCGTCAACGACATCGGATCGGTTAGAGTCTGCCTCTTGGGCTTGAATTGAGCCTTCCCCGATGCTCCTTGAGGCCTCCACCTCATCCTTTTTATACACCTTCAGTGTAACCGCTGTGAAGCCGTAATTTATGACCCCTTTGGCTTTCGCTAGGGGTTGTAGGGAGTCCTTATTGACAATGGCTAATGCCTGTCGGGATTCTCCTACTACTTCCCCTAGTTTGGCAATCTTCCAATTGTGAGTTGGAAGTTGGGGGTTTGACACTTTCATCATTATGATGATCGTGTCTGCTTCGGCAGGTTCCCTGGGCAGCCATACCCTAGCTCTTGGCCTGCTAGGGATTTCATCCCTGCTTACGGCTTTGAGCTTGGCCCCTGGCCACAGACTTCCCACCTCACCTATCGCCTGCTTGTAGAGATCTGCCGATCTCTGATCAGCACAAGCAGTCAATTTGACGTGGCCCTGATGCCAGCCAGCGTCTCTGCAGGAGGGTGGTGGTCCCGGGTTTTCTTCCGGTACCTGGAAGAAAGTTGTGTTTAAAGCAACAACAACTTTCTTCCAGTTACTGGGAGAAATACCCCCATCCTCTAACCCCTCATCAATGATTGCCAGAATTAAACTATCCTTTGCAATTTCATTGAATGGCCTGGTTACATGGTTGCTCCCTAGCAACCTAGCCTTTTTGGAACTACCCTGTAGCTCATCTTGTGATTTCTGTCTCTTGGACATAAGGCCCTTCGATGAACCTGGGATTTGTCCTTCTTGGGGCTTCACCTGGCCTACTACTGTTTTGGCCCAGGCTAAGGAATTCTTTTGTGCCTCAGATAACTGACCATTATTGAGAGAGCTTAACCTCTCAATAATTTTATAGGGCGACCGTTTGTCAAAGAAGGCTTGTTTCGAAGGGCGCAATTTGCGTACCGTCTTTGGTTGTTCGCGACTTTCCTTAGCACTGTCAGTGCCCGGTTTGGTCGCTTTACTTACCGACTTTTGGGAAGTGCCGGCTAACTCTTTTTTCGAATCTTTTTTTTTATTTTGTTCCATATTTGAACCCACGAGTACGAAGAAAAGGAAGGTCCACCCTATGCAGAGATTCGTATACATAGGGTAAGGCTAATTAATTTTGAGGGTCGCCAAGTAATCTGAATACTCCGTTCGCGACTGGGCTATTTTTAAGACTGGGCCCCCAGCCAGGCTGATCATCGGCACGGGTCGCATAACACCTTGAATCCGGCCCAGGTTTACCCCAATCGGATGGTTCCGGTAAAAACCGAGGTGTCAGTAATACGATACATAAAGACAGATACATAAAGACAGACTTTACCTTTCCCTTAGTACCTAACCACCTACTTCGTGATTATTTCTGGTCGGCACCCACGAGGAGGGTTTGGATTGGGGATTTTTGCCGACCATATCAGATCATATTCGGATCCATTTTAATAACTGTACTTGTGTATTAATTAGATCATTATTTTGAAGATTCAAACTTATTTAGTAAATTCATAACTATTTATAATTACAATCACGAAAGTATTTACTTATATAATAATAATTAAATAAAAAAAATTAAAATAAAATAAGGAAAAAGAATAATCAAAACAAAAATATTAGACAATTTCAAAATAATTTTTTACGTAAGGTACAAGTTTTCTTTTAAATGTATTTAAATTAGTTTCTAGTTTCAGTAAGTAAAGTCTCGATTAACTTAAGTCTCGGTTAAGTTTAACACATTAAAGTAATAAAAAATTATTTTTTAAGAATAAAAGTAACTGTGTTTTTATTTCAAGACAAAAAGAAAAGTAAGTTGTGAAGGAAGAGTGGCGAGCTGGCTTTTTGGCACAATGGATTATCAAGACAGAACCGAAATTCAAGAACATCTAAGCTTTATCGACTATAATAACGACGACAGTATAACAAATTTAAGCAAACAAATAAAAATAAACACCGACCTACAGAACAATATAGAAATTTTAAACAACCGAATAAAAGAAAACGAATGCTCAGTTTTAAAAACTTTAAACCAAACCACAAATATTACAAGATCAAGTATAAAAAATTTACATTTTCTGCCTCTACTAACAGACATAAATCTACTAAACTCCGAAGTAGAAAAAATCCAACAAAGCATAATTTTCGGTAAACAAGGCATTATAATACAGTCAATTTTAACAAATGACGAAATAGACGATTACAATATTGACTCAAACATAAGAAAATTAAAAGCTCTTTTAAAATTCGATAATAAGCCAATTTTTGTTATATATATTCCTAATTTTACGCCACAAACCGCCACTAAATTCAAAATAATATCACTTCCAAATAAAAACAATCGGGGGACTCGGTGACCTAGTAGGTAAGAGCATATAAAATACGCTGTAAATACCGAGGAAGTGTGGGTTCGAATCCCACACACGTCGTAAAAGTGAATCCTCCTTACGACATGTACAGCCACGCCGGAACAGGAAAGGCTGTGTAATTTCCTGTCCACATTTATGTGGCAGAGAAATGCAATAAAAAAAAAAAATTCGAAGAAATTTCAATCGAAAATTCCAACATAATAGAATTCAACATCCAATATTTTGTAGATAATAATGAAACTTATTTGAAGGAGTTAAAGCCATCAGACAATAGTCTCGTAAACGAAAATTATAAATATTGTGAAAAAACTATAAATAAAAATTAAATAAATAAAAAATATTTCATAATTTAGTCCTAGTAAAAAATTCTGTAAATGAAACTTTAATAAATAATAATTATCATAATTTTAAACATATGCTATCTATCTCAAAACAATTTAGTTAAATTTTATAATTGTACAATAAAAATAAAAAATTTTGCATTCTCAAACAATGAAAAAAATTAAATATATCATGTTACTATTCCAAATTATCTAAATATAAATAATGTAAGCTTGAAAATAAATTTAAAAGATTTAAGCCTTAAGCAAATTGAAAATATAAAAGAAATACAAGAAATTAAATATAAGAACAAACTAAATGAATTATTATATTTCTTAATATTACCATTTGTTATAATAATAATAGTTATAATGAATTATTATATTTCTTAATATTACCATTTGTTATAATAATAATAGTTATAATTTTATATGTTTTAAACAATAAAATAAGGAAAATCAAAAAAAGAAAAAAAACTAATATCGATTCCAATCTAAATTTAAAATCGAGTCAAAATCTAATTTTTTTTATAACGTTTTTTTTCTCATTACAAATAAAAAATCGCACAACGTTGTTTTTTTATTTTAACTTAATATTAATAGCGATTTTTTATTTTAACTTAAATAAATTTTTAACTAACATCTCGAGAAAATATTTGCTGACAACAGTAAATATTCTAGCTTAAACATTTTTTTTTCCTTTTTAACTAAAATATTTTTCTAACTAAATTTTTTATATAAAATTATTTTCATACGAACATAATTGCTGACAACAGTACAATAAGAGTATATAAACCATGGAACAAGTTAAGAATATATTCATAATATTATTAATTATTATTATTATTATTAGTTGTTACTTTTTTTATTAAATTGCAAAAGCAAAAACGAAAGTCGCGTAAACGTTTCACACTTCGTTTTTGGTGCATGTTTGTCATAGCTCGATTCGTGTTCACATTTAGTAGGACTATTAAAGTGTTTAGTGGTGAACTCCAAGGAATAAAAATCTAACCTAAATGCTCAGTCTTCAAATCAGCTTATTATAGATTGGCTTGGTCATATTTACAGGAGCTGTTTGAGAATAGTGTTCATACCAAAGATCTGGAAAGAGACTATAGGCTAATTTTCATTCCGAAGAAAGGGAAATCCAGCCACACAAATACAAATTTTCTTCAGCAGTGTGATATTTTATTTATTTATTTATATTAATATTAGATACATAAATGTAATGCAATATTATTGAACCATCGGCCAGTGTGATATGTTTAGTTATCAACATACATACATAAAAGGTAAATCTGTAGAAACAGCTTTGCATGAAGTTGTTGGATCGCTTAAAGCACCACTTCACTGCAAGAAATAGATGTTAGCAACGTTTCTAGATATAGAAGGCGCATTCATGTAGATAATGCTGCCATAATAAATAATCTGAAATAACCTAGGGAGTGGAATCAGGTCTTGTAAATTGAATCAGTCTGATGCTAAATTCCAGACTTATCAATACCTAACTGAGCTCTAGTACGGTTCGAGCTATCATAAGCCGAGAAACCCCTCATGATGGTGTGGTATATCCACTTCTCTGGACGTTCAGAATGAGATACATGAGACCTTAAATTTCACTTCTGGCTAAAAAGCTATAGCTTACGAATATTGAATACCGAATTAAAATAGCACATATTGCTTTTTACTTATGTAAAATAATGTTTTTCAAAAAGTGGATTTGTAAGTGCATTCGGCAAATCCCAAAATTATACACTAGATGTGCAAGGGGTAAAATTGGGTCCATATTTGTGTCCGGTATTTTTGTTTGACTGCCCGTGCTAAATAAGTTGTGTAATCGAAAAGCTGTCATGCATGCAACTTTTGTTTTGAGAATAACAACAAATAATTTTTTTTTTTATTATAAATTAAATGTTTATTTATTTTTATTACAAATTAAATTTTTATTATTTTTATTACAAATTTTATTTAAATTATTATAATATTCCCTTTTTTATTCTTTGTTTTTATTGATTAGAACCTCAGTTTTAATCAATCCACTTATTATCATAAATTAAAGCTCAGTTTAATTATTAAATATTAGTGGCCAAAGAATCTTAATAATATTATGAATATATTCTTAACTTGTTCCATGGTTTATATACTCTTATTCTACTGTTGTCAGCAATTATGTTCGTATGAAAATAATTTTATATAAAAAATTGAGTTAGAAAAATATTTTAGTTAAAAAGGTAAAAAAAATGTTTAAGCTAGAATATTTACTGTTGTCAGCAAATATTTTCTCGAGATTTTAGTTAAAAATTTATTTAAGTTAAAATAAAAAATCGCTATTAATATTAAATTAAAATAAAAAAACAACGTTGTGCGATTTTTTATTTGTAGTGAGAAAAAAAACGTTATAAAAAAAATTTAGATTTTGACTCGATTTTAAATTTAGATTGGAATCGATATTAGTTTATTTATTGTTTAAAACATATAAAATTATAACTATTATTATTATAACAAATGGTAATATTAAGAAATATAATAATTCATTATAACTATTATTATTATAACAAATGGTAATATTAAGAAATATAATAATTCATTTAGTTTGTTCTTATATTTAATTTCTTGTATTTCTTTTATATTTTCAATTTGCTTAAGGCTTAAATCTTTTAAATTTATTTTCAAGTTACATTATTTATATTTCGATAATTTGGAATAGTAACATGATATATTTAATTTTTTTCATTGTTTGAGAATGCAAAATTTTTTATTTTTATTGTACAATTATAAAATTTAACTAAATTGTTTTGAGATAGATAGCATATGTTTAAAATTATGATAATTATTATTTATTAAAGTTTCATTTACAGAATTTTTTACTAGGACTAAATTATGAAATATTTTTTATTTATTTAATTTTTATTTATAGTTTTTTCACAATATTTATAATTTTCGTTTACGAGACTATTGTCTGATGGCTTTAACTCCTTCAAATAAGTTTCATTATTATCTACAAAATATTGGATGTTGAATTCTATTATGTTGGAATTTTCGATTGAAATTTCTTCGAATTTTTTTTAATTTTTTTTATTGTATTTCTCTGCCACATAAATGTGGACAGGAAATTACATAGCCTTTCCTGTTCCGGCGTGGCTGTACATGTCGTAAGGAGGAATAACTCTTACGACATCCGTGGGATTCGAATCCACACTTACTCGGTGTTTACAGCGTATTTTATATGCTCTTACCCACTAGGTCCCCGAGGACCCCGAATTTTTTTATTTGGAAGTGATATTATTTTGAGGTTAGTGGCGGTTTGTGGCGTAAAATTAGGAATATATATAACAAAAATTAGCTTATTATCGAATTTTAAAAGAGCTTTTAATTTTCTTATGTTTGAGTCAATATTGTAATCGTCTATTTCGTCATTTGTTAAAATTGACTGTATTATAATGCCTTGTTTACCAAAAATTATGCTTTGTTGGATTTTTTCTACTTCGGAGTTTAGCAGATTTATGTCTGTTAGTAGAAACAGAAAATGTAAATTTTTTATACTTGATCTTGTAATATTTGTGGTTTGGTTTAAAGTTTTTAAAACTAAACTTTCGTTTTCTTTTATTCGGTTGTTTAAAATTTCTATATTGTTCCGTAGGTCGGTGTTTATTTTTATTTGTTTGCTTAAATTTGTTATACTGTCGTGGTTATTATAGTCAATAGAGCTTAGATGTTCTTGAATTTCGGTTCTGTCTTGATAATCCATTGTGCCAAAAAGCCAACTCGCCACTCTTCCTTCTAGGTTAATTAATCCACGTTTATGTCTATGTAAATTATTTGTTCTGGTATTGTAATCGGTTTTCTTGATTTGAGCTCCTAGTTGTTGTATTAATAATCTGTCTTCGGTTTCAGAAAAAACAATTTTTAGATTTTGTTGTATTTGGTCTAAAGCTGATGTTAAGTCGTTGGGGTCAATTATGCGCAGAATTTTTGAGTAATTTAATATAAGAGGTGTTTCGGTTAGTCTTATCATTTGAAAGCGTTCTTGGTTCGTTACGCCTTGTATGGTGATTGTCGCTTCTGACAGTTGTGCTATTAATATCAATATTAGAAGTTTCAGGAGTTTGAGCGTTGTTTCCGTTTTTCCCTACAAAAAATTTAAAAGTTCTTTTGATTCGTGTTGGATGAATATTCTTTTTTCTAGAGTCTTTTAGTTTATTGCCTTCGCTTTTGGTGTTTAGTTTAATTATATTTAGATTTATGCTTATACCGAGCTGCGTCGGGGTCTTCAATAAGATTTTCTGAGTTAGTACTTGGTACGAATGTTTGCCTGTTTTCATTTAGTTTTGCTATAGCCTTATTCTTGTTTTGGTCTAGTCTTTCTTTTATTATGGCGAGGTCTGAAACTTTAATTTTTACAAAATCAACTGGTCTTGTTAACGTTGAAAATCGATTCTTTAGTGAGTGGATTATGGTGATTGCGTTCAGTAATTTGGAATTTATATTTATTGGGTTTCATATCATATTTGGCCATGTTACATTATTCATTATGGCCATTACATTATGGTCATTACATGATTTCGGGTTCGTTCCATATCAGACTAATAGGAGCTATTTATATTTCGTTTTCTTATTGTTTGAAAGGATATTTTGAATTTCTCGTTTAATTTACATTCTAAAGTGTTAATTTTGCAAGTTTCTTTATTGATCCTACTGAGAAATTCGGCCACCCTGTTATCTTTGCCTTTTAAATAATCTATGTTAAAGTCGTACTCGTTTAGCTTGATCTTCCATCGTTGTAGTTTGGAATTAATTTCTTTTAAATAACTAAGCCAATCTAGAGGACGATGGTCGGTTTCGATAGTGAATATAGTTCCGTATAAGTAAGGTCTATAATACTTGGTCGCCCAAATAACGGCCAAAAGTTCCCTCTCTATAGTGGAACATTTTCGTGGTCATGCAAAGTCCTGCTTGCGTAAGAGATGGGGTGACCATCTTGCTGTAGGACGACGCCAATGGCGTGGTTTAAAGCGTCTTTTACTAATATGATTTTTTTTTTTGAAAATCGGGATAATGAAGTATAGGGTAACTGGTTATTAGTTCTTTTAATTTTTGAAATGATTCTACATATAATGGATCTCTTAAATTATTTTTGTTAGAATTGTTTAGGTATTTGGTCATTTGGTTGCGCAACTTTCGCGTGGTCCTTTATAAATTTCCTATAATATCCTGTTATTCCCAGGAAGCTTTTTATTTGTCTTGTTGTTTTGGGTAGTTTAATAGTTTTTGTTACGTCGATTTTTGTATTAATTGGTATGATATCCTCGGGTGTCAAAATATGACCGAGATATTCGGTTGACTTTGAGAAAACTTACACTTATCGACTTGTATTTTAAGGTTGTGTTCCCTTAGTATTTTAAAAATTTTGAGTATTGCTTATATGTTCTTGCATAAAAGTAGAAAATAATAAGTTGTCGACCAGATAGACGACACAAGTTCTGTTGAGACAATCTCCAAAAACGTAATTTATCATTCTCTGAAATGTAGTAGGGGTGTCTTAAAGCCCCAAGGCATTCTTTTGAATTCAAAATGCCTCTGGGCTGTTGAAAATACTGTCTTAGCCCTATCTTTTGGATCTACCAATATTTGATGGAATCCCTTAGCTAAGTCAAGTATGGAGAAGTACTGTACTTTGCAAAGTTTGTCGAAGAGATATTCTATATTGGGGATGAGAAACTTTCGTCAATCGTGATGTTATGAAGGTTTCGATAATATATAACAATTCGCCATTTATGCTTTCTTGTATTCTCTTATTGTTCGGTACCATCTAGATTGGACTATTGTATGGACTGTTAGATGGTTGGATTAAGATATAATTCAACCATCTAACAGTCCATACAATAGTCCAATCTAGCATAATATTCGATGGCATTTCTCTGACTTGTTTATTAACTTCATTCTCGTGAATTTTGGGAAACCTGTAAAGTTTGCTATATATAGGCTAAGATTCTTTGGTTATTATTTGGTGTTTGATTTAATTAACAAATGTTAATTTATTCCCTTCTTTGTAAGAGAGTTTCTAAATATAATTTGTTTTAAAAATTTGAGTTCTTCTGGATTTAAATCAGGAGTTTTTAGTTTTTCTAATGATTCCATATTGTTAGGTTGTAAAACTTCTAAATTGTGTGTTTCTGAGTATGGGTAGGCGTAATTGAATTTAGATATTTTATTGTTGACTTTTAGTTGTCCGTTTGGTAGGTCGGTTTGGGCTCCCATGGGTTTTAAAACGTTTAATCCTATGATAGCCTGGACATTATCATTGTTAAAGTTTAATACTTTCAATGGCATTGTTGAACCTTCGTTAAACTCGTCCGGTGCTTTTGTAATTATTTCATTATATAAAATTTGTTTTCCAGTCAAAGTTTTTAGTTCTATGGATTGTGAGAGATTTTGAAATTCGGTTTTTGGAAATATTTTATTACTAATGATAGAAATATTTTATTACTAATGACGCACTAGAATCTATTAAGCATTCTACTTATTATTTTTAAATGTCATAGTCGCTATGGGTAATTGAGTTGGTGATGCGTTGATTGTAAATTTGAATGTGAGATGGTGTTTAGGTCTACTGCCATTAGTTTTTCGTTCGTATTGTAAGATTGTCTTGAATTATTGTATATTTTATTCCTAAAGTTGCCACTACGATTTTGTGAATACTTGCCAATATTATTATTACCTCGATAATTATGTTTGTGACCGTTATTACTTGAATAATTGTTATATAATTGATTACCTCGGTAGTCCATATTAACATTGGTATTCTGAGGGTAACGGCCGGAATCACGATTGCTTCGGCAATCATAACTGCGACTATTATTACTATAATAACCTTGAGGACAACCGTCACAGGTATGATTAGTTCTATTTTTATATGGCTTCTTTTTGTCAGAATATTTAGAAATACCTGTATGAATAAGTTCTTGGTAGCCTTGTTCGAAAGTCTCTACATTTTTACTTCTAAGAAACATTCTATAAAAATGAAATATTTTGTTCAAAAATTTTTCTAAAATGCTTTTCTCCTTGTTAGTTGGTTGGTTGGTTAATTTACTATCATTTAACTTATACTTAAAATTTAATTTATCTAGAATTTCCGCTAATATATTATAATATTGAGTTATATTTATGTACCTCACGTTGTCAGCTTTCTTTTAGCGAATTTAGCTTTTTATTTTAATAATGAATATTGGAAAATTTATATAAATATAAATTTGTATCAATATAAATAACTTACGGCAATTTTTTGTCTAATTTTCAAAGTAAATAACTTGACCTACCTAATCTTTAATTCAGATTTGAACAACCATACATAAACAACCAGATATAAACAATTGATTTACAATTTATATTTAAAATATTTGCTTTTGTGGACAAAAAAAAAGTATAAATAAAAAACAATTTTTTACTCAATAAATCTAATAAACATGTTCCACAAACTTACGGTTGAAATAATTCAAGGATTTTCAATTTCCTCAAAATTTTCAATATTGATGTTTTCCATCCTCATATGTGGTTTTCTTATTGTGTCAATGCACCTTATAGTCCTAGAATAGAAAATGATTGGGACGGCGGATGAGATCAGATCGCTTCAGCCACTATCCGATCATACACTCGTACCCAAGAGTACATGCACAGCTTTGGTTTAAAATTATTATTTGCCTCCACTTGAATACAGAGATATATGTGAATCCATGTATATCAAGTAGAGTTGCCGAGAGTATACCACTTGAAGGCGAATAGTACGAATTTTATGTTAACGTATACATTTAATAAATATTTGTATTGTATTATAATTCATTGTTTTAATTGGATTAGTATTTTGTTTTATTGAAGAAGAAGATGAAAGAGGTATTATTATTTCATTATTTAACTTTGACATTTTAGCTGTTTGTTTTGAAATTAAATTATTTTCATTTGGAGTTGATGTAGTTTTTAAAACAGAAGAAAAATTTTGGATATTTGGAGATAAACTTGGGTTTTTTGACGGAGTTATGAAAAAAGAAATGTTATGGAAAATTTGGTTTTCACATAACAGTAAATTTAAATAGTAAATTACATAATATTGCATAATTTTGATACTTCTTATAGAGGTAAGAAAATTTCCGGTCTTCTAGTGTTTTTAGATTGAAAAATTACTACGCAGAGCCTGAGATATATACATCTGAAAATAAAGCTTTTTTCCAATTTTTAGGGGCTGTAACTTTGGAATCCTATACAATTACAAGAAACCATTAACACACATAAAAATATATTACTGGAGCTTTAATTTTTTTGTCTTGTCGAAGAAAAATGTGTACAGCTGCCTAAGTTACAGGTATTTAAAAATAGCAAATTTTCAATTTTTGTGCCTGAATAGATCATAAACAGAGGGTGGTACAAAAAAATGTTCTTAGAAAACTTATACTAATTCTAAAATTTTTTCCTTACCTCAAAATTTCAAGCCCCTATCTGAAAGCGTGCCGGAGTTATGAAGGTAGAAAAATCATGAAAAATTTGGTTTTCATATAACGGTAAATTTAAATACTAAATTTGAAAACTATATATAATATTATTATTAATCTATATATAATCTTATTATTTAATATATAATCTTATGATTTATAAAGGTAAAAGAAGTTCCTGTCGAATGGTGTTTCCAGATTGAAAAAATGTTAAGCAGAACAAGAAATATACGCGTTTAAAAATAGGGCTTTTTCAAAGTTTGAGAGGTTGTACTTCCCTGATGGATGGGGATACATGAAAAAGTTGTTCCACAAAATTAATTTTTTTAAGAGACCTACACATGGGTAAAATTTGTGTTCTCTATCTTTAACGGTTAACTTTAACTTTAGAGGTTTTGTAAACAGACGGACAAACAGAGTGAAACTAATAGGCACATTTTTTCAAATTTTTGTGCTAAAAACTAACTATTTTTTTTAATTTTGGATTAGGGATCACAAATTTAGTTCAATATGTAAATTAATGTGTAGGTACTATATTTCAAAACAAGTAAGTCTGAAATTTTTTTAAAAACAAAATTTAAGGACTGGCGAAGTGTTTGTTAATAGAATTCTTTGAATTTTGCGACATATTTCAACTAATATGTATGTAAATAGACCTTGGGCATTGAGTCAATAAAAGACCGTTATTTTTTTTTTTGCTGTAGGGTGCTGGAAATCTTGCAAAGACACCAAGTAAATCTATACCTCCTTAGTAGTATGAGATTTTAACTTACTAAACCCACCTCTCTAAAATAAAACAAAATATGAAAAATTATGTATTTATTTATTTTTCTTTTCAAACAATTTTGCAATAAATTTCTTATAATTAAATTACATTTTATAAAACAAAAAATCGTAGAAAAAGAATTATATTGCAATACTTTTCTTAAACAAAGATTGCTTTGTTTTCTTTTAAATATTTATACAATTTCATGTACATCATATACACTCTTATATTTTATACAATATCGTATAATCTATTTTCTATTCTATGTTCTACATAATATGATTTTAATTGTTGGCTATTATATGATTTTTGAGTTTGTTTTGTTTTTATTCTTTATATAAAACAAGAACAACAAAATAAAACAAAAATATATTGATGTGCAAAACTATGTAAATATGTATCTCAGTCTTGCTACGCTATATAAATATGTATATTATTAATAATATACAAACTATAGCAATAGCATATATTGTATAGAAACATAAAATTTCTAAATAAGAGAAACAGGTAATGACACAAAAATAGTTCCTGAAATGACTCATACTTAATTCCAAACATATAACTCTTCTCAAAATTCTCCTCTCAAGCTTCTAAGTTAAACCGTTTGAAAGATAGAAAGGGTCCAAATTTTTGCAAAAAAATTAATTTTCACATAACGGTACATTAAAATATTGCATGACAAATCCACATATTTATAAAGCTTATAAAATCTGCTATCGTTTGGCGTTAATGATTTAAATATATTTAAAGCTTTTTCGAACTTTGTGAAGTTGTAGCTACAGTGGGGAAATAGGTCTTTTTCAAAGTTTGAGAGGTTGTAGTTCCCTCATGGATGGGGCTACAGAAAAAAGTTTTTCCACAAAATTAGGTTTTTGGCGATGCCTATCCGTAGTTTTTTTTTTCCTAAGGGAGGTTGTAAAGGAATCTTCCAAAGACACCAAGAATTTCCCCTTGGTACTGTCAGATTCTTACTGACTAAACCCACCTCCCCCTTTAGCCAATATAATTAGATGAAAGCCTTACCAGCGAACGCAGTATATTGGCTAGGGAGTAGGGATAGGAAAGGATAGGAAATGGATACGGAAACATTGAATTGGGAGTGGGACTATAAGGAAACAATAAATCAATTGATTACAACGTGCAGCAGTATAAAACACCTTACTTGCCTAATATAACCAAAGATAGCTCCACTGTAGCATCTATTATTATTATTATTATTATATTATTATTATTATTATTATTCAGTTATTATTATTATTATTACTATTACTATTATATTATTACTATTATTATTATTATTATTATCATAATTATTATTATTATTATTTTTATTATTATTGCTATTGTTATTTTTATTGTTATTATTATTATTGCTATTATTGTTATTATTATTATTACTATTATTATTAATATTATTACTGTTATTATTATTATTACTATTAATTATACGATATATATTATTACGATATAAAAGTACTACATATTTTTATTTATATGACTTGACCGGGGTTTGAACTCAATACCCTTCGATTGAAAGGTTGGCGACTTAACCACTGCGCCATGAGTCAGATAAATTTAATTAAAAAATTATTGTTGAAATTTAAAATTTCATTGCTTTATTTCAAACGATGTAGAAGTTTTGTAAACACCCAAACAGACGGACGGACAGGTAACGGACAAAATGAAACCAATTAGAGCATTTCAAAATTTTTTGAAAATGTGGTAAAAAGGAGCGAAATAAATGCTCACATATTTTGTCAAAAAAAAAACAAACAAACATAATGAGTTTCAATAAAAATAACCTTCAATAAAAATTGTTGTTTTACTCGAACAAAAAAGAAAAATCTAGAAGAAATTATTTACGAAGAAATTTATATAAATTATGCAAACATCTTGAAATTTGTCGTTTCGTTGAAAAATTTGAATCACAGTTAGCTATTTTTTAGTTATAAAATTATAAAATATAAATTATAAAATAAAATAATAATTATTCATAAAATTAACAAAGTTGGTGAACAATGTACTTCTAAATTTACATCAAGTAAAAACCACAATAATTGGCAAGTAATATTACGATATGAAAAATTAAAATAGATGATTTCTATAAATAAAATATTTTGTGCCTAATTTTGTGAGTTTTTATTTGAGTGAAATTTTTTAAGTTTCGAATTAGACTGATGTGGATATGTAAACAGATATGTTAACTTGAAAAGGATAAAATCAAAATCAATAAAAAAAAACTAATTTTGACGGCTTTTATTGTATTTTAGATTTCTAAATTTATTTTAGAAAATAGGTACCAATGTATACAGGATGTATGAAATTAGTTTGCTATTCGATTAAAAAATGATTTTTCGATTTATTTAACAGTGCTTAAAGAAATGAAGTGTTACAGAGGTTAAAAGTAAAAGAGATTAACGAAGTAGGGGCTAACAAATATCACACTATAACTTTGAAGATATTCGAATTAGAAATTTTTATAACTTTTTCTAAGATTATTATAATCTAACTTTTTTTGTGATCATTTTTCGTCACAAATTTTTTTTTGATTATTATATCTAATACAATATCACCCCCAACTGCTACATTAAATTGTTTTCTTCCAATAAAATAAGAAAACACTCTTTAATAATGTCAACGGATGTCAAAATGTCAACCAATAAAAATAATAACAATTGCAATCAGTGCACAAAAAAAGTTAATTTAAGAACAAATAATAGACTCCAGTGTGATGGAGACTGTAAAAAGTGGTTCTGTAGTCACTGCTCATCATTGGATATTGAAGTCATCCGTGAATATTCACAGAATGTGGAAAAAATTTGGTTTTGTCAACAATGCAAATTGAAATGCCAAAAAAGAAAATCAACTTGCACTATAATGATAAGTATACCAACTAACAATTCACAGCAAACTTGAAGTCATCATAAATAACCAAACATCTCAAGGTTCCGATATTAAATCACTACAAAATGAAATTAGAGACATAAAAGAGTATATGGATACATTGATTGAAGAAAACATAAGATCACGCAATGAGAATATCCAGTTTAAGGAGGATGTTGTATACAACAGAATCGAAGTGGAAAAAATAAAACAATCTCAGTTAAATAAGCAGATCGAGATATGTCGTTTAGAAATTTATATTTCTGAAGAAGATCCTGTTTCACTTATCAAACAAATTTCTGGAAATGTTGGAATAGCCTTGGAATCCAAAGATGTTCATCATATCTATAAAGTTGGAAAAAAATTCAATAAATCAGGTGAGCCAGAAAATATAATAGTTGAATTTGTTGACAAAGTTGTTGTTGTTTTTTCATTTTTTTAATTCAATGTTTTTCTCTCTCTTTGGGGCACTACAAATTAAAAACAAGTAAAAGTAACAGTAAGTCGATGCAACCGACTTATTTATACCCTACACCTAAAAAATTCAAATTAAATTAAAAGTCCATAAGTTATTTTAGTTAGGTATTTAATATAACTAAGCTAAAAAAATAAATGCTTTTACAACCTTTGTACAAAATTTCAGATTTCTATCTTTATTAAATTCGAAAATATGCTTGTTAGGTCTGGGGAAGTGTGTGAAGGCACGCGGCATTCCCAATTCATCTCAAATTTTAGAGACATCAACAGGTTAGAACATTCTTATATCAAATTTCAAGTTTATATATTTATTAATTTCGAAGATATGCATGTTTGGTCTTAGGAGTTGTGTGGCAGATACCCGAACAACCATTCTAATTCATCTTAAATTTTGCACAAATCAGGGATTCAGGAAACAACACTCTAGTACCAAATTTGAGGTTTCTGTCTTTATTAATTTCGAAGATATGCTTGTTCGGTTTTGGTAGTTGTATGGGAGGTACACTCTAATTCATCTCAAATTTTAGGCAAATCAGGAATTTAGGAAACAGCACCCTCGTACGTATCAAATTTGAAGTTTCTATCTTTATTAATTTCGAATATATGCTTGTTCGGTTTTGGAGTTGTATGGGAGGTACCCGAACAGCTTCTCCAATTCATCTCAAATTTTTGGACAAATCACGGATTCAGGAAACAACATCCTAGTACCAAATTTGGAGTTTCTATCTTTATTAATTTCGAATATATGCTTGTTCGGTTTTGGGATTTGTATGGGAGGTACCCGAACAACCACTCCAATTCATCACAAATTTTGGGGATATCAGGGATTCAGAAAAACACATCCCCGTACAAAATTGAAGGTTTCTATCTTTATTAATTTCGAAAATATGCGTATTAGGTTTTGGGAGTTATATGGGAGGTACTCGAACGCATGGTCCGATTTCGGCCATTTACAATCCCCGCCTTACCTTAGTCGTTGTTAACCTACAGTATAAATTTCATCAAGATAGCATCATTATTTTTTGAGTTATCGTGCGTACGGACGGACGGACGGACGGACGGAGGGACATCGCTAAATCGACTCAGGCGGTGATCCTGATTCAGAATATATATACATGTCTATACCTAACTCGCTTCCTTTTGGTGGTTACAAACACCATACCAAAGTTAATATACCCTATACTTAATGTGTAGGGTATAAAAATTAATGAATGCTATAAAGAAAAGGAGATTGAAAATGGATATATTTACTAAATCAAATTCACGGAAAAATAATTCTATTTTATATGCTTTTATATTAACTCGTCGCTGTCGGTTTATTTATTTATTTATTTGTCATTCTGTCACGCTTTTTATTATCTTCGTAATCTGTTAGCAACATTTGTAAGTGTTGTATGGTGCAGAGGAAAGTGTACAGGTTTCAAAAGTGGAGGTCATGTTGTTCGAATCAGTTCACATGCAACTTTTTTCTTTTTTAACTATCTATTCATCAACATTTTTTGAATAAAATATGTATATATTTTGTATATATGAATTTGAAACTTAAATTTTTATCTCTAAATTCATGCATACAATACACACGCAATATATTCTTGATCTTTTCTCCTACAATAGTATATTTTTATGTACGTTGCTAAATTATTTTGTTTACAACATTTGTTTAGTATTTAAATCAAAATATTTGCTGTCAACATTCTTTAATGCATATTGAATATGCATGGTTAAAAATTAAGATTTTATGTTCGTAATATGTTCATTAAATATTTAAGTGTTGTATAGTACAGAGGAGAGCGTACAGGCTTTGAAAGTAAGAGTAATTTGGTTCGAATCCAATTCGTGTACGTACCTTTTTTTTCTTTTGTTAACTGTATTCATCAACATTTTTTTAATAAAATTTTATGTATAATATACCCATATTATTTGATCTTTCCTCCTATAAATAATTTAGTTCAATCAATCTTGATGTACGTGACTTATAAGTTTCGTTTTTACATTAATAAAAAAAAACAACTTTATTTTTTAAATATTCTTTAATTTGACTTTACTGGTTACAGGTATGATAATAATAATTACTTTCAGAATAAAATATTACAGGTATTTATAGTTAAAAGGATGCATTGTCAGCGAAACATATATTATGTTAAAGAAATTTGGATAATTAATATTTAAAGTTTCCCAATTGTTATTAACTAATTTAATTCTGCTGACATTGCGTCTGAACAAAAAGGTGAACAACATATGAAATTTAGTTTACATAAAAATAAATGTTAATTATACAATATTAAGTTAAATTATATGTTAAGTTAAGTTATGGTTATATATTAGGATGATCATATAACTCCTCCCCCCTTTGTGTGAAGTGTGGGCCATCGAAGAGTTGATGCTGGTTTTCCTGGAATGTCATTTTGTGTGATATGATTTGTGACTGGAATACTAAATTGCTTTTCTGAAATTTTCTTATAAAAGAGGTATATTAGTATAATTATAGTAAAAAATAGAGTTACTAATATTATAATAAAATTAATGATTTGTTTTTCTGATGTTGCAACTTCCAATAGTTTTACTGTTTTTTGGTTTTCGATATGAAATGATTCTAATTTCTGTAGGTTTAGATCTTTGATGTGTTTTGAGTAGTTGATTCGTAGTGGTATTGAAGGTAACAAATGAATTTCATCCCAATGTTTTGTATTGAAGCTTTGGTAGTAAAAATTGTTTATTTCAATAGTGCAATTATTGTAATGTATTAACTTGGTCCCTTTAACTTTGATTTGATGAGGTTCACAGGATGATTTTAATGTTATTTCTGAACTGTTCATGATAAGAATGTAATTTGGTTCTGGCTGGATGATCTTTGGTACAAATAGTTGTTCTCTTAATGTGCAATTGGCTGGAAGGTTTTGGATTATTTTGCCAATACAGCTGGATTTTTCTGTTATTTCTTGATTTGTAGATTCAGTACAATAAAATATATTTTCTACTCTTGGACATGCTTCGTCAAAATATTGAATGTTATTAAGGTTATATGTTAAAAAAGGTTTTGTATGAATGGTTTTTGTATTATTAATAGGAAGTGGGATTACATGAATCATTGAGGATGATTCAGGGGATAAAATTGGAATTTTAATGTTAAAAATAATATTAGTATTATTATAATAGGCTTGTAAACCTAGTAATTGGTAGATATTCTCATCTGAATTGAATTGAATTGAATTATTATTAAATTTTTCTCGAATATCGTTTATTTCATTTATACTAAGAATTTGTTTTGATATAATGTTTAACCGAGCTAGTACTATTGCTTCTGCTAAACTTGTTAAGTGATTATTTAAAAGATCTATATTGTAGTTAATTTGATTGATATATTGAGATTGAATTACTAATTTTTCATTGTAACCTGATTTTAATATGCTATTTCTAAGTTCATCTTGATAATTTCTTAAATACAGCGAAATGGTTTCTTGTTGGTCATTTATATGTCTGGTAATATTGTTAAATCTTTCTTGCATTAAATAATTAATACCTATTTGGTTGTCAATTTCTTTATTTAGATTTTGTTGGTTTCTATTTAAAGTTTGAATTGCTTCGTTAATATTATGTGCATCTTTTGCATCCATGTTACCTGTTATAGTTTTTATCATGGTACCTAGGCCATTTATAAGACCTCTTTTAATTTTTAATTTTGGATATAAAGTATTTAATTTTTGATTTAAATTTTGTAATTTTGATTTAGTTATATTTATTGAGCCTTGTAATAAAGAGTCATTGTATAAAGAATTTATAGTATCCTCGATTTTGTCAATGGTTTCTATGTATGTATCTAGTCTTACTATATGTAACAGATTGTTGTAACCTTTTATTGTTCTAGCTGTGCCTAATTTTAACGTAAGTATTTTATTCTCCGTCAGGTCTTGTATTTCCAGTCTCTGTCCGTTGACTGTTATTATTCTGAAATTTAAGTTTTCTTTTAATTTTAGCTTTATGAAATTTTCTATTTTTAAGATTTTTAATTGTTATTTTCCTGTTTTCTTTTACCCTATGTTTTGAAAATCTTGGTGTCATTTTATTTCTTTTAAATTCTTTTCTAAATATTTGATCGTTTTCTTGATAGTTTTCTGGTTCTTGTCTATTTTTATTTAATTTTTCGATTAAGGTTTTTGTTTTATTTTCTACTAATTTTTCTATTTCTGGGAAAAGCTTATTTTGAAATTCGTTCAGTTTTTCTAGGTAGTCATGTTCGTTATTAGGTGAAATTTGTTTTAGAAAGGTGTATGGTCTTCCGTAAAATAATTCGTACGGTGTCAGTTTTGTTGTAGAATGTACTGCATTGTTATAAGTTATTAAACATTCATTCAAGATGTCGTCATGGTCTTTGTCTCTTGATTTTTCATGTACTATTCTATATATTTCAGTTAAAGTAGAGTGCATTCTTTCTACGATGCCATTACTACTAGTTTGTTGAAATGATGTAAGATGGTGATTGATATTATATTGTCCACAAAAATCTTGAAATATGGTTGATGTGAATTCACCGCCAATTCACCGTCTGACACAATTGTTTCTGGAATGCCGTGAAGGCTAAAGAAATTTCTTAGAGATTTTATCATATTTAAACTATTTCTGTTAGTTACCGTGTAGGCTGCCGCAAATCGAGAAAATTTGTCAACTATAGTTAAGATTTTATGATTATTTATTGAATATATGTCTATGTGTAAAATTTCCATAGGTTTCTTAGCTATTACAGGTATTTCGTATTTTGGTTTAGGTGGGTGACGGTCATATTTTAATAAATTGCAAGTATCACAATTATTTATTATTTTACTAATTTTTTCCTTCATTAATGGAAAATAAAATTCTCTTTTGAGATGAAGTATTGTTTCAGTGATACCTCTATGATTATTTTTTAAATGATAGTCCCTAATTGTTTTATCCTGTTCGTCTTCATTGATTATATCTTTTAGTATTTCGGTACAACGAATAAGTTTTAATGATCCACATCTAGCGAAATGTTTTGAAAAAGAACTTTGAATGAGTTTAAAAGTAGAATCGTCTGTATATATAGCGGTAAGTTTGTTATGAGGTACAAATTTCTTTAAAATGTCAGTTATGGTTTCTTCTGTAAAGTTAGGTAATCTTATAGTTCGTTTTTGTTTATTCCGAAAAGGTACTTCAAGTTGAATTGGAGGTTTTCTATCTGAGATTGACAAAATTAACTGATGGTTAAATTCATTTAACGGTCGTATTGCAATGGGAATTCCGTCATTCATATCTTCTGAAGCTGAATGAACAGTTGATCCAAATGTTCCTTGTACAGTAGAATTTGCATCAAGATCGTGTGCATGTATTTCATCTATTTTAATGCGACTTAAAGCATCGGCATTTGAATTTATTACGCCTTTTTTATACACAATTTCATAATCAAACTCCTCGAGTTTTAGTCGCCATCGAACAAGTCTTGAGTTGGGTTCTTTAAGATTCATCAACCAAACTAAAGGTTTGTGATCGGTTACTATCTTGAATTTGTTTCCAAAGATGTAAGGCCGGAAATATTTTGTTGCCCAAACTATGGCCAACAGTTCCTTTTCTATGGTTGAATAGTTAATTTCAGAGCTTGTTAACGTTCTACTTGCATAGCATATCGGTTTATCTTGTCCAATTATTCCTTGTGAAAGGATGGCACCAATGGCAAAATTGCTTGCATCAGTAGTGACTATAAAAGGTTTAGAGAAATCCGGGTATTGAAGGATTGGATCATTCATTAGAATATCTTTACAGGTTTCAAATGTTTTAATATAACGTTCGTCTAGTATAATTTTCTTACCTTTTTTCAAACATTCAGATAAAGGTTTGGTAAGTTTTGCGAAGTCCTTGATAAACTTTCTATAATATCCTAGAAGACCAAGAAATGATTTTATCTCTTTTGGGGTCTTGGGTAAAGGAAATTTCTTTATAGCATGAATTTTATCAGGATTCGGTTTAACTCCATCAGTTGTTACAAGATGTCCAAGAAATGCAATTTCTTTTTTTAGAAATTCTGATTTATCGAGTTGGACTTTAAAATTAGCTTCTTGTAATTTTTTAAATACCTTCCGAAGGTTCTCGCAATGTTCCTGGAGAGATGTTGAAAAGATTATAATGTCATCGAGATAAACGAGACATATTCGTCCAACCATATCTTTAAGAACATTATCCATCACACGTTGGAATGTGGATGGTGCATTCTTTAGACCGAAAGGCATACGGATATATTCATAATGACCTCCGTCTACCGAAAATGCGGTCTTTTGTATATCTGCAGGATTCATCTCGATTTGATGAAATCCGCTTGCAAGATCTAAAGTTGAAAAGTAAATACATTTACCTAATTTATCCAGTATTTCATTTATATTAGGCAAGGGGTATTTATCGCTTACGGTCTTTTCATTTAATTTGCGATAGTCGATTACTAATCGCCATTTTTGTTTACCGCTTGCATCGCGTTTTTTCGGAACAATCCAAACAGGTGAACTCCAAGGGGAGTAACTGTTTCGAATTATACCTTGATTTAACATATCCTTTATTTGGGTTTGGATTTCATTCTTATGAATGTATGGGTAACGATAAGATTTGGCATAAATAGGCGAATCATCTGTTAGCTTAATATTATGTTTAATCTGATTAGTAAAAGTGAGAGATTGACCTTCTTTAAAGAAAATATCTTCATATTCTTTACAAACTGCTAATAAATTTCGTTTTTCTTCGTTATTTAAATGTGAGGTTCTTATTAAATCTACTATATCTTGACGAGAAATATTTGAATTACAATTGTAATTAATTTTGAAATTATTTATTTCAGAAAATTCTTCTTTTAAAAATGGGTGAACTTTAATAGGTTGGTCTACATAAAGAATTTCTTCTTTATTTGAAATGTTGGTAACTTCTATCAAACTATACCAATCTTTTGCTAAATAAATTCCTTCTGAAACTAATATTTTTGGACAAATTTCAATGTTATTGATATGAATGCTGCCATTTTTATAATCTACTGGTAGTTTTACAATTAATTTTGATTTAGGTGGTATTTGAATTTGTTCAGAAGTTAAGTTAGGTTTAAAGTGAAGATTTATTTCTGTATTTGCAGTTAATAATTTTTTATTTGCAATATCTACTTTGGCTTTTAGAAGAGTAAGAATGTCTAATCCGATGAGTCCATCGAAATAGCCGTGAAATTTAAAAAGTAAAAGTTCCATTTGACCTATTTGTTGAAATTCCTTAAATATTGGTAAGGTAATTTTTTTGTTTATTTTATGTTTATTTAAACCTGTAACTATTGTAACTGGTTCAATTTGGGTTATGTTATTTGGGTCTACTAAAACGGGGTTAATAAAAGAAGAGGAAGCTCCTGTGTCAATTAGAAATTTTAATGGCTTATTATTATATAAAATTTGTATATATGGTAGTATATTTCCATGTTTATTAACATCTATGTATCCGGTGGGTTTGAATCGGCAGGTAAGCAAAAATTTGAATCATCTACTTCTATATCAGGTTTTTCGGAAATGTCTTCTTCTATATTATAGTTGTAATAGTTGTCCAAGTTTGTATAAAAATGATCATTAGAATAAATGTTGTCATCTTTTGGATTTTGTTCTTCTACGTTAAAAAGTTCTTCGCTAATAAAGTTGGGTAATTGCGTATTTTGTCTAAAGTTATTAAATTTATTAAAGTTTGGTCTCTGAGTTGAATTTTGATTTCGAATTAATGATCTTGATCTGGCTGATCCAATGTCCATTGGGGTTGGTCTTGGCTGATATGATGTAGTTGGTCTGTTATACTGTGCTAACTGATTATTAGCTGCGGGTCTAACAAATTGATTCCTTTGGTTGTTAAAGAAATTGTTGTTGGTACGATAATTAAAAGGATTATTCGGTCTAGGTTGAGTAAAATTATTATTATTATTTTTTGGAATTATTCCTTGTCCTCCATTTGGTCTATATGGTGTTGTAAAATTACTGAAATTATTGTTATTTTGAATGGGCTTTATTTTAGAAGTCTGCTGATTAAAAACTCTTGTATAGAATATATTTTGTTCCTTTATACAATAAGAGAATGCAACTGCTAAAGATTGTGGTCGCATAGCACGGATGGTTGACCCTAATGGTTCTTTAAGTCCTGATAAGAAAACGTTAAGACACATTTCATTATAAAGATCTTTCTTTGCAGCTATAACACTTTGAGCTTTTTCATGTATGTTTATATGATTAAACATGGTAGCTTGAATTTCTATAACGTCAGAATAAAAATTTTCTACTGTTTTGTTATTCTGTTTTAACGTATGCAAATCTTTTATAAGGGATGTCTCGTTTCTTTTATCAGAGTAATGAAGAATCAGGTTCTCTTTCATTTTTTCCCATTCTAATGGAGTTCCATACATATTTAGAACTTCATTAGCCTGTCCTTCAATTTTGTTTCTAATTGCCCTAAGAATAATTTTGTCATACAAAGTCCCGTCAATTTCAGTTATTAAAGTTAGGATTCCTTCGACATTGTCGATGAAATCGTGCAATAATCTTGGATTTCCATCGAATTTTGGTAAATCCTTTATTGCATCTGGTATTCTAAGACTGTTATAAATGCGATTGATAGCGTCACTGTTTTGCATTATGGTTATTTCCGAATTGTACGAGTTAAAACTATGAACAGAATCTAAGCTTGAATTTAAAAAGTTATCAAGATTAATTTGGTTATTGTTTTCGAAATCTAGGGAAGCAGGAGTACTAGCTAATAAATTTTCAGATAAATTTCGAGGAGAATATGGAGCAACTCTAGGTTTAAAGTCTTTTGACCTTTTGAACATTTATATTTTTCTAAGAAATAAGTTTTTTTTTTTTTTTTTTTTTTTTGAATAATTCACTGTGCCTAAGGCAGCCTCACCTTAGGTATCGAAGAATAGGCTTGATCACAGTGAAAATATTAAAAATTTTAATTTTTTATACTTTTTATTTTATAATTTTTTTTTTTTATTATCTTATATATTTATAATTTTCTTATATTTTTTGTTTTCTCTTACTTTAATTTAATAGGAATTGATTTGGAAGGAAGTATAGGATAGTAATAAAAATTTTGACTTACGTGAGCATGAGAAGAAAAATACTCATTGTATCTGTAGGCTCGTTGTTGTTCTAGGATCCAAATTAAAGAACTGAAGTTCACCAGTTGACCTTTTGATGTGTTTCCAATTTGCACTTTATATAATATACAGCTTAATCTTGTTGCTTCCAAATTATTCACGTTCACAAAAATTCTGGATTTCTAATTTTTCACAATATTCCTTTGTGGTATTAAATTCCAGTTTTAATAAATTATTTAATAACAATATTCCTTTGTTATAAAAATTTTCACAATTTTATTTTAATTTTATTAAAATGTTTTTATTTAAATTAAAAATAGTTTAATGTTTTTTTTTTTTTTTTTTTTTTTATTTTAATAATATATTTATTAAAATTAGTTCTTATTTTTTTTTATTAGATATTTAATTTTAAGCGATATATATATTAACCGGAACACACTTTAATTAAAAGGATCACTGTTTTTGGATCCTACCGACTGCGCCACTTATAAGTTTCGTTTTTACATTAATAAAAAAAAACAACTTTATTTTTTAAATATTCTTTAATTTGACTTTACTGGTTACAGGTATGATAATAATAATTACTTTCAGAATAAAATATTACAGGTATTTATAGTTAAAAGGATGCATTGTCAGCGAAACATATATTATGTTAAAGAAATTTGGATAATTAATATTTAAAGTTTCCCAATTGTTATTAACTAATTTAATTCTGCTGACATTGCGTCTGAACAAAAAGGTGAACAACATATGAAATTTAGTTTACATAAAAATAAATGTTAATTATACAATATTAAGTTAAATTATATGTTAAGTTAAGTTATGGTTATATATTAGGATGATCATATAACTCGTGTTTTATATTAGGATTTAGCAAAACACAAAATATATAGGTACAATATTTTTATGTTGCTAAATTATTTTGTTTTAAAACATTTGTTTAGGATTTAAATCAGAATATTTGTTGTCAACATTCTTTATTGCATATTGAATATGCATGGCGTTAAAAATTAATGTTTTATGTGCTTTATTTAGGAATATTTATTATGTATTTTGTGTATAGGTATACATATAAAATTTTATTCAAATTCCAATTGCCAAATTCAAACTACATACATACATAATATTTTTTTGAATTGCTAGTGCAAGCATTTTGGACTGTTATAATATAAAAGTAAATTGCTAGAATAAAAAAGAAACACGAACCTCAAATTTCGCAGATTTTTATTTAACCTTATTCCAGCAATTTACTTTTATATTATAACAGTCCAAAATGCTTGCACTAGCAATTCACTTTTATATTATAACAGTCCAAAAAGCTAAAGTATTGCAATCAATTTTATTTTCTACATTTTAGGGGGCGAATTCGGTTTCGATAAAAGCATATTTTAAAAAATATTTTTTTTACATTTACATTACATTTTTACATTACATTTTATAAAATATTTTAGTATATTATTTAAAAAAGCTAGGGACTTAAAATGAGATAAAGTAATAGAGTTTGCATGGGTTAAAAATGGCAAAATATTTATAAGAAAAACATCAACTTCAAAAATCATAAAAGTTCTACAAGATAGTAATTTGAATCTCAACTGAAGTTTCATATGATATGCCTATTAACACCCATGTTAAAACTAATTTGTATAATATAAATGAAATAACTATAACAGATATAAATTCAATAAAAATTCTTTATTTAAATGCTAGAAGTTTGAAACATAAATTAAATCATATCACTTATTTGCTAGATTCTATTAATTATACTGTTCATTTAATTGCTATTACCGAAACCTGGATTGTAGATATAGACCTCGATACAATTAATATCAAATAATATTCAAAAGTGTTCTCGTGTCGCCAAAATAGAACTATGGAAGGTGTTGGGATTTCACACACAATCAAAAAACAGAAAACTTACAAAACCATTGTTGAAACTAATTCATTTTATTTTTCTGATCAATGTTTCAAGATCATGTTCTTGTTAATAATCCTAATTTAAATCTATATATTTCACTGTTTCATAATGACATATCAGTCATATGGGTATGATAATTGAATTAAATAATGTAATAAATGTATATAAAAACGAGGAAGAGTGCAGTAGAGTAGACAGTGTCAACTCTGGGATACCCGTATGAACGTAATATATCTTGTTTCTATAAAACTTGATCATCTTTTTAAAACATTCAGATGTTTTAGTACCGAACTACAGAGATATATTTATGTAAATTGTGGAGTTGTATGACAGCTACCCGAATCTATTGCGTCTAGCTTCATTAAGTTCCAAGAAATGCAAAAAGCCTGAACCGGCTGCTTTAGACCAATCAAATTTTACAAAAGTTTTTGGCATCCAACTCGACACTTTTTCACTAAATTTCAGATAGCTAGCTTCAATAGACACTGAGTTATTTTCATTTAAAAAGAGAAGTTGTATGGCAGCTACCCGAACCTGCTGCACCAGCACAACCAAATTTTGCAAAAGTTGTTGCCATAAAACTTGATCATCATTTGCAAGATTTCAGACGCCTAGCTTTATTAGGTTCCAAGAGGTGCAAGAAGCCTGAGCCGGCTGCTCTAGACCAACCAAATTTTACAAAAGTTGTTGGCATGTAACTCGACACCCCTTTACTAAATTTCAGATTCCTAGCTTCAATAAACACTGAGTTATTCTCATTTAAACAGAGAAGTTGTATGGCAGCTACTCGAACCCGTCGCACCACCACAACCAAATTTTACAGAAGTTGTTGCCATAAAACTTAATTATCATTTGCAAAATTTCAGAAACCTAGCTTGAATAGATACTGAGTTATTTCTATATAAAGATAGAAGTTGTATGGCAGCTACTCGAACCCGCCGACCGAAAATGTTGGATTTAAATAGCAAAACTAACAATTTTGCAAAAGTGAAGTAAAAAAAATTTCTGCCCGCTAGCTCCTTTATTTTTTGAGTTGTCGTGCGGACGGACGGACGGACGGACTTAATCGACTCGACTCCTTTAAGGTGTCACAAACGTAATGCCAAATTTATTATACCCTTGAACATAGTTCATACGGGTATAAAAATATAGAAAATCAGCTGATTAAAAACATAAATTACAATCTTATCAAAAATGAATTAAATGGCACTGTTATCAATGAAATTAAATTAAGCAGCAGACAAGCTGACATCTACAATAAAAATGCAATGAAAAAAGCTACCGTTGTGAGAAAAATTAATGAAAAAAGTAGTAGATATTCAGCTCCATAGATAGATAAGGAATGTGTCGAGCTTATAGAAAGAAAGAATTATTGGTATAAGAAATTAGTACAAAACAAAAACTCTGAGTATATTAAATCAAAATATAAGTTCTGGCTGAATAAATGTACAACATTAAAGAAAATAAAAAGAGAAAAATTTGATAATAAGCAGTTTAGAAAAGCAAATGATATAAAAAAAAAATTGGCAATATATAAAAGAAATAATTAATGGACCAAAAAAGTATAATAATGAATTCTATTCAGATGTTGCACTTAATAATGAAGAAAAACTGAAAATAATTAATAATTTCAATTTATTTTACTGTAATATTGGTGAGCAAATGGCGAAAAAATTTAGTGTGGTTTATTTTCCAAAAGCCAGATCTGACAGTCAGTTTAAATTTAAATCAATAGATATAAGCAGTACTTCAAAATTAATAAATAAACTTACAAACGTTACTTCATCACGTGCAGATGAAATTCCACCTAATCTAATCAAGTTCTGTAAGGCGGAACTAGCTGATTCAATTAAATGCTTAATAAACCTATCACTTCATCATGCCGAACTACCTGACATCATGAAAATAAGCAGAGTTATTCCTATTTATAAGAACTCAGGTGATACCAATGGTATCAACAATTTTAGACCAATATCTATTTCATCAATATTCAGCAAAATCATCGAAACTTATGTTAATGAGCATCTAGAAAATCTATCTAGAAAATGAAAAATTAACTAGTAATAAACAATATGGGTTTAAAAAGAACTCTAGTACACAAGGCGCATTATTTGAGATAGTTACTAAAATACAAGTAGGTATTGTGATAAAAAGCAAGTTGTTGCTGTTTTCTTTGACTTGCAAAAGCTTTTGATTCTGTTCACAGAACTATACTGTTGAGAAAACTACATGAATACGGGGTGAAAGGTAAGGAATACATGTGGTTCAAAAATTATCTTTCAAATAAGATGCAGTTCACTGAGTGTGGAAGAATAAAAAGTGATCTGAATAAGGTATCTTATGGGGTAATACAGAGTAGTTTTTTAGGTCCGACACTGTTCTCTTGTTATATAAGTGACTTCTTTAGTATGAAATTAAATGGTAAACCTTTTATGTATGCAGATGATCCGGCAATAGTTTATAGTGGTAAGTCATCTGTATGCTTGGAAAATGCTATAAATGAAGATTTATTAAATATTAATGCTTGGATGAGCAGGCATAAATTAACTGTGAATACAAAGAAAACGAAATATGTAATATTTAAGAACAAACTAAACCAAAATATTGGTATTGATTACAACAATTACAAACTGGAGGAAGTTGCTGCATACAAATACCTAGGTGTTATAATAGATAATAATTTGAGTTGGAATTTGCAAATAAATGAACAGTTAAAAAAAGCAAGAAGAATGGCAGGTATTTTCAAATTAATTAACAACAGGATACCACAAAATATGAAAAGATCCCTATATTATAGTATGTCCCATAGCACGATAACGTACGCAATGCAGATATGGGGAAACACGTACATCAAAGATCTAAACTCAATGCAGAAGATACAAAATAAAGCGATAAAAAATTTGTTTGGATATCACAGAAGAACATCAACCAAAATAATTCATAGGTCCCATAATATTTTGCCACTAATTTTACATATAAAATGCAAACTTTCTACACAAATTCATATGATGTTGACACAGAATATTAATTCAAACGTAACAACCATGTTTAATATAGAATATCATAATTACAGTACAATATCTGCTACTAATATAAGAATAAGGTCATCAAAAATTAGGTTTAATGGGCTGGATGCAGTTTACAATTTAGGGTATAGAAATTATAATGAATTGCCAAATGAAATTAAAACTATAGATAAATTAAATATAATTAAGAAAAAATTAAATGAATTCTATTTAATTAAAATTTAAAAATCAATCTAGTTAATAAGTACATACTTAAAAATATTTATAAAATTAATATCTTTTTCCTTTTGTTGTTTTATTTTTTACATTGATAATGGATTTCAATTTAACTTAATTTAGTTATCGTAAGTTATTATATTAGTTGTTATTGTTCTTATTTTCTTTTTTTTATTATTAATGCACTGAATTTTAATTGTTATTTTGTTGTTATTTAACACACACTCTGTACGAGCGAATGGGCTCTTTGAGAATGAATGAATAAATAAATAAAATAAATAAAAATAAGTCTGCATTGCCAACAAACACCATGTATTTAGGTTAGATATACATAGAAAAAAATGTCAAGACAGTATAAGTGCATAATATCTACATACATAAGTACATATTATATTACATACAATAATAATATTCAATATTGTCAAATGTCAATATTACAACATTTAAAAAAAATTTACCTATTTTTATATAGATTTATAATAAAAAAACAATTTTAATGCATTACAAAATACATAGGTATTTATGTAAATACATATTGATTTTGTTGGAACATAAAAGCTCTTTTAATTATTTAGAAATGATACAAAAACTTCTTCGGATCAATAATTGATTCTTTTGAAATATGTAAAATTTTTTAATATAAGTAAATCTTTTCTTTCTTAAATAAATAACATTATTATCATAGAAATCCTGAATGGCAACACTATAAAATGATTTTATATACACATAGTTATATGTAGGAAATCAAACATAGGTTTAGTCTTTTGCATTTAAATATATACACTTCTACGTATTTTAATTTAATAATTTTTAAAATAATTAAAAAAGTTTTGGGTATACTTTACTTTAGGGGGACTGTCTGATTGCCATGAAATTTTATGACGTAATGACGTAATCTTCTATTTAGTCAACGAAGTTATAAAGTCAAATTTATAAATGTAATTTCAGATTATTTTATTTCTAATTCTGGTGTACCTCAAGGAAGCCATCATGAACCGCTGTTGATATGAAAATCTTTAAAACTATTTGTTCTTGTCGCCTCAGAAAATCATTGTTGCTGTAGCAAAACATAGTTTGTGGTAAATCAACTTTGAATTTTTAAATAGGCATAGTGCTAAAACCGTACGGCAGAATTTTTTTAAACTTAATACCTCTATTGCTATGGGAATAAAGAAACCAAGTGCAAATTTTCTAATCCGTGCCGTAAACTTTGGCGGAATTAGGAGAGTTTTTACTCAAACAACATTTGTTGTATGTAACAATTTGCATAAATTTGGTTTGGCTATGTATAACATACAACTATAGTATATGGAATGTTGTCGTATTAAATATGAAAAACTAAAAGACACAAAAGCAAATTCCGTTTTTGTTTTTTCCAATGGATTTATTTTATTTTATGAATTTAGTTATTTAGTGCAGGAACTACTCCATAGAATTATTTGGCATATTTCTGGATTATCCTTGGATTATCCATACCACAGTAAGTTTCGTTCCAAATTGAACAGTAAGTTATTTTGAATTTATCGTACTTATTCAAAGTTCCAGTCAAATTGTACACATTTAACTTACGGTTTTAATAAAAGTTATATCCAAACCTTTTTAGGAGCGAAAAAATATTTTGCAAATCTAAATTTACATAATAACTGTAATAGGTTAGGTAATACATTTACTAATTCTCTGTAATCAGTTCTTTAACTAGTGCGGAACTAGTCTGATCTTCTACTAGGATATTATAAAATATAATATAAATGTATTGTATACATATGAAACTGAACACATACAATAATAAATCATATTAAATATGCAAATGCACTATGTGTTATAAAATAATATAATAAATAAATAAACACTTTGTGCTGCAAAAAAGATAACATACAACAATAATTTACTGACACTTTTTTATGTTTTTGTATGAAAATTTATTGTATGTAACAAAATTTTTTCACATACAACAAAAATCATACTCATATTGATCAGTAACTGATACATAGAACAAAAGTCATACCAGATATCTTTAAAACGGTAAAAGATAGCGAAAAACGGGCAATACCATTAGAAAAAGAACAAAAAAAAACTTGAAAAACCGTTAAAAACAAAAATTCAAAGAATTTCACATACAACAATGATTTTCCGAGGCGACGCTGTCAGTGATACTTTACTTCTGGTATCTTCAAGATGGTCTCAACTCTTTTTGGAACTGGTGTGTTCTTAATTTTCTTAGCTTAAATATAGATAAATGTGCCGCAGTTTCATATACTCGAAACATTAATCCTAATCTTACGGACTATAAGTTTAATGGCATGTGAAAACTGTCAAAGTAATAAGTCACTCAAATTTCGCTCGAATAAAATTAATTAAAATTAATTACTTAAAAACAATATTTATTAAAATAATTTTTAAATTCTTAATAATTTTTGTTGAAAATAAATTGATAAATAATAAATTTTTCGGAATCACCGCGTATTATTAAATTACAAAAAAAATTTATCTTAAGTTTTATTCGTCATATAAACTGTCTTTTCGCGCCATCAAAAACACAAAAGAAGCAATATGAGCAAAAATCAATGTATTATTGCAAAAAAAATTTCACATCAAAAAGCATTGGATTAATTTGTAATGGACCATGCCAGGCACCGCATCACCTGAAATGTACTGGAATCAGCGAGACAACTTAAAAGGACCTAATTTCCAGAAGAGTAAATTGGATGTTTAAGGTTTGTCCTTCTCAAGCTAATGTAACAATAATTGATGAAGTTGACGTAATTGGAAATGAAAGCAGTTATGATGCTCCCAAAATTATGCAACATAACATCCCAGAAACCATTAATTCTGTTGATGAACTATCTGCCTTTGATTTTAAAAACTTTATTTTGTATAAAACTTTAGCTGCATTTCTGAAAAACCTTGCAAATGTAGTAATTGACATCCGAAAATCCCGGAAGTTTAATTCAGATCAACTGAATGATTTGATAGAGCAAAATAAAGAAATAAAAAGAGATAATATAGAATTAAAAAAACAATTGGCTATTGTCGAAGAGAGGAATTGTCAACTAGAATATAAAATAAACAAAATGGAAGGATTACATGCTGAAATATACCAAGATAAAATCAGAAATAATATTGTTGTAGCAGGTATTCATGAAGTCCAAAATAACAGTTGCACATATTTCTAATGTAAAGCCACTATGGAACAAAAATACAAAGGCAACCAATGGACTATACCTTTTGGAATTAAAAACAAATAAATCGAAGGAAGAATTTATGGATGCTAAAAAGAAATTTAAAAATATATTTACTTCTGAATTGAATATTAGCAAAGATAACAAACAAATTTTCTTTCAACATCAACTTACACCATTTCAAGCTAACCTGTATAAAGAAGCGAAAGAAATTAAAGTATCCAGAAACTTGCGATTTCTTTGGATTTTAGACACCCGCAATTTTTGTACGTGACAAGGAAGGAAGTAAGGTTTATAAAATTTCTTCATATAATGATATTATTAATATTCATAAAGTTTTCCCTTAATTATTATTGTTATTTCAACTTAATTAACAAAAATTATTATATTAAATTATCTAAAATAGTATGTAAATTTATTTGTAATTACAAACTAAAAACTTTATTTACTTTTCTGAACTTTCTGCCAGTCAAATATTTTTTTTAAATATGTTATCAATTAATGTCAATATTCATAAATTAACAAATTACACTCAAAAATTTTATGCTCAATACTTTGTTTTTTTTTATGTAAAACATTACTTGAAATAATACGTAAACTTATTTTGAATTTTTATAACCTAAAACCATTATTTCTTTTTCTAAACATTTTGCTTCACAAATGTTGTTTTAATAATATTATCAATCAACATCAATGTTTTAAAATTAACAAATTGCACCCAAAACTTTTTTGCTCAACAATTTTCTTTTTCTTACCTAAAACATCAAAAAAAAAAATTATGGTACCTACATATTATATAATCTTGCAAAAAAACACGTTTTTTGACTATAATTTATTATTCTTAACTTTATTATTAAAACTGTCAAGTTTTACTAATCCTATAAACTTAGAATTAACATGTAATAAGAATTTTAAATTTATTTTAAACTTTAAATATATTTGCACTTTACTTTACTATATAATTGCTTCAATATACAAATCTCCATTAAATAATAAATAAATCATAAATAAAGCATAAATCTAAATTGCTTTTAATATTTTTTATTATTACATTTATTATAAAAATTATCATTTTATTTTCTTATATTAAAACAAAAAATTAAATTATTAAAAAAATTTTTTAAAAATTTACACTACACAATTAATATTCAAAATTAAATTTAATCTATACACCTTAAGGAACAGGAATTATTGTACACTGGTCAAAAATTATTATAACACTGGAAGAGTGATTATATTATATCGAAGCGCTCATAACTATGTTATTAATATTATCGAAAAATAGCAATAACAATAATTGTAATAGGTTTTATTGTCTTTATAATTTCTTCATTAGCATTACATTATTTTAATATATTATTACGGTTTTTTCACAATATTTTACAGTGAATGTGACAAGTCTTGATTATGGTATGAAAATAAAAAATTTTACAGAGTCAAAATATATTGCATAGTTATAAAAAAATTTTTAATATAGTTTATCTTAACATACAAAGTTTAAGCAAAAAATTGTTTGAAATTGAATCTTTGATAGCCTCATATAAATGCGATGTGCATATTATTATACTATCGGAAATATGGTTGAAAAAAGAAGAAAATAAATTTTTTACTTTACTAGGATATACTGCATATTTTTCTAAGAGAGAATATTCTTACGGAGGTGTTGCAATATTTGTGCAGAATTCTATAAGTAGTACAATAGTAACTGAAACAGAGTATTATCAATCGGGTTTTTGATTGTTAAATTATTAACAATCTAACTAAACATCAATATTATTGCGTATTACAGATCTCATTCCACAAAAATAGACGACTTTATAAATAAATTTGACGAAATTACTCTTTCAAATAAAAATTCTATAATAGTAGGTGATTTTAACATTAATTTATTAAATGAAAATTATAGGGATGTACGTTTTTACTGTAATACTCTTTTGAGTAATGGGTTTTCCATATGTAACCAGACAAAACCAGAGTTCGCAACAAGAGTCGGTATCATATCAAAGACTGTCATTGATCATTTAATTACTTATATATTTTTTTCATATCGCGGATACTAATTTATCTGACCATCAAATGTTTTTTATTAGTGTTGACTTAAAACATATTAAAGAAACCTTTATCAATACAAAAACTGTTTTTTAATTATGAGGACTTAACTAAAGATCAAATATGGAATAGTATGAGCTTATGAAACTTTTGATGAAGTGGTTGAAATATTAACTCAATTAGTCAAGAAATATACTCGTATTCTTTCGGTAAAAAATTTTAAAAAGAAACATGAGTGGATGACTGAGGAAATATTACAAATGATGAAAGTTCGTGATTCATTTGACAATTTAAAAAAAAATATTCTCATAATCCACGTATTGCTGAATTATACAACACATCGAGGGGAAAAGTGAAGAAGCTGATTGTAGCTGCTAAAACGATGTTTTACTCTGAACAAATCAGGAAAGATCCAGGAATCTCTAAAAAATTGTGGGTAATATATAAATGAGTAATGTTGAATACTAGTGACCAAACTCTTAACCAAGAAAACCGTAACGTGTTATCGCCGGAAGAAATAGGTGAAATAATGAATAAAACATTTACGACAATAACGGATAATTTCAATATACAAATTGGTAACATCGATTATCATTACCTTAATTTGTTTCGCCATGCATGCTAATTTTGCACTTAGTCCAACAAATATAGACGAAGTTAATGCGACCATTCATTCTTTAAAATCGTCTGCTGCAACGGGGCACGATGGCATTTCGACAAAATTTATTAAGGTGTTTGCAGGGACATTGTCACCTATTTTGGTGAAATTTATTGACCAGAGTTTTGAAACATGCATTTTCGCCATTGTCTTAAAAAAGGAATTGTTACACCTATTTATAAAGTTGCTGATGCCACCAATACTTTGAATTATAGGCCAATATCGGTGTTAAGTTCACTTTCAAAAATATTTGAAAAAATTACGGAAATCAGATTAACATCCTTTATCATCTCAATAATATATTGCACTCGGAGCAATACGGATTTGAAAAGAACTAAGAGCTAAGAGCACGGATAATGGTAAATTCACTGCTTGCATCTTTATTGATATGCAAAAGGCATTCGATTGTGTCGATCATGACATTTTACTACATAAATTGTCTTGCCTGAACTTTTCTCCTGAACAAATAAAATTCTTTGAATCATATCTAAAAAAAGGTGAAATGAACACCTTTGGGTGGGAATGAACCTGAGTTGAAAAATTCAATATTAGAAGATCTCGCAGTAATCAAAGAATTTCTCCACAAGAATAAATTATTACTTAATGTAAAAAAAAACAAAATTTTACTTTTTGAAAACAAAATATTTCATGAACCTATCTTCCAATGTAGAAAATTAAAAATAGTAGTGAGGAGTCATAATTATTTAGATCTTGTTGTTGACTCCAGAATCAAATGGGAAGAGCATATTAATTATGTTTGTAAACAAATTTCACCATAAGTATTTATTTTAAGAAGGTTAAGTAATTTTTTTGATAAAAAAACACTTTTTGTAATATATTCTTCGTATATTTTGTCTAATGTAGTTTATTAATCCAATTTGGAGTGGGCCACCACAAATTCACCTGAAAAGAATTGAAACTCTTATAAAAAAATCGATCAAAATAATTCATAAATATCCCATATTGTTTCCCAGCAGTACGATCTATTGTCAAAAATACCTCAGTTTTGTAAATATCTGTAAACTGTTTTAAAATATCTGGAGATGTAGAAAAGGTTGCGCAGAGGTTTTGAAATAGTGGAGTAGGTATTTTTAAGCACCATGGTGGTTATACCATCTGGACCGGCTGACTTATTTGTATCAAGATTTTTGAAGATTTTCATCACCGCCCGGGTCCTTAAGTAAATTTTACCGAAGGAGCAACCAGCTCCTGGAACAGAAGATGCCATCTGAGCTGACTGTGACAGTGTCGAATTGAAAGCGAACAGCTTGCTAAATAAATTCACCTTCTCTTTAGAATTTGATACTGTTCTGTTATTATTATCAATAAGTGGTGGAGAGACCCTCTAAGACCTTCTAACGTCTTCCTTTATATTTTTGGCAAATGACCGAAAAGATTTGCTATTCTTTGGCATGTGGATGATTTTACGTTTCAACTTTTGGTTGAACAAGAATATTTGCTTATTGATAACTCTCTTGCATCTGTTTCTCACCACTATATAGTTAGCCCTGCAAGCCTCCGACCTATTGTTTTGGTACAGCTTAAAAGTCTCCTCCTTTCTAGAAATTCTTTCTTTGCAAATACGATTAAACCAGGATTTGGGACTCCTCTTAACAGATTTCATGAAATGAGGAATGAATAATCTCATTCCAAGTAAAATAGTTTTACTAATCGCATTTGCATTTTTTTTTTTTCTATTACTCCTCGTGGGAACATAGGTCATCCACTTGCCTCCTCCATTGCTCTCTATTATTAGCACATATTTTGATTCCCTAGTTTGCCCATTTATGGATCATTCGGAGATATCATCCGCATATTCTAGATCTTCAAGTTTCCGTGAGAGATTCCATCTTATTCCCTTTCCGAAAGAGCCTGCTTCAAGCATGACCTCATCTATTACAAGGGTGAATAATAGTGGTGAAAGTGGTCATCCTTGTCTTACTCCGACATTTGTGGTGAATAAGTTACTTGTTTTGCCGCTGTGTAGCAATTCTGCGTCTTCATACATTGCTTCTATTATTCGTACGGGTTTATAGGGTATTCTTTTTCTTCTCAATACATTCTTCCTTTAAGTCAATGAACAGCCTTCTTTAAGTCAATGAACAAGAGGTATAATGGAGATCGCCATTCTGCAGATTGCTCTATGATTAGCCGGAGCGTGTTGGTGTGATATGTGCAGCTCCTATCTGGGGGAAAGCCTGTTTCTTCACGTCTGCTATTTTGTTCTATTTCGGACTGTATTTTTCGACTCAGTATGGTTGCGATTACTGTGTATATAATGTTCTTGTAGATCTCCTTTTTTGGAAAGTTTCAATCAAGCCATTTTCCCAGGATTTTGGTAGTCGTTCTTCCTCCCAGGCTTTCGTGATGTGAGGTTTTAATATTTCGGCTGCTAATTGCAAATCTGCTTGCAGTAGTTCGGCTAGAAGTGCATCTTCACCTGCTGCTCTATTTCGTTTTGGCTTCATTATGACCTCTTTAATCTCGTATGAGCTTGGTGGTTCAGTGTGGATGTTCAATTCTGAACTATTCGGAACACTTATTCTGTTTATTGAGATGTTGTTGATGTTACTACTTTCCTGGAAGTGTTATTTCCATCTCTTGAGTTGGCCATCTGTGTTTGAGAGTGGGACGCCGTTTTGATTTCTGATTGATTGCTTTTGCGTGTGTCTGCGCTTAGTAATTTACCTATTTGTAGGTATTATTCTTTGGGATTGTTCTGATTAGCACCTCTTTCCGCACTTGGTGCGCCGAAGTGTTTATGTTTATCTCTTCTGGCAGCTTTCTTTATTTCATTCCCAATACTTTTGTATTCTGTTGTTTTTGCTCTTGTGATTCTGTGACAAGTACGTTGCTTGAGTTCTCTTCTTTTCTTTATCAGTTCCAATGTTTCATCACTGTTCCAATTTTTCCTTCGTGTTGGAGCGTTTCAATGCCGAGCGTTTGTTCTGCCATCTGATTTATGTTCGCAGCAACTTCTTCCCAATGTGCATTTGGGTAAATTGTTTCTCTGATAGTAGTGGATATATTGGACTTAATTTCGGTATTTTGTACCTTGTGAAGGTTTAGACGTTTTTCCTGCTAGTGTTTTTGTTTCTGATTATTTTTAGTTTCAGCTTAAAGTCGCCGTCGTTAGTAATTCGTGATCACTATTGATGTCAGCACCTTTTCTATTTCTTACATCAGCCATCGAGGCTCTCCATCTTCTGCTTACACATATGTGGTCGATTTTATTTCTGGCGTGACCACTTGGTGTAGTCCACGTATATTTGTGTATGTTCTTGTATGGAAATAGTGTACCACCAATCGTGAGGTTGAATGTTTGGCATATTTTAATCAATTTTTCACCATTGTTATTCTTTGCACCCCAACCATGTGTGCCCATAACACTATTGTGATTATGACACAGGTTTTAAAAGACGAAATTGATTTCTCTTTTATAAAAAATAAAATTATAAATCATACAATTACTAGTAATCGCTTTCGATCTGTAAACTTCTTTTATGTGCCCTTTCATCGAACTAATTAGGGGGAAAATGAACTCATTAGGAGAATATATATGTTAGCAAATCGCCACAAGGATTTAATTAATTTAGATTTGAGTAAAATTCAACTTAAAAGATCCTTATTTCAGATTCTGCCTTAGCATTCTACCCTCAGCTTATTGTTAATATTCTATACCATTTTTCAATACTTTTGTATAACTTAATTAATATAATTTTTGGTTAGGGTAATAGCTTTTAATACTTGATGTTTTTATTTTTTTATAAGTTTAATAAAAAATTTAATTTAATTTAATTTTTATCTACCTATTTTATTTTTGTATTAATGTTCTTAAATTCAATATATTATTGTAATTATTTTGTTTTAAACTGAATTAAATAAATAAATAAATGTAACACCTTACTGTAGTAGGTAATTATTGGTATTAGTATTCTTATTAATATCATTATTATTTTATTACAGAGTCAGGGCTATCAGTGAATTACAACGTGGAGTAGTATATAACACCTTACTGCATGTCATAAACAAAGATATCTCCCCTGTAGCAGCTATTAATAATAATAATAGATGCTAAAGGGGAGCTATCTTTGGTTTTTATTACAATGGTTTTAATTATTATTATTATTATTATTATTATTATTACTATTATTGTTATTATTACTATTATTATTATTACTTATATTATTATTATTAATATTATTCTTATTACTATTATTATTATTATTATTACTATAATTATTACTATTATTATTATTATTAATTATACGATATTGATTATTACGATATGAAATTACTATACATTTTTTATACCCGTACGATAAGTATCGGGTATAATAAAATTACTCCTCCGTTTGTAACATCTCGAAATAAGCGAACTAGATATACCTTCAAAGGTATGGATCGGATCAGAATCAAATTCTGAGTAGATTAAGCCAAGTTCGTCCGTCCGTCCGTCCATCAGAACGCTAACTCAAAAACTAAAAAAGCTAGAATCTTGAAAATTACACAAAATTTATATTCTGGGAGCAATTTCTAGATTACCCATTTTTTTTGGTTCAGTTCCGACTAAAACTTCGGTTAGCTCCTGAACAACTAACTTTTAGATCTCCACAATTTTTTTGAAATAGAGCCATGAAATTTTAACTGCTGATAGATATCATAAAAATATTAATTTTATTACTACCAACTTTTTTCTGTAGCCCCACCCGTTAAATAGTTACAGTCCCCCAAAGTTCGAAAAATCTCTATAGTTAAATTGTTATAACACAAGCTCTATAAGGTATATCTTCAATCTGATAGGTGCTATTATGAGATTTACAAACATGTATATAATAAATATATACTTGTGCTATACGGTGTCTTAATTTACCGTTATGCGAAATTGAATTATTGCAAAATCCTTTAACCCTTCTATCTTCTAAACGGTTTAAGTTGGAAACTGAAATTTTGACAGAAGTTAAACCTTTGAAAATAAGTTTGAGTCATTTCAGAAATTTTTTTTGTATCACCCCCCGTTTAGGACTTGTAAGGGATCAAAAACTGAAAATTTCCTATTTTTAAACACTTGTAACTTGAACACCTGTTAACATTTTTTTGAAGTAATACATAAAAATTAAAGATTCACCATTATACTCTTATTTCTGTTAACAACTTTTTTTTATAATATAGGGTTACTTTATAATTGACGAAAGTGTTACTTGATTTTGTCAAATTTTCTAACAAATTTCTTTAACGAATTTTTTGCATTCTGTTTTACTCGATAATTTGAAATTGTTGAAGATATAATGCGTAGTACAAAAAAATGTAAATAAATAAACAACATAACGGTAGCTTGAAGAATTTTTATTTATATGATATTGATATACACATATACTTATATAATATCATGTTTATTTACATATCGTATATGTCACTGTTGAATGAATGATAAGAGTATAGATGTATATTATATAGCGCCGTATTTACATACATACATATATGTATTTTATTGTACTTATAAGAAATTATTCTATGAATGGAAATATTTTTAAAGAAATATTGCAATGTATGGCGATATACTTATAACAATATAAATATACTATGTACGCATTAATATAATACTAGTATTTGCCCGCTGCTCGAAAATCGAGCAAATCTAGTTTAAAATACAGCTGCATAGTGTACATCTTGTCCGTTTTCGAAAGCCGAAAGTTCTTGTCTGAGTTCGTGATGCGTAAACGAGGATTCGTTCTGTTTCAGGGATGGATTGGGTGTTACAGCCGTACTACCACTTTAGCAAACCGCAAATTATTATTACCAAAACGTTAAACTAAATAAGTACTTTAATGAAAATTATGTAAAGAACTATGTAAATGAATTATGTAAAATAATGTAAAAAAACTTTTAAATTATTAAAAACAAATCCTTAAAATTTCTACATATTATACCAGGTATACATATATTAATAAGAGAGTCACATATAAAACATTTTATAATTACAATTACTTTTTTTAATTACATATTATTTTAAAATTTTCATGTAGACAACTTACGGCCCACGCTTTTATATGCACAGTAAGATGGCGCAGTAAAAAGCCAGAGAGTTCCAGTACGGAAAACATAAATATTTTTTATTGCATTAAAAAAAACGTATTAAAATTTTTTGAATTCATAAATTCATATTTATATAATATGTATTATTAATTCTTATAAATAAATTTATTATAAAATAAACTTAAAAATTTATTATTATAATACCTACATATATCAATGGGCATTTACATGTTAGTTCTAAACTGAAACTCATAAAGTCGGCATTTAATATAAGACGTATTATTTTAAAAATGTTTCAATTCTAAAACTTTCAAATGTGCACTCCATACATAGCAAAATCCTATAAACCAAAAAAAAGTAATCATTTATTTTTAATTTAAGGAACAAACATTTTTTACTGTCTCTTAAATTTTCATATTGTTATTGTTAATATTGCTATGTCTCACGTCATGTCTGTTATCTGATTGTACTCTGTAAATCAGTACTTGGTTAGTACTGTACTGTGCCACTCTTTCAATGACAAAATAATATAGATAATACGTACCACAAATCATACTCATGGGCATTGGTCATAAGAGCATAACTGCATAAAATACTACATTGCATTGAAATTTGAACTTTTTAAAATAATATGTTAATATACATTTCATTCTCTTAAATTTTTCTTAACATAAAATATTAATTAGTTTAGTACTAAAATTGTAAGTTCTAAATTCTACTCTCATATTATTGATATTTTGTTTTTTATTTTTTTTATTTATTTATTTAATTCTCCAAGGGCCTAATCGCTCGTATTATTTCTGTACGCTAAAATTTTTATTATTGTTTTTAAAAAATACATATGTGCATATATGTATTATCCTACTACAGCTAACACAATTATTTTTTTTTAACTTAAAAATTTCTATTTATTAATTTGAATCAAGTTTTGAACGTAAATATAATATGCATGCATATATAAACAAACATATTATATACATTCACATTTAATAAAAACGTTTCAAATTTATTTTTATTTGTTTTGAGCATGAAATTTAAGTTTAAAGCAAAAGCGCATACTTACATAATATGTATGTATGAATATTATGAAATGACGTTTGTATTCATGTTGTAAGTTGTAAACATGTATGGTTACATTACATACATACATTCGATGATTCGATGTATAAAAAGTAGAAAAAAAGTTTTTTTTTTATTCTTATTATACATGCATACATATACGTCTTTACATATTGTAAATCAAAATAGACTCCATTTTTTTGAAAAATTTTATTTTCTGATTTTGTTTTTTTTTTTAATTATATATGCAGAGTAAACGTTTTAGTTTAAATAAAATCACATCAATACTTACATATATAATGTAAGTAATATACAAAAAATTAAATGCGTAAATCGTAATTTTGATTTAAAACACCCCCCAAAAAATTTTATGCGAAAAAATTTATAAAATATAAAACATATCAACATATACATATGTATATATTATATAAAGAGCTTCTGAAACTTTTCATTTACGTAATTATCAAAAACAAAACATAAAATTCCAATAAAGAAAAACAAAAATTGGAATTTATTGCAAATTTAATCTAAGCACCTAATAATTTATATACTACTTAACATATGTATATGTACATACATACATACATATATTATGTCTGACAATTAAACTAAATTTAACTATTATAATTTTATTTATTTATTATATAATTAACTATATAGGTACATAATTATAATTTTAAAAAAATATAAATATTATTTTAACTATTATTAATTTACATTATTATAATAACAATATAATTTCTAACTTAATTTTTTTTTATCAGTGTACTAAAAAAAATTGCTTTCATCCAAAACTTCCAAACAAAATATTTTAAAAAATTAAAATGTATTAATAAAATCCACCAATCCAATTTAAAAAATTTTACACCCTCATATCATATTCATATAACCAAATTCATTCTATACTAATTCAGTGTAAATATACAATACTAAATCATATTATATATGCGAGAGGTAAACCCAAACACATATTTACATTTTGAAGTATAAATAAGGACCTACCTCTAAAAATACTACTGCGATTTACGAACTAATAAAAAACATGTACTAAAGAGAAAGAAAAAATTAATATGTAAACACATAGAAAGACGTGTAAAAAATTGCATATGTGGCCAAAAATTTTGATAAGCTGTATTTTCTAAACTACCACCCCGATCAAAAAGGTAAAAATAAATTTTGTTTTTCCTCCCCTCATTCTTTCTAATGATGCATAAACCATGTAAATCGGTCCAGTAGTTTTCTCTGAAAAGGAACCCAAAAAACAATGCTGGCGTATTTATATAATGATGATAATATTTAAAATTATATTTACTATTTGTAATTTAATATACATTGACCGCTTAGTACTATAGAATATTTGAAAAAGTTTTGGATTGATAATCGTTATGTGGGAGGTTAGAATCTGCTTTTGAAGAATGTATAAACATATAGTGTAAATATGTGTACAACCCATGGTTCTAGAAATTATAAAATTCTAAGAAATTATAAAATGACCGGGGTTTGAACCCAAGACGCTCCGATTGAAAAGTTGGTAAGGTATTTTACTTAAATCGTTATATTTTCGTCTACGATAGTATACAAAAACCAGTTTTTTGCAACATTGTGGAACCTACTATTGTCTTTAATAAATATTTTGCTTCATCCTAATCAGCGCTAGCGTTTCTGAGTTACTGCAGTTGAAACGGAAAATTTTGTTATAAAAACAGGGGATTCTGAAGGAAGTATTGTATCCGCGCAAGACCAAATGATTATATACCAAATATATTTGGTATTGCCAGCTTTCATAAAGTATATTTCGTTAATGGCGCATATTATCATTTAAGGACGAAAAGGACTTTTAAAAGTATTCTTGTTGTTTTGGTCTTTTGTAAATAAACCATTATATCTGGCGATTTAATATACATTTACCGCTTATTATTAAATGGTACTATAAAATATTTGAAAAAGTTTTGGATTGATAATCGTTATGTGGAAGGTTAGAATCTGCTTTTGAAGAATGTACATATAAACATATAGTTTGAATATATGTACAACCCATAGTTCTAGAAATTATAAAATTCACCCAAATTATTTTAAAATACTAAAATATTTAAAAAATAATATTGTAAGCAGAGTGAAAGGCTATGAACATACTAACGGTTCGTACGGGTATCTAAGAGTTGACAAAGGCAACTGTATTCTTCCTCTTTTATTATAGAGTATTGACAGATAATTATTTATTATGTAGATAATATGCGTTACTATATTATTAAAAATTAATAAAAATAAGTATATATGTATGTACAAACATTTTTTAATTAACTGTTAGTTCATATAAAAAAATCTATGTATATACGTCATATCAATGATAATAATAAATTTGAAAAAAATAATAACTTACAAAAATAAAATTTTAGTTGTACTGTTTTTTTTTACCAAGTAGGTACTAATTGGTTCTAATATCAAAATAATAATATGTATTAAAATAAAAAGAAACGAAAATAAGAAACTAAATAGGAACGAAAAGCCTCATATTTCGTCAAAAAAATTAAATCATAAAATTTCTTGTTTATATTTTCTTTTGAATTTCAATTTACAGAATTTAAAATATTGCACGTTTACTTATTTTACGTTGGTATCAAAATAAATACTACCAGATTCCGATAGCTGTCCATATGCACTAGTACATGGTTTTTCCATGCTAGATAAGTTTATTATTTCTGTATCAAATAAATTTTAGTAAAATTAATTGATGATAATTAACTGATGGTAAGGTGCAACTTGCTCATCAATATTGATAGCAGAATTATGATCTCGATCATCCATTTCATTTTCCATTAAAATATTTTCAAAATTTAATTTCTTTTTGGCTATTAACCCTATTAGAAAAACAATATTCTTAAAAACTTAATTTTCAGTGAAAAAAACTGACCTTCTTGCTTTTATCTTACAGCATTGACCATTAAATAACCACGATGCATTTTTATGTTATAAATTTATTTTAATAAGATTTTCAAATAATACGTAAAATACAAGCACTTTTGAGATATCTTAAATATATAGAGACTTACAATATCGCTTTAAAAAAATTATTATACACAAAATATTAAACCACTTTTTAAATAGATAAAATTAAACAGCACAAAAAATTAGACGTTAAAAAACCGTTATTTAATAATTGTTTTCGACAGCAATTGTTTTGACGTTCATTTCCTTATAAGAAAGACAAAAAAATTTGCTTAAATATTTTTGGCGCACTTTTGTATCGAAAATTGTCCAAACATGTACATTGTATGTGGACTTACAATATAATAATTAAATTTAGTTGCCAATAAATATTATCGTAACTACGAGTTACAAAACCAAAATTCATTCATATCTTATCGTAAATCGACTTATTACATCAACAGTTACAGAAGATCCAGTCATTATTATTGTATATTTACTTACGACTACGTGATTTGTATTTTGTCCGTTCAATTATGTTGTAAGTTGACTTACAACGTATAAGAATGGAGTTTTTGAAAAACTAAGTAATATTGTATGTTTTCTTTTTCTTATAACTTTTGAGGGAATTGTCGTAGAACTATGAAATTTTGACAGAAAATGGCCTTTGTCATTATCTTTCAAATTATCATATTATTCTAGTATATCGTAAGTCAAGTTACAAAACACTAGAATGTGATGTTCGATATATATATTTTTTGACACGATTTTGCTATTATAAAACCTATATTATAATAATTATATTAAGTATGTGTATGTTTCATAGTATGAACAAATAAGTAAGGTATAAGTGTAACCATAATATTTATAATATAATAAAAATTCCACTTAATAAAAAAAATATATATAGTTAAATGTATATACTATATGTAGTTAGGCGTTTGTTTAGCAAATGGAAATAAGAAAAACAAGGCAGAATGTAAACCAACGGTTTATAAAAGAACAAAAGATAATACAAACTGTTTAGAATTGGGACTTGCACCAATAATAAGAATTAAATAAAAAGAAAGAAAGAAATAATTTTGAGGGGCTGTAAAACTGAAAAATCGTTACGTAAAAATATATTACTGAAACTTTAATTTTTATGTCTTGCTAAAAAAAAATTTTCTCATGTGCATATAAGTTACAGGTGTCTAAACATAGCAAATTTTCAATTTTTGGGCCCTAATAGCTCTTAAACAGGGCTTGCTAGAAAAAAAATTTCTGAGGAAACTTAACTAATTCTAAAAGTTCTTTCTTGTCTTCTAGCGTTTTTAGTTTGCAAAACTACTACGCAGAGCCTGAAATATATATATCTGAAAATTGGACTTTTTTACAATTTTGAGGAGCTGTCATTTCATAACGCTATACAACAAACGGTTAACATACGTAAAAAGATATATTACTGAAGCTTTAATTTTTAGATCTTGCTGAAGTGCCTAAGTTGCAGGTGTTTAAAAATAGCAAATTTTAAATTGTTGAGCTCATAAACGGGGGTGGTCCAAAAAATTTTTCTAAGGAAACTAATACTGATTCTAAAAGTTCTTTCTTTCCTGAAAATTTCAAGTCTCTATCTAAAAAAGGGCCGGAGTTATGAAGGTAGAAAAATCATGAAAAATTTTATTTTCATATAACGATAAAAACAAATACTAAATTTAAAATAATTGTCTGATTTTGATATTCATTTTCAAAGGTAAAAAAAATTCGTTTTCAGATTGAAAAACTGTTAAGCAAGAACAAGAGACATACGCATTTAAAAGTAGGGCTTTTTCACCGTTTGAGGGGCGTATTCCGGAAATTCATTCCGGAATGGATGCGGCTACATCAAAAAGTTGTTCTACAATCTTGATTTTTTATGAGACCGTTAAAATATATTTTATCTTTAACGGTGTGGAAGTTTTGTAAACAGACGGACAGACGGACGGGTGGACAGAGTGAAACTAATAGGCACATTCTTTCAATATTTTGTTGGAAATGTGCTAAAAAAAAAGCTCAGAAAATGATATTTCTTTAATAAAAAAATTTTAAATTTTTTTTCTATTTTTTTATCCAAAAATAATATTTTTTACGAATGTATATTAAGTTTGTCGAAAATGTCGGATTTTAATTCGAATTAAAGTTTAGAATCTCTGCTACCACCTCAGTTTTCAATTCAACATTTTTAACATATTTTCCATAAACAATATAGGAATAGTTTTTTTACGCATTTTAACATGATAGCCATTTTAACACTATCAAAAAAGAATGAGAGTAAAAAATGTTTAGAATTTAGTGAACATAACCTAATAGCCAATTCAAAAGCTTTATAATAAATTGTGCACAAAATTGGTAAATACATTTGAAATAAAATAAAGTTTTTACAATTTTAATTTAAATAAAAATGGATAAAATATATAGAAAAATAAAGTTTGAAATTTTATCTTTATTCTTGTAAAAAAAATAACTTTCCATTTATATTTTTTAATGCTATATTGATAAATTGAAAATCTTGATTAGAAAAATCTGGGTAAGCAATTTTCGATTTTTTGAATACAGTTAATAAAAACATTCATTGTATTATAGTTATAAGTATAAACTGTAGGTACTATGTATTAAATTTAAATTAGAAAAATATTTTAAATATTTAAAATTTTACTTTAAAGAATCAACTAAATAATATTTTTAAAGAATTAAATTATTTAGTTATTACTTATTAGTATCTTATATTGCCTTTTTTAATTAATTTAAACAAAATGGCTAAAAAATGTGTAATTCTTGGATTAAACAGCCTTTGACTTTTTCTTTTTCGTTTCTTCGATTTCCGAAAAAATAGTCTTCGAGAACATTATGGGTAAACGCCATATCAATATCGGATTGGCAACCGAAAGCGTATAGTTCCATAAGTAAATTACATTTTCTAGAATCATGTTTATACCCGTACGATAGGATCGCGTATAATAAAATTACTCCTCCGTTTGTAACACCTCGAAATAAGCGAGCTAGATATACCTTCAAAGGTATGGATCGGATCAGAAAAAAATTCTAAGTCGATTGAGCCATGTCCGTCCGTCCGTCAGCAACTCAAAAACTAAGAAAGCTAGAATCTTGAAATTTACACAAAATATTCTAGGAGTAATTTGTAGGCTCCCTATTTTTTTGGTTGAGTTTGGACCAAAACTTCGGGTAGCTCTCAAACACCTAACTTTTAGATCCCCACATTTTTTTTGAAATAGCGCTATGAAATTTTAACTGCTGATAGATCTCACAAAAATATTAATTTTATTTTTAATAACTTTTTTTTGTAGCCCCACTTTTTTTTGTAGCTGTTACGGAGCTACAGCTCCCCAAAGGTTCAAAAAAGCTCTATATTTAAATTGTTATAGCACAAGTTGTATAAGGTTTGAAAACCGCCAAACGATTACTACTTTTATTAGCTTTAAAAGTATATATACAATAAATAAATACGGTGTCTTAATTTACCGTTATGCGAAACTCAAATTTTGCAAAATCCTTTAACCCTTCTATTTTCTAAACGGTTTAAGTTGGAAACTGAAATTTTGACAGCAGTTAGATCTTTAAAAATAAGTATGAGTCATTTCAGAAATTTTTTTTGTATCACGCCCCGTTTAGGAGCTGTAAGGGCGCAAAAACTGAAGATTTTCTATTTTTAAACACCTGTAACTTGAACACCTGTTAAAATTTTTTTGAAGTAATACACAAAAATTAAAGCTTCAACATTATACTCTTATTTCTGTTAACAACTTTTTTTAATAATATAGGGTTACTTTATAATTGACGAAAGTGTTACTTGATTTTTTCAAATTTTCTAACAAATTTCTTCAACAAATTTTTTTCATTTGTTTTACTCGATAATTTGAAATGGTTGAGGATATAATGCGTAGTACAAAAAAATGTAAATAAATAAACAACATAACGGTTGCTTGAAGAATTTTTATTTATATGATATTGATATATATACATACTTATATAATATCATATCATTCACTAGTGACATATCGTATATGTCATTAGTGAATTAATGATAAGAGTATATATTTATATTATATAGCGCCATATTTACATACATATATGTATTTTATTGTACTTGGAAGAAATTATTTTGTCAATGGAATATATAAATATAATATAATATAATATTTAAAATTATATTTACTATTTTGTACTAAGTAAATTTAATATACATTTACCGCTTAGTATTAAATGGTACTATAGAATATTTGAAAAAGTTTTGGATTGATAATCGTTATGTGGAAGGTTAGAATCTGCTTTTGAAGAATGTACATATAAACATATAGTTTGAATATATGTACAACCCATAGTTCTAGAAATTATAAAATTCACCCAAATTATTTTAAAATACTAAAATATTAAAAAAATAATATTGTAAGCAGAGTGACAGGCTGTGAACATACTAACGGTTCGTACGGGTATCTAAGAGTTGACAAAGGCAACTGTATTCTTCCTCGTTTTCTTTAAATATCCCTCAAAGGCAACGTTTGATACCAAATGCAGTTCCCAGCATTTTCTTCAATTATCCGGAATGTTAATTAAATAAAAAACCGATACATAAGATGATGATTTAATTTTAAACATTCAAAATTTAATTTTAAAAATTGAGAAAAAAAAATTTAAATAGCTTAAATTTATATATGTACTTTTATATGTTTTATATGATAATAATTACTTCGGGTGTAATTTTTATTTTAGAATAACTATTATTTTAAATATTTAACAGATTTCAAATTTAGAAGATCTATTAATAACGATCTGTTCGTTACATGCTTCACATGCTTTAAAGAAGAACCAGCTAAAATGTATGAAAAAATTTTGTCGAAAATACGAAACTTGTATTTTGGGCTCAGCTAAAGCAAATATATCGTTTTTCAATAGCATGCAATTAAACTCTGATAATAATTCTTCCTTTATTTTAGAACAAGCTTTGTCTCTTCTTACACGTTATAAAAATTCAGAGAATGATTGTGAAAGCGAGAAATATTAAATATTATTATTGAACAAATTAAAATTAAACTTTTAACATAATTGTAAATCATTGTAATGTCATTTTCCGCCATTCAAGATCTGTGTTTTATTCTATTATTTCTAATTTTAATGAATTGTTTTGTTTTATAATTTTAGTTTTTTTTTTTTAATTTGTGATATTTTTTTATTTTTTATTTATAATAATATAAAAAATAATTAATAATTTCGTATATACATATATTAATAATTGATAATAGACTATCATGAAATGAACATACGACTTATTTAAAAAAATACCTAAATAATGTTCTTAGGCAGCTTTATAATGTAAACCTACACAGCTCTAAGAAAGTTAGTCTAATGGTATATTATGCACTCTTTTATTCAAAGTTGCAGTACGGCATTACATGTTGGGGTGGCACTTATTTAAGTAAAATTAAAAAATTGCTGGACTCGCAAAAACATGCCCTAAGAATTATTTGTAAGAAACATCGGCTAACACATACTCATGAATTATTTCTTGATTTAGGTATCCTACAAATTAGAAACTTATATTTTTATAAAACCCTAAAAGTTTTTTTTATTAAGTCAGGTTATTTAAATGTCAGATGTAATCCTGCATACAACTGAAGAACGAATAATAGATGTTTAGTTAATATACCGCGTTTTAAAAAAGAACATTATGCACGTTTTTATGACATAGTTGCTCCTAAAATTTATAATAGATTGGCTCCTGATATAAAAAATGTACGAATTCTGTTCAAATTTCTTAGTAGAATTAAAATTTTGCTTTTAAATTATGATTCGGTAGATATTGAATGTTTGCTTGATGTGATTAGGTAAGAATCATATTGTTCTCCTTCTGGCCCTTATGAAAATATAGCCAGAATAATAATAATAATAAAATAAAATTTTTTTTTATAATAAATCTTTTTTATTTATCCATGAATTATGATTAGAAGTAAATCCTAACCATTTAACAAAAATTTTATTATCTCTAGTTTTAAGAATTTTTTCAATCAAAAACACTTGTTTTTGTACAGTTTTTAACAATTCGTATTCATAGAAACTATATACCTAGTATTGGTTGTTCTTGATAATCTTCTAATAAGTATGTTACTGGGTTGGTGATTTGAACTTTTCTGATTTTAAATATTTCAGTTGTCCAATTAGGTGTATAGCCTTTTTCAAAAATATGTTTGAATTTGCTTATTCGTACTGAATCATTTACTTTATATTTTCCAGGTAAAGCGATTTTTATACGATTATATACAGTTTTAAATAAATTTTCAGTATTATCTTTGTTTACATCAGCAGGTCGTTTCTGAATTGTTCGATGTTTAGTGCTGTTATATTGCCTGACTAGTTCTGCAATTAGGTTAATCCATTTATAATTTCCATTAAAACTAAATTCTTTCCACATCTTTCCTTTTAAAGTCCTATTAAAGCGCTCTACAATAGAGGCTTTTAATATGCTAAATGTTGAATAATGATTTATATGATATTTAACCATTAAATTCTTGAATATTTTATTAAAAAATTCTTTCCCATCATCTGTTTGTAAATTTTGTGGATATCTTTTAGAATTTAGAAAAATATTTTGTATTGCTTTTGTGACGTTCTCTGACATTTTTGTTTTTATAGGGATTGCCCATGCATACTTAGAAAAAGAGTCAATAACAGTTAATAAAAATTTAAAGCCTTTGTTCTCTTTAGCATATGAACCCATTTCTACTAAATCTGCTTGCCAAAGATCATCAAATCCTTTAATTATAACTCTATGTCGCTTAAAATTTTTTCGTGCAGGCTTATGCAACTCTTCAACCACCTCTCTTTTAGTCATTTTTTTTTTAAATAAAATAAAATTAAATGTACATAATTATTATATATGTAACTAATTAGAAAATCTTTGATTGAAAATGAACGGAAATTCACTAGAATGATCACTATCTAGAATTTTTGAAATAATATCATGGGTATTTAGAATTCTTTGATTAAATCTATATCGACCCAGTGCTATAAATTCCCAATATTTTTGTCGAGCTAACTTATATTCTGTATTCCACTTGTATAATATATATATTTCAGGCTTTTCCATAAATTTGACTCTTTTTTCTATTTTTTTATTATCATCATCATAATCCTCTTTCTCGTCGCTCTCTTGAGATGACTCTAAAAAATCATCTTCTTGCTGATAATTATTTGCATGAGAATCTGAATCATCAAGCCAATCGAATAAATCTACAACTTCACTCTTACTCATCTTCAAAATAACTAATTAAAAAGCATTAAATAAAATAAAATAAAAAAGCAATCAATAAATGATAAAAAATTTATATTCCTTATTTGTATAATAGTTTGCAGGTACATATATATATATATATATACATATATAGACTTTTTTATTATAACTTATTTTCTATTCTTCTATATGAATCCATTAGTTTGGAGCATTGTAACATATAGTTTTCTGCTGAATGACATGGACAAGTATCAGGAAGACTTGTAATATTATCTAATGTATAGGGACATATATCCCAATGATATCCATATTCTTTCGTCTCAATTTGTATAGAATTTTTAAATAACTTTAAAAATTTGAAATGATCTTTTAACTGTTCATAATGCTCCTCTAATAAAATATGTTCATATTTATTTAAAAAAATATTTAAAGTACATCCGATTTGATGTATATCCATTTTCAAAATTTAAATGTAAACTGATTACAATTATTTTTTTATTGGATTATTAATTAAATCTAATGCTGATTGAGCTTTAGCTTCAGCTTTTTGCAGTTTCTCATTAATAAATTTCATTGGTTTTTAGCACATTTCTAAAAAAATTTTGAAAAAATGTGCTTATTAGTTTCACTCTGTCCGTCCGTTCGTTCGTCCGTCCGTCTGTTTACAAAACTTCTACACCGTTAAAGATAGAGAAAAAACATTTTAACCATGGGTAGATCTCATAAAAAAAATAATTTGGTGGAACAACTTTTTCATGTAGCCCCACCCATTACGGAGCTACAGCCCCTCAAACTTTGAAAAAGCCCTATTTTTAAATACATATATCTTATGTTGTGCCTAAGATTTTTTCAATCTGAAAACGCCATTAGACTGGTATTTTTTTTACCTTTCTAAATCAATATCAAAATTGTATATAAATTTTAAATTTAGTATTTAAATTTACCGTTATGTGAAAACCAAATTTTGCATGATTTTTCTACTTTCATAACTCCGGCACGCTTCTAGATAGAGGCTTAAAATTTTGAGACAAGAAAGAACTTTTAGAATTAGTATAAGTTTGCTCAGAAATTTTTTTTGGACCACCCCCTGTTTATGAGCTATTAGGGCTTAAAAATTGATAATTTGCTATTTTTAAACACCTGTAACTTAGACACCTGTATACATTTTACTTTCGCAAGATATAAAAAATAAAGCTACAGTAATATATTTTTACGTGTGTTAAAGGTTTATTTTAGTTGTAAAGGGTTCCAAAATTGCAGCTCTTCAGAATTTCGAAAAAGCCCCATTTTCAGATGTATATATCTCAGGCTCTACGTAAGAGTTTTACAATCTAAAACCGCAAGAAGATCGAAAATTTTATTATCTATATAAAACAGTATCAAAATTGTGTAATATTTTGTAATTTACTATTTAAATTTACCATTATGTGAAAACCATATTTTGCATGAAATTTCTTTTTCATAACTCCAGCACGCCTTTAGTTAGGAACCTGAAATTTTAGTATAAGTTTTCTCAGAAAATTTTTTGGTAGCGCCCCCTTTTTAAGAGTTATTACGTCTCAAAAATTGAAAATTTGCTATTTTTAGACACCTGTAACTTAGGCATCTGTACAAATTTTTCTTCGGCAAGACATGAAAGTTAAAGGTTCAATAATATATGTTTACGTGTGTTAACGGCTTTCCTTAGTTATATAGGATTCCGGACTTACGCCCCCTCAAAATTTCAAAAATGTCCTATTTTCACATTTTTTCTTATTACATGAAATTGTCAAATTTTTGTGCAAGTCACAATTCTAAACAGTTTGCATTGTCTTTTGGGAATGTGCGCTTTTAAAAACCGTTGGTTTACGTTCGACCTTTGTTTAATTTGAAATTCAATAAAATCATTCATTTTTGAAATTTTTTCATTTAACATTGTAGAAAATTTGTGATGAACTCTATCTAAACTATCTTGTAATTGTTCTTCTAATATTGTTAAATTTTCTTCTGTTAATTTAAGTTCACTAGCCAAATCCTGGAAAATTTTTGTTATATCAATTTTCATTAGTTCTTTGTGAAAGAAAATTTGGTTATTCACAAATCTTTGTGTTGCTACATCATTTCCGTCAACTGGATCTTGAACATTTGATAAAATTTTATTATCCAAGTCATAATTTCCTTCAGAAGTTAATTTGAAACCTATACCTGGAGGGCCTTGAGTATGCAGTTTTCTAGAAGAAGAAGCTTCACTACATCCAAACTTATCAAGTGACATTTTGATTTTTACTGATTGTTAATGGATAATATTATTGAATTATATTTGCTTCTCTCAATTCTTCAATTAAAGCCACAATTTCATTGTGATGATTATTGTTACCAGCTGTTTCTGATGCAATTAAAAGCCTTAATCTATCAACTAATTCATTAGGATCGTCCCAATAAACATACTGATTTGATTGATTTGTATAATTTAAATGGGTTTCTGGTGTAGAAGATTTATGAAAAAAATTAGTAAAAGCATGTTATAATCATATAATAATTTTCTTAATATATTTTTGTATTTAAAACCTTTGTTGCCTTTTATTTGTTCTAAATTATCATAATTTCTTCTGTGTGCATTTGCTTTGTTAAGTATTTAATGATAGGTTCTTAAATCACTTTCAGTATAGTTTATAGGTTTTTTTAAAATATCAATTCATATAGACCATCAGTTCCTTTAAAAACTTCATTATCAATCAAAATATCTTCATTAATTTCATCTATTTCAAAATTAGCATTTCCAAGTTTTCGAATATTTAATGACTCATCAAAATAGGGTCCATATGATTTATCAAGTTGTGACTTGTTAAGAAAAAAAAATTGTGAAATTGGTAATGACTCATCATTATGAATATCTAGAGTATTAGGTGTTGAAGTTTTAAATCTACTGTAAGAATTACTTTTGTTGCTAGGTGTTTTTATTTCAGGCATAAATGAACTCATTAAGTTAGATCTGTTATCATCATAAGCAGCCGATTCAATTTCCGATCTGATAACATTATATGAAAGTTGTTGTTGTTGTTTGACAACATTTGTTAATTCTTTTAGTGGTTTAATAATTGGAGTAAATGTTTTTTCCCGATCAAAGTCTTCTGAAATCTTCTTAATTTTTAAAGATTGAAATTTTCTTTTTAAATTTTTACGAGTTTTAATTAAATCTTTCATAAGCTTTTCATCCATTTTTTAAAAAAAAATGAAAACTAATTCCGTTCAATTATTAGCTGAAGTGTTCTGTCTCTAACTGTCAACTGCTAACTACTAACTGCTATCTATTAACTGCTATCTGTTAAATGACCCGTTCAGTTAGTAACTGCCAGATAATAACAGGTACCAACTGCTAATGAAGCTTGGGGTTAACTAAATTTAGCATATGTGTCAAAACTTTTCCTATATCGTCCATCTTTATCTATTAAAAGAAAACCATAATTATCATTCCAACAACATGCACTCAATTTTTTAAATTCGTTATAAGACATATCAGAGTTCACCTGATCATTATATATATGTTTTAAATTTAAATCATCTTGCTTAAATACAATCAAAAAATTGGCATTATCTCTAACTAAATGCTTTGGAATTCTTGGAATTCTTGTGTATGACTGACATAAATAAAAGCTATCTACTCCTTGGTGACGTCCCATACAAAAATAGTCTCTTATGTTATTTTGCTTGTCACAAGCTACATCATCAAAAATGAATGTTGAGTTTGGTTGTGAGGCTGATGGTTCAATCACATCAACGTTATTGGAAAATTCGTTATATCCCATTCCTTTGGTTGGTTTTATTAATTTTTTTAAATATTCATATTTAGGTTGATGCAATGATTTCGAATAAATATATATGTTTTGGAATTTAACCCCCTTAGGATCTAAAAGTATACTTATCATAACATTAGTTTTACCACAATTTGAAGATCCAACTATTAGTCCTCTTATACTATCTGGAAAGCATTCACCATGTTTTTTAATTTTGTTTTTTGAATTTTGATCAAAATTTTTAACTTTAACAGCATTTTCTACTTTTATGAATTTCATTTTTTAAAAGGTAATTAGTGTTTGATTGACTTTCTAAAACTAAACTGCAGATTATGCCTCCTAACAATAAATATTCAAACAGTTATAAAAAAACTGTTAAAGGAAGAGGAGTTAATAATTCATTAATTAACAAACTGCCATTTGAAGCACATTTTCCTGGTTATAATTATTGCGGTCCTGGAACAAAACTAACAAAATGATTAGCTCGAGGTGATAAAGGAATTAATGGTTTAGATGAGGCTTTTCGAGAGCATGATATAGCATATTCTCAAAATACTGATCAAAATTAATGTCATATAACTGATAAATTACTAGCAGAAAAAGCTTGGCAAAGAGTTAGGGCTAAAGACTCAAGTTTTGGTGAACGATTAAACTCATATTTAGTTACAAACGCAATGAAAGCTAAAGTTAAATTCGGTATGTGATTAAAAAAGAAAACAAAGAAAATTCAAAGAAAAAAACCCCTGAAAAATGTTATAAAGGGAGCTAAAGTAACTGTTAAAACTATTAAAAAACCAATGAATGATAAGAACATTATAAAAATTGCTTTGCATGCTGCTAGAAATTTTTCTAAAGGGCAGAAAAAAAAAATAAACATTCCTAGAATAATTGCAGTACCCAAAATTGGTGGTGTTTTACCTTTAATTCCAATATTTGCAGGTTTATCAGCTACTGGAGTACTTTCAGGCGGTACTGCAGGAATAGCTAAAGTTGTAAGTGATGCTAAAAATGCTCGCAAAGAGTTAAAAGAAAGTGAACGTCATAATAAAATGATGCAATAGCATTAAAAGGGGGTAATGGATTATATTTAAAACCATATAAAAAAGGATTAGGTCTTTATTTGAATCCAAAAAACCATTAACTAAGCTGCCCAATAGAGCTCTTACAAATTTTGATTTAGAAACCTTTGGTAAAAATACTTGAAACATTTTCGAGGAGTTTTTATGAGAGATAATTTACCTACTTTGGAAATTTGAATGTGGTATAATAAATATAGATAACTCTATTGGAAATGGAACACATTGGGTAGCTTATTTTAAAAATACTGAAATAACTCAATATTTTGATAGTTTTGGAAATTTACGACCACCGTTAGAAGTAATTCAATATTTAGGAGATAAACTTATATATAATTATAATAAATTTCAAAATTTTAATTCTTACAATTGTGGACATTTATGTTTAGAATTTTTATTTCATATTATTAAGAAAAAATATTATCAGTAAATAAAACATAAAAAAAATGTTTTTTATTATATTAGTATAGCTTTATTAAAACTGACCTATATTAATAATTTTGTTCAAGTTCAAGGTTATTTTTCTCTATTTGAACAAAAAGAATCAAAACTAAATGATAAAGAATAATTAGAATTTAGTTTGTAACAAAAGAAATTTAAAGAAAACTAGAAGATATTATATATATATATATACATATTTAGGTGTATATACTTTTATTACGATACTGATGATTATTAGACTGAAAAATCTATAAAAATAGAATACACTACTGAAATTCCTCATTTTATCAATTAAATATATGTCAATATCATTAACTTTAAACGGAAACTCTTCTATATTAACAACTAATTATTTTCCACCTATAAATCTTAAGGGAAGAGAATATACCTGCGGTTTAGTAGATTTCCAAATATATAATTCAATACCTAATATAGATGAAGAGAATAATAGATTTATAATTGATGATAAACCTATTACAATTCCAACAGGTTCATATGAAATTGGAGATATTGAAATATTTCTTAGAAAAACGTTAAATATAACTAAAGCAGATAAGGAACAATTAATTATAAGAGCAAATAATAATACATTAAAGTGTGAAATTTTTGCTGATAAAGATATTGATTTTGAAAGAGAAGATACAATTGGTGGATTATTAGGTTTTAGTAAGAAGAAATTATTAGCTAATAAATGGTATACTTCAGATCTTTTTGTTGATATTAATAAAATAAACATAGTAAGAGTGGAATGTAATATTATATCTGGAACTTATATTAATGGAAAAGAAGCTCATATTTTACATGAATTCTCTATTAACGTCAGTCCTGGCTATAAAATAATTGAAGTTCCTAAGAATGTAATTTATTTATCTGTATCTACTAATCAGATAAGTTCTATTACTATAAAGCTCCTTGATCAGAACGGTAATTTAATTAATTTTCGTGGAGAAATAGTAACACTTAGATTACATTTAAAACCTCAAAATGATAGTATTTAATCAAAATCATGAATCCAATATACATTCGCTGAGTAAGATAAACCATCTTAATTCATCAAAGTTAGTCAAAGGAGGAGGAACTCAACATTTAAAATATAAAAAACCATTATCATTTGAAAATAAAGAATATCTAAAATATCTTGGATATCTCCTAAAAGTAAATTGAAAATGGAACTCTTTAATGATCCAATTTTTGATGAAACTATAGCTAGTGCTCAATGGCATTCATATTCACCATTCTTAAACTCATTTGGATTAAGTGATATTATACGAATACAAATACAAATATATTACCCTACAAATATATTAAATATATTACCCTCAACAAGTCTAATCTGTATTGAAGGTTATATATCAAAACATGATGGAACAATTGCTACAAATACTAAACTAGTTAATAATGCTGTTGCATTTTTATTTGATGAAATTCGTTATGAACTTAATGGTAAAGAAATTGATCACAATCATAATGTTGGAATAACTTCAACATTAAAAAACTATATTTCACTGAACCAAAATGAAAGTACAGCTTTATACAATGGAAGTTGGTCATATAACAAATTAACTAAGCTAAACAGTTTATATTTTAATTTTTGTGTACCATTAAAAAGATTATTAGGGTTTGTTGAAGACTACCATAATATTTGACTACGATATATATTCTAAATGCAAAACATGAATTAATAATAACTCGCTCTCGATCTAATAATAATTCAATGATATGTAGTGATGCTAATGAAAAACCAAAAATTGTTATTACAAAACTATATTGGAAGGTTCAGCACATTAACTTAGCAAACAATCTTAAATTAAATTTATTTAAAAATATTGAGAAAGGTTCTGTTATCAAAATTCCATTTAGAAATTGGGAGTTACACGAGTATTCAACATTACCAACAGGAACTAATCATCATATTTGGAATATCAAAACAACCACACAACTAGAAAAACCTTGTTATATTATTTTTGCTTTACAAACCGATCAACAAAATAAACTGGAGAAAGACTCTTCAAAATTTAACCATTGTAATGTTACCAATACAAAAGTATATTTAAATTCTGAAGTATATCCATATGAAGACTTGAATTTAGATTTTGAAAAAACCCGTTACGCATTAGCTTACGAAAATTATTCTAATTTTAGAAGTTTTTATTATAATCATTCAGTACCAGAACCTTTAGTTTCATGGGAGGATTATCGAAATTCTTCTACAATATTCGTAATCAATACTCGTTATCAAAATGAAAACCTTAAAATGGGTCCAGTTGATATCAAAATTGAAATAAAAACTTTAAAAAAAATTCCAGACAATACTACAGCTTATTGTCTTATTTTGCATGATCGTTTAGTCGAATTTAAATCATTAACAGGAGAAATTAATAAAATTATCTAAATTTATAAATAAAAATAAATGAATTTGTCTAAAGAAAAGGAAACATTAATAAACCTATCTTACTGTACCTTAGAAATTCCTCCATTCATTGGTGGAGTATTTTTTATGATTGCATTGCACTATATAAGTTTTTTAATTTACAAACTTTATAAATATATTAAATTTAATCAATTAAATTCTTCTGAAACATAAAAATGGAATATGTAATAATTGATATACAAGGTTTTCGAAATAATAATAATAAATTAATTTTAAAAGAAATTGCTATTCTTTCATTAAATGATGAAATTCAACATTTCATAATAAAACAATCTTATGGCTATCATTATTTGAATTCAAAAACAAAATACACAAATAAATGGCTCACTAAAAATCATCATGGCTTACAATGGTCTGATGGCAAAACACATTTTTGTGATGTCATAAATTTTTTAAAAATTTTAACTAATCAATCAAAAATTTATGTTAAAGGAGAAGAAAAAAAATCTTGGATTAGTAATATATTGAGAAATACTAATATTTTTGATTTGAATAATCACGATTCTACAAGTTTAAAAATATTGAAGAATCAGCAAATTCCCTGTTCGAAAAGATGTTCTTTTAATCATGTTGGTGTTTGTGCCTTTGAAAATGTTTATTTATTAAAATTGCTGATTTAGCTAATTCGAAAGTATTTAAGAAGAGAAATAATCAGAAACATATTCATTTTACTATTCACAATCGATAGCTTTATTTAATAAATTTAATAAATTAATATGGATAAAATAAAAAAGATCTTGAATAAAAATCAATCTACAAAAGATTATCAAAAATTAATGAACACTTCATCGGAATCGACAAAGAAATGGATGGAGGAAATCAGAAGTGAAGATCATAAAAAAAAAAATCAGTGAGCAGTACAAAAAAAAATGTATTTAAAAATTTGTGCATTGAACAAATTAAAGGGAGCTGAACAATGCTGTATTCGTTTGGATAGTATCAAAAAGGAAAAATCATCGTCTTCCTTATCATCATCTTCAAGAAATAAATTATAATTGTAAACTAGAAATTAATTAAAAAATAAAAAGAATTATAATGTACTATTTGTAATTTATTATTTATTAATTTAAATTTTCTACTTCATTCAATAAAAAACAATATTTAAATTTTAATTAATTTATATAAATAAAAAAATAATGTTAAATTAAGTGTTTTAATTTATATTAATTTTATTCACTTAAGCTATAGTGACCTCACGGTAAAGTTTCATATGAGTCTTTTATTAAATATCTTTTATCATCATTAGAACTTAACGCTATTTTATGTTGTTTAATACTATTTACATCATGTTTATTTGATTTTATCAAATTTTGTACAATTGATTTATTTTTATTTTCACATAAACTTTTTTTATAATCATCAAAATTTATTTCTTTTTCTACAATAGATTTTTTAATACCTTTTATTTTTTTAATACATTCATTCCCATTTATTTTTATCGAATACATTTTAGATCTTAATCCAATAAATTCTTTTATGATTCTTCCATTCATTTCATCCTTCATTAAACCTATTACTTTTTTGTTAACTAATGGAATTCCCTATTGATTATCAATTGGATAGTCACTGGTATCGAACCATTTATAACAATCTTTTTTAATAATATCATATATATTTTCATTTGATATTTCTAAAATTAAGCTATCTGTATCAGTATACAAAAGACAGCAATCATGTTTTAATTTCTTTTTCATATAATTGTAGAAAAAATCATAAATCAAAGTTTTTGAAATATCTAAGATTGACATGCCAACATAAATCGGTTTATCAAAAGAAATTTCACCCTTGTAAAGTTCTATTACCACAAGGTCTTCTTTAAAAATAGTAGAGCTTTTAAAATATGGAGAAGCTATTAAAGAGCAAGCACCATATCGCCCATGCCAGTAAGTTTTTAATTTTATATCACAATGTCTCCTTTTATTTTCAATGCTTTTACCAAAAATTCCATTATTCTGTAATTTGTAAATATCTTTTTCAAATTTGGAATTGGAAAGAGTTCTTAACCTATTATTTAAATCAATATATGATCTAAGATAAGGAGCTTGTTCAAATTGCAAAATCCTGTTAATTGTTTTTATTTTTATTCCATTATTTAAAGCAAACTTTAAGCTTGTATAGTGAATAACATAATTGGTTTTGTCATATAAGGTAGCAGCTAATTTTGTCTCTTTGGAATCTAAAATTACATGTTCAGGACAGAAGGGAAGATCTCTATGTTTATCATGAAGCTCTTTTGGATATTCTATATCAACTTCTAAAATATAACCAATAGAAGACTCGTCTGAAATGTTTTTTATGTACTCATCATTAAATAAATTGATATCTTTCACCCATGTAAAATTTTTTAGTGGTAAATATTGTCTCATAGCCCAACCATACTGATTATTAATATCAAAATAAATCATATATGAACTGATCTTCTCAGAATCATAATCTTTCATATAAATATTATTTGCTTTACAATATTTTTTTGTAACTTGTGTCAGACCTCCCCTTATACCGCTTTCAATGAATAAGAACATATCAACATCAGTTAATAATTCAAAATTTACTTTGGTGTATTTCATCATTGCATCCCAAGAATACTCTGGCAAAGTAAAGTAATGAGCAGGATCTAGTTCATAAATTTTTATACAGTTCTCCCTATATTTTTCAAAAATTTCTGATAATAATAAGACATCCGTCTTGAGATATAAGTCAGAATATTCTCCTAAATTGGAAATTCCAAGTGTATTCCATATTTCTTTGGCACGATCATATTCTTCATCAGTTATTTCTAATTTGTTTTATTCATTATAAAATAAATTTTTTTCAACCGACTTAGTTTCTAAAAATTTTTCATAACTATCAAAATAGTCATAAGGATAAACTACTTTCTGTGTTATTAATGTATATTGATATTCAGTCAAATTATGAAATTGTGATTTTAAAATGGGGAACTCTGTTGATTTAACCCCATTTTTGAATTTTCGCTAAATCATTATTTAGCTCACTGATTGTGAAGTTTCTTGCTGTTCTATTAATTTGGTGATTAATACCACAGCGACTATGAAATTCATAGGAAGCTACAAGGATGCTGTCATCTGCGAAACTATGGATTGGATTGGAGGTAATTGAAAGTAGGTCATTGATAAATATTAAGAAGAGAGTGGGGGACAAAACCGATCCCTGAGGGACACCAGCATTAATTATAAAATTGTCAGATGAATAACCATCGACAAGTACCCGAATCATGCGATTCGAAAGGAAATCTCCAATCCATTTTTGAAAGACTCTACCTAGTCCTAACGCTTTGCATTTTGCTAATAAAGCATCATGCCAGACTCGGTCGAAGGCCTTAAAAATATCCAGAGCCACAACATTAGATTCACCAGAATGGTGAAGGCTGATATTCAACTTTTCGCAAAGGTAAGTCATGGGATCACCGGTTGAATGACGGGCTCCGAACCCGTATTGTCGATCATGAAGCAAACCTCTACGATCCAAATATTTCAAAAGCTTCTGGTTTACTATTTTTTCCATTACCTTGGAAAGAACGGAGGTTATAGCAATAGGACGGTAGTTAGAGGGATCGCTTTTATTACCTTTTTTTGGAATTGGAAAAACATGCGCAACCTTCCATTGGGTAGGGTGAATACCCGAAGTAAAGGAAAGATAAAAAAGGTTGCGTAGAGGTTTTGAAATACTTGAATAGGTATTTTTAAGAACCATGGTAGTGATACCATCTGGACCGGCTGATTTTTTTGCATCAAGATTTTTCAAGATTTTCATCACTACTCTTGTCCTAAAGTATATTTTACAGAAGGAGTAGTCAACTTCAGGAACAGTTGCTGGCTTTAAAATGGCTGAGGCAGTGTCGAGTTGGAAGAGAACTGCTTGCCAAACAAGTTCGCTTTCTCTTTGGAATCTGACACAATCATGTTATTAATATCAACAAGCGGAGGAAAAGAAGACCCGCTAGCGTCTTCTTTTAAACTTTTTGCAAATGACCAAAAGCATTTGCTATTCTTAGGCATGTGGATAAGCTCTGATGTTGATAATGTGTGCAGGCTCTTGCACCTGTTTCGAACCACTATATAGTTTGCCCTGAGAGCCTCCGACCTATTGTTTTGATACAGTTTAAAAGCGTCCTCCTTTTTAAAAATGGCTTCACTGCAAATGCGATTGAACCAAGAATTGGATTTCCGTTTAATAGTTCTCATGGAGTGAGGAATAAATAACCTCATTCCAAGTAAAATTGTTTCACAAATCGCATTTGCAGCAAAGTCGACATTCCTATCGCGGAAGCACATTGGTCATTGGATTTGAAAAAACTGTTAAGACCCTCCCAGTTCGCATGGCTGTATCGCCATACTAATTTCATCGGAGGAGTCCTTTGATTGGTAATTGGGCCTACCCGGAAACTAGTTTTAACTAAACAATGGTCGGAGCCACTCAGTGGGCAACCAACTGAAACCACATATTTTTCAGGGTGTGTGGTCAGGAACAGATCCAAGAGGTAGCTATCTTGATCAGCACGATCCGGGATCCTAGTGGGATTTTGGACAAGTTGAAAAAGATGGAAAAGAGATGAGAATAGTTCAACTTGTTTCCCAATTGAGTTTTGACTCAGAGAGGTGTTACTAGAAAAGTGAAGCCAGTCTCTATTATGAATATTGAAATCACCCGCCAGAACAATTTCAGTTCCTGGATATGAATCCAAAATTTCATTGATCTGGATTGAGAGATTTTCAATTTCCACAACAGTTTCCTCTTCACTTGAGTTGGGTGATCTGTATAAGAAACAGAAATGTATGACTTGCTTTCTAACAAGGATTTTTACCCAAACATAGTGGAAAGTTGGGTTAGAACATTTGAATTTATTAAGAGTGTTGAAAGCTGTGTCATTTTTAATATAGATGGCGATACCTCTGGCCGTTAATTTGAGTTTCACATAGGGCAAGAATTGCTGGTTTGCTAGAATTTAAATGGCATGTAACGGCATTGAAATTCGTCTGTAAACCGCGTTAATTGCAGAAATCTACATTAAAATTGGTAATTTTGTAAAATTTTAAAAAACAATATAAGTAAAAATCAATAAATTAAAATTTATAATTAGATAAAAAAGTGAAATATCAAATTAAAATTTAAATTTATAAAGAAACAATAAAAATTATATGTGTACGATATGAATACCGCGAGTTGTTTGTGAATTAAATTAAATTAAATTAAATTAAATGTTTGCCTTGAATGTGCAAATGATTTATAAAACGTTCAACAGTTTTTAGCATACACTGTGAAGTGACCTTATTGAACGCAGTTACAACCAAAAAACACACCCAAAGCAAACCTTACGTGCAATACAACAAAAGAAAAAGAGCACGTTATAGCAAATAAAAATTATTGATTAATTAAGTTGATATTTACACACACTATTATAAATAATAGTAAAATTTACAATAATATTAAAGTCTTCTCAAGATCTTTTATGAAAAAGTAAAAGTAAATTAGAATAAGTAAATACCACCAGAAATTACAAATTAAAATTACAGTTTAAGTTATGGTGGTATTGATTATTGAGAAGAGATGAATTGGAACACTGACATCTATCAACGGGATGGAGTGAGAAGGATATTGTTTTTGCTTTGTTTACAACTAGGAGATGTTAGAAAGAAAAGAACAAAAAAAAAAAAATTGAAATTAAAATTAATTAATTGTAAACAAAGAAACCGCGCGCGTTGAATTAGAAAAATTTAAAAAAAATTAAAATAAAATAAATTAGTCAATTTTGAATATACAAAATAATAAATAAATATAAAAAAAAGTGAAATTAAATTAAAAAAAAAATAATAAATAAATGTGATGTTAAAAAAGAAATGTGTTATTAAAAAGAATGTGTTATTAAAAAGCAAAAAGAAAAAGTACTTATCTTACTGCCGCCATTGGAAGTGCAGCCGAGGTTTAAAACGTGTTTTATATTTATTTTGTACCTTTTACTTTACATAAAATTAAAACAAAATAAAAAATATAGATAAAATAAAAAAAAGTGAATTTGTTAGTTAAATTAAAATTAAAATTAAAATAAAATAGATTAAGTTAAACTTAAAAATTGAGTAAATATTATTTATATTTTTAATTATTCGTAAACGATGTTGTCAAACCGACGGTCAAACCGAGAAATGAATAAGTCTTGTTTTTTGAATAAACACTCAATATCAGCATATATAATACAAGGAACTTTAATTTTGTTTTTGTAATTTTTAAATTTCAAAATATTGTTTTCTTTAGTTGGAAGTGTAATAGCGCATTTATTTATTTTATCACAATATAGAGAGTGGTTTGTTAACTTTTCATTCGTTGAAAAGTAGTTCAAGAATCTATCACAAAAATATTTTCGATGATGGTTGGTTGATGGATTAACCTCAGCGGAAAGCAATCTTGACATGTCTTTTATTAAAACATAGTGATATTTTCCTCATTTACTGGTTCCTCATTTACATTATTATCTTCAAAATATGTATTATATTTATCCTTTTTATGGTATTTATCTTGAATTAACAACAAATTTGCGTGGTTATCTTTTTTCATTTCTGTTAACCGGAATGGTACAACTTTGAAATCATTGTTTTTAATTACCTCCAATCCAAAGACATTGACTGAAATTGAATTTAATTTCTCAAATTTTGAAATATTTTTAATCTTTACTGGGAAATTAATATCATCAAATTTTAATTCATTTTTACAGTCAGGAAAACTAGAAACTCGATCTGAATGAGTATTTGGATAAAACTGTGCCATTATGCACCACGCAAAACATGCTTCATCATTATTTTTTATGTTAATACATGCTTTTTTCTTTTTAATTGATGAAGGTAAGTCAATATATGATGATGGTGAGAAAGCTGAAAATTGATTAACGTTTATAACCAAATGAATAATGGATGATAATGCCCAACCACTACCTTTTTCCTGGAATTCATCAAACTTATTCATAATTTGAAGTATAAGTTTTTTGTACCATTCACAACAGTCAACATCTATTTTCATCACAATAACATTTTCCGTGTTTAGATATTTTAAATCAAATTCTGCTTCATCTTCACCAGGTTGTACTATAGTAAATTCTCCACACAATACCATATTGACTTTAACCGAATTTTTATCAATTAATATTTCATTAATTTTATTCGATACAATTTTTTCACATTTTTCCAAAAAAATTTTAGGATTAATATCACTTATATTAGAAATGAATCCACTTTTAATTCTTTTTTGAAAAGCTGATGATAAGTCCTTCCACTTTAGCTGTTGCTCAAAAGTATTTTCAGAAAATAATTTTGCTTTTAATTGGTCTCTAAAAGAATTCAAATGTGCAATAACCGTTATTATATTAGATTTAATTCCACTTTTAGAATTTTTATGATCATTTAATAGTTTATCTAATGTAATTAAGTCTTTTAGAATTGAAATTATATAAGTTTTAATTTCTCTTTCACTACCGTTCTCTTTATAATCATTAAATAAATTAATATGTTTTATCAAAAGTGATTTCGATTTTTCAGACATTTTTTTTTTTTTTACGAGTTCAATTCAACCTTTTATTCCGAAATAAAAATTTATACTAAAGAGTAAATCTTTTTTTATTAATACCAGTTTAAAAATAACAAAACCAAATTATAATATTTAATAATTAATTTATCTTGTGAACACGCATTGTGTTTACCATTAGAAACCTGAAAAGGGAACCTAAAAATATCAAATGTAATATAAAAATAAAAAGATATATTTTTTGATTTTTTTTATTAACGCAAATTTTTAAGTTCATTATTTTTTAAATCACATAGAAATCTGAAAAAGGATCCTGAAAATATCAAATGTAATATAAAAATAAAAATATAATATATATTTTGATTTTTTTATTAATGTAAAATTTTTAAGTTCTATATTTTTTTAAATTATAATATTATTGATTATTTGCTAGTTTATCCTGTGAATAAACTTCCTCCTGTAGTAAGTTGTACTTCCCCTTTCCATTGCATACCATATAAATATTGAACTGATTGTTCATTTCATTAATATCCTCTTCAGACAAAAAATCTACCATGAAAGCAGGTAGAAAAAATACAGCATTTTGAAACTCCAAAAGAATTCGAATGCCATATTGAGTGATATTTTAGTATCAGCTTTATGTTTATATCTGTTGCTCTTTTCATTTCCAGCTGTTCTTGATAAGTGACCATATGTATAACTGGGCCCTGGTTGATTAAATAATTGTGATGATGCTGGCAATATTGTGATATCATCAATTATTTCAATTTCGTTGGAGTTCATTTTAGATGTTGATTTTCTTTAGTTTGATTTTAAAGTGATGAATTAATTGTAAAATTGCTCTTTTATATAAATTTTTTTTATTTGCGTAGGTGGTTATTAATACAATTAATTTTTATATTTTATTTATCAATTTTAATTAATTGTACATGCAAAACCGCAATAATATAAAACACATTTAATATATTGTAGAACAAATTTATTATTAGACTTTTTTCTTTGCTAATTCCTAATATAATAATCAAATTTAATATAATTGTACAGGCAAAACCACAATTTCCTTTTTTTCTACCTAATATAAACTGCTTACCATTCACTAGAAAAATTCTTAACAAATTTAAAATAAAAGAACATCCAAAACCTCAATTTCATATAAAATTATTAAATTGTATAATGATAATGCAAGAACAAATTTATGATAAGACTCTTTTCTTTGCTAATATAAAACACATTTAATATATAGTAGTTTTTTCTTTTTATATTAACAATAGGAATCTCCTCAGATCATTTTTTTTATTTTGTTTAATTTTTAAGAATTCCCTGACATCATTATTTACTTTTTTAAAAATTTAAAATTCCTTATCAGTATAATTCAAAAACAAAAAATATAATTCATTTTTTCTTTCTGTCTTAACACACACTTATTCTAAACAAATTACTTATCATAGAATTAACTGTAAAACAAAAAAATATTTTACTATTTTTCAAAGCAAAACAAACAAAAATAAAAAATTAAAATATTGTTCCAATATTTATGTATATCGAAAACAATTAAAAAATAAAAAACCCCTTGTTATATAAAAAATTTAATAAAAATGTTTTGACCGCAGAAAAAATTTTTCATTTCTACAATTTTGAAAAAATTTTCTTAAGAGTTTAAAATATCTGTGTGCCTCTTCATATATCTGCCTAATTCATATATTTACAACAATAGCTATGAGGTTTTGAGCCCACTTTTTCGTATATTTTTATAAGAAAACTACTTTTTCAAAATAAAGTTAATATAAATTTAATAAAACATTGTTTATTAAAATCGCAATTAAATTTTATCTATGGAATCACCTGATGACACACAAAAATTTAAATAGTTCCATTCTTCATATAAATATGAAAAATAAAAAATCCCTTTTTAAAATATAAAAAATCTAATAAAAATGTTTTATTTTATCTAAAGGAATTCCCTTACGTCATTTTGGTCTTTTAAAAATTTTTAATTTTCTTATCAACATAATCCCACAATTAAAAAAGAAACAAACTCATGCTTCAAAAAAATATTTTATTTTCTTATCAGCATAATTCATTTAAGTTTAAGTGTGACCACAGAAAAAATTTTTCATGAAATTTTTTTTCATAAATTTCATATAAATTCAGGTGTACCTACCTACTCATCTTATTAAAGTTTGCTTGCAATAATTTTTTACGAAATAAATGCTTTCTTTCAAAGCTTTTAAAAAACTTTTTTAAATAAAAAAGTAATTGGAGGACATTTTTTAAAATTAATATTTATGATGAAAAAATGAAATTTTTAAAATTTTTTTGCCAGATGATGTAAAAAAAATTTAATTTTAACACCCCCTTCGGATAAACTTGAAAAAATTCATAGTTTTTGAAATATTTCAAGATTTGTAATGGATTCCTAATTTTTCCCATAATACTACGTGTATTTTCATGCAAACTAGACCCCTATACAGCTTGTTTTTGTTTAGTGTCCAGGCCTTTTAATTATTGTTCGCCGTGATATACTATATAATATATACTTATATATACATGTTTGGTTGTAGCAAATAGAAATAAAAAGAAAAAAATGTTAAAATTGATAAAATATCATACGATAAGTTTTGAAATATTAACGTATTTGTAATTATATTAATTTGTACGTATTAATAATACTATGAAACATACAATATTTTATATGATATTCATTATTATTATATGTTAATGTAAATTTTGTAATACAAAAATCTTACCCAAAGATGTCTTGTATTCAAAACTTAGCGGAATGTCATAATGTGTAGTGTGTAGGTATATCTATTATGTTAATACTAGGGGCCCCTGCTAATATGTTATTAAATCTTATATTTCATTCAAATTCATATAATCGACAGATATAGTTTAGACAAAATATAAAATTTATCAAAAAACCACAATTCATACCTAAAACATCGGATATATTGTTCATTTAAAGACACACGCATATTTATTAAAGATTTATGAAAACAAGGAGATACTTGCAAACAAGAACAATTGTAAGAGAATTATCAATCAACAAAAGTTTCTTTACAACCAAAGGTTGAGCAAGAAAGATAATAATACGTCCCTCACTGCAACCGTTCGTTTTGGACAGTTGCGAAAAGTATAAAAAACAACTTTTGCGAACCCTCTTTTCCACCGCTGATTGTTAACAATAACGTTATAATTTCAGATTCAGTTTATACATCAAATTTGTTTTCAAAATCTTTTGTAGCAAATTCCACACTCCCTCCCTCCACTAATCTCCCCCAGTATTACCTTCTGTTGAAAGCTCACCAAGCGGTATAATTTCGGATTCGTATTGTAGTGAAGGTTCTGAAGAATCTGAATGCCGAAAAGTTAACTTGTGGGATGGATGGAATCCTGATGGAATTCCTGCAATGGTTCTTCGACATATTGCCTCTCCGATTTCGAAACCTCTGCGCAATCCTTTCTCTTTATCATTTTCAACTGCTAGATATCCCTGCCAATGGAAAATAGCACACTTTTCCCCAATTCTTAAAAAAGATGACAAAAGCGACGCCTCCAATTACCGACCAATGGCTATTATTTCGGTCATTTCTAAAGTTATGGAAATTTTAATAAATAGAAGGTTGATGAGATATCTTGAAAGTTATGGTATTTTAAACGACAGCTAGTACAGGTTTAGAAATAAAAGGTTAACAGGTCAACTCAGTGGAAATCCCCAGATGGTTTTAAACTGGGTATGGAAACTCATTTGTTGTGAGAACTGCTAAGATTTTGAACATGCTTCCACCTACTGTGTTCCCTTCTGTTAATAACGTTCCATTCTACAATTTGCAAAAATTCAAAACAAACCATTATAGGTTTATTTCCAATCTCCAATACTCCTTAACTTCCTCTTAATATCCTATTTCCGTCCCATTTAAATAAACCTACATATTATGTATACAGGAACTAGTTCCTAGTGTTTAGTTATCGTGTAAAAAAAATCAAATATTAAACGAAATGATAGCATAAAAAACCCCTCATCCTTTTTACTACGGGTTTGTATATTTATACTCATAGTTTTTTTATTTAGTCTTGTGGGTCTTTTAGACCTTTAGACAAATACGGAAAAAATAACATACTTACATACATAGGTTTTTATTTTGTACCCAGAAAACAAAATAAAAAGTACTAAAACGAAATGTAATTTTTTAAAAAATGTTGCTGTTTAAACTTTCAAATCAATACTACTTAGTTTTGTTTTTCAAATTTTTGTTTAATAAAACCTGTAAAATTCTGTAAAATTTTAAAACTTAAAAGTATTCATATTGAAATGAAGTTAAGAAACAAAAAACAAAATAGAAAGACCTGGTCTTATGAATTTATCTGTCATTTGTCAATTAGAATTTACTATTATTGTTATTATGCTGCACAAGAAATTGCACTCTTATAATTCATTCCTTATATGACTTAAAAATTGAAAAATGTATATATAGGACCTATTATTTTTATTAAGTAGATTTGTGTATATCTGTTTATTTTCTAAGGTTTTTTTTAAGGATTTGCGATCTAAGGATTTGCGGAATAAGGATTTTTAAGGATTTGTTTTTGAAATTATTTGAATTTTTCATTTCAAAATAAGTTTTTGAAGTAAACAAATTTATAAATACAAAAAAGAAGCTTTATTGTATAAAATTAAATTCTAAATAAGAAAAATCTATTCTCAGTTTTTGTTATAATTCTGAACGCATTACGCATTTCGTGTAAAATTAAATTATGTACTTACATAATATGTTGTAAAATGTATTATTGTCAAGTCAAGTATAAAAATTTAAAATAATATGAAAAGGTGTATTTGTGGCGTAGTAATTACATACATACATACATATATTGCTCATTGCATTGAATTAATATTGAATATTCTAAAATCAAAAATTGTAGAAATAAAAAATACAACAAAAAATAGAAAAAGTTCCCTTTTATTTTCTTTTTTTTTGTATGTAGAATAGAAAGAATGTAGTCATAGGACGAAGTAAACAGAAGAGAAACAACAAGCAATAATTAAAAAATAAAAAAAATCTTGCTATTTCTAAAAAAAATAATAATTTTGTCTTCTTTAAAATAATTTTTGTTTTTTTTTCCTTAAGGGAGGTAGTAAAGTACTTACATACATTTATATACATACATATTTATTTATTTATTCAGTTCAAGCAAAATAAAATTAGCTTATATATACACCTACATATGTATATAACATAAGTAAATTTTTAGAAAATTTAAACCATAATGTTAAATTATATATTAGTACAATTAATATATTTAACATTTTTAAACGATGATGTGATGTCGCCGTTTTTTTAAAATTTCGATTCGAAATTTTGAACAGTCCAGTAACAATTTTTCCTTATTAAAACCAATATACATAAGATAATCAAGAATCGTTTTTCTTTTTCTATAATTGTAACATTCACCTTTTAATTGGAAGTTGGAACCAATCTGTCTGGGTAATTCGTTAGTTTTTTAAGGCAAGAAAAAAAAGATTTACAGTATAAGATAAACATTCACATGCACTATGTAATTTTGAATGTAGTAAATAGTAATATCAAATATGTACAATATGGTATAATGTATACATACTCATTATTCTATTCTATGGAATTTGTATTCTTGTTCTTTGCTTCGCTTTTTGTATAAAACAAAATTGATTAAAAAAAAAAGAGAAACAACAAACAATCAAAAATAAAAAAAAATCTTATCTCAAAAATAATAATTTTGTCCTCATTATTTCTCTTTTTTATTTTCCTCTATTCTAGCAGGTAAAAAAACCAATATTTAACCTGATTCGTTAAAAAACTTTAGTGTAATATTATTATAGATTTCGTACTTTTATCAACGAAATTATTTTCTACGAGCAAACGAGATTATCTCCAAAACCAACAAAGATAGAACCTTTAAATTTTTTACAATGATGTTTTTTCCGTTTGATTTATGTCTCTGAAATTTAAGAGGATATGGTGCATGGGTTTGGATTTTGGAAGCTTCCGAACCAGCCCCAGAGAAAATGAGATTATCTCCAAAAACAACAAAGATATAACCTTTAAATTTGGCAGAATAGTGTTCTTTCATGTTTGATTTAGGTCTCTAAACCATTATATGTTTATTTCCAATCTCCAATACTCCTTAACTTCCTCTTAATATCCTATTTCCGTCCCATTTAAATAAACCTACATATTATGTATACAGGAACTAGTTCCTAGTGTTTAGTTATCGTGTAAAAAAAATCAAATATTAAACGAAATGATAGCATAAAAAACCCCTCATCCTTTTTACTACGGGTTTGTATATTTATACTCATAGTTTTTTTATTTAGTCTTGTGGGTCTTTTAGACCTTTAGACAAATACGGAAAAAATAACATACTTACATACATAGGTTTTTATTTTGTACCCAGAAAACAAAATAAAAAGTACTAAAATGAAATGTAATTTTTTAAAAAATGTTGCTGTTTAAACTTTCAAATCAATACTACTTAGTTTTGTTTTCAAATTTTTGTTTAATAAAACCTGTAAAAGTCTGTAAAATTTTAAAACTTAAAAGTATTCATATTGAAATGAAGTTAAGAAACAAAAAACAAAATAGAAAGACCTGGTCTTATGAATTTATCTGTCATTTGTCAATTAGAATTTACTATTATTGTTATTATGCTGCACAAGAAATTGCACTCTTATAATTCATTCCTTATATGACTTAAAAATTGAAAAATGTATATATAGGACCTATTATTTTTATTAAGTAGATTTGTGTATATCTGTTTATTTTTTAAGGTTTTTTTTAAGGATTTGCGATCTAAGGATTTGCGGAATAAGGATTTTTAAGGATTTGTTTTTGAAATTATTTGAATTTTTCATTTCAAAATAAGTTTTTGAAGTAAACAAATTTATAAATACAAAAAAGAAGCTTTATTGTATAAAATTAAATTCTAAATAAGAAAAATCTATTCTCAGTTTTTGTTATAATTCTGAACGCATTACGCATTTCGTGTAAAATTAAATTATGTACTTACATAATATGTTGTAAAATGTATTATTGTCAAGTCAAGTATAAAAATTTAAAATAATATGAAAAGGTGTATTTGTGGCGTAGTAATTACATACATACATACATATATTGCTCATTGCATTGAATTAATATTGAATATTCTAAAATCAAAAATTGTAGAAATAAAAAATACAACAAAAAATAGAAAAAGTTCCCTTTTATTTTCTTTTTTTTTTGTATGTAGAATAGAAAGAATGTAGTCATAGGACGAAGTAAACAGAAGAGAAACAACAAGCAATAATTAAAAAATAAAAAAAATCTTGCTATTTCTAAAAAAAATAATAATTTTGTCTTCTTTAAAATAATTTTTGTTTTTTTTTCCTTAGTAAAGGAGGTAGTAAAGTACTTACATACATTTATATACATACATATTTATTTATTTATTCAGTTCAAGCAAAATAAAATTAGCTTATATATACACCTACATATGTATATAACATAAGTAAATTTTTAGAAAATTTAAACCATAATGTTAAATTATATATTAGTACAATTAATATATTTAACATTTTTAAACGATGATGTGATGTCGCCGTTTTTTTAAAATTTCGATTCGAAATTTTGAACAGTCCAGTAACAATTTTTCCTTATTAAAACCAATATACATAAGATAATCAAGAATCGTTTTTCTTTTTCTATAATTGTAACATTCACCTTTTAATTGGAAGTTGGAACCAATCTGTCTGGGTAATTCGTTAGTTTTTTAAGGCAAGAAAAAAAAGATTTACAGTATAAGATAAACATTCACATGCACTATGTAATTTTGAATGTAGTAAATAGTAATATCAAATATGTACAATATGGTATAATGTATACATACTCATTATTCTATTCTATGGAATTTGTATTCTTGTTCTTTGCTTCGCTTTTTGTATAAAACAAAATTGATTAAAAAAAAAAGAGAAACAACAAACAATCAAAAATAAAAAAAAATCTTATCTCAAAAATAATAATTTTGTCCTCATTATTTCTCTTTTTTATTTTCCTCTATTCTAGCAGGTAAAAAAACCAATATTTAACCTGATTCGTTAAAAAACTTTAGTGTAATATTATTATAGATTTCGTACTTTTATCAACGAAATTATTTTCTACGAATGAAATATTTTTAAACAAATATTGCAATGTATGGCGATATATTATTATACCCTACACCTAAAGTATAGGGTATATTAACTTTGGTATGGTGTTTGTAACCACCAAAAGGAAGCGAGTTAGATATGGACATGTATATATATTCTGAATCAGGATCACCTCCTGAGTCTATTTAACGATGTCCGTCCGTCCGTCCGTTCGTACGACAACTCAAAAACTAGTAAAGCTATCTTGATGAAATTTATACAGTAGGTTACTATTTACGAAAGGAAGACTACGTTCGAATCTGAACAAAATCGGTCCATGAGTTCGGTTTCTGGAAGCTTCCGAATGATTCCGGAGCAAACGAGATTATCTCCAAAACCAACAAAGATAGAATCTTAAAACTTTGTACAATGATGTTCCTTCCCATTCGATTTATGTCTCTAAAATTTGAGAGGATTTGCTCCATGGGTTTGGATTTTGGAAACTTCCGAACGAGCACCTGAGCAAATGAGATTATCTCCAAAACCAATAAAGATATAACCTTCAAATTTGACAGAATGGTGTTCTTTCATGTTTAGTCTCTAAAATTTGAGAGGTTTTGGTCAATGGGTTTGGATTTTGGAAACTTCCGAACGAGCACCAGAGCAAATGAGATTATCTCCAAAACCAATAAAGATATAACCTTCAAATTTGACAGAGTGGTGTTCTTTCATGTTTTATTTAAGTTTCCGAAATTTGAGAGGATTTGGTTCATGGGTCCGGATCTTGGAAGCTTCCGAACGAGCCCCAGAGCAAACGAGTATATCTCCACAACCAACAAAGATAGAACCTTTAACTTTTTTACAATGATGCTCCTTCCCGTTTGATTTATGTTTCTGAAATTTAAGAGGATATGGTCCATGGGTTTGGATTTTGGAAGCTTCCGAACGAGCCCTAGAGCAAATGAGATTATCTCCAAAAACAACAAAGATATAAACTTTAAATTTGCAGAATGGTGTTCTCTCATGTTTGATTTAGGTGTCTAAAATTTGAGAGGATTTGGTTCATGGGTTCGGATTTTGGAAGCTTCCGAACAAGCACAATACCAAATGAGATTATCTCCAAAACCAATAAAGATATAACCTTCCAGTTTGACAGAGTGGTGTTCTTTCATGTTTTATTTAAGAGTCTGAAATTTGAGAGGATTTGGTCCATGGGTCCGGATTTTGGAAGCTTCCGAACGAGCCCCAGAGCAAACGAGATTATCTCCAAAATCAACAAAGATAGAACCTTTAAATTTTGTACAATGATGTTCCTTCCCGTTCGATTTATGTCTCTGAAATTTAAGAGGAATTGGTCCATGGGTTTGGATTTTGGAAGCTTCCGAACGAGCCGCAGAGCAAACGAGATTATCTCCAAAACCAACAAAGATAGAACCTTTAAATTTCTTACAATGATATTTTTTCCGTTTGATTTATGTCTCTGAAATTTAAGAGGATTTGGTCCGTGGGTTCGGATTTTGGAAGCTTCCGAACGAGCCTCAGAGCAAATGATATTAGCTCCAACAGCAACAAAGATATAACCTTTAAATTAGGCAGAATGGTGTTCCTTCATGTTTGATTTATGTTTCTGAAATTTGTGAGGATTTTGTCCATCGGTTCAAATCTTGGAAGCTTCCGGACGAGCCCCAGAGCAAACGAGTATATCTCCACAACCAACAAAGATAGAACTTTTATTTTTATATAAAAGTGTATAAAGGTGTTCTGTTATGTTTCCTTTTCTGTAAAATTGGAAACTGACATTTGAAAGAATTTGAACCATGGGTTCGTATTTTGGAAACTTCCGGACGAGCACAAGAGCAACGAGCACATCTCCAAAACCAACAAAAGTAGAACCTTTAAATTTAGTACAATGGTGTTTTGGCATGTTTTCTTTATGTTCCTGAGATGGATTCAATGAATTGGAGTGGCAATTCGGGTACCTGACACACACCTCCCAAGTACTAACAATCCTCGAAATTAATTAAGATAGAAACTTAATTAATAAAAAGTTTTTTACAAAGAGGATGCCTCTTTTACGTTCTTGAAATTCGAGTTTAATAAGACACAAAAGGGAAGAAGTTCAAGCAGCTGCCAAAAAAACTTATGGATTTTTAATTTAATTCGAATTATTCAGGTGTAGGGTATTAATAAGTGGGTTGCATCGACTTACTGTTACATTTACTTGTCTATTTATTTGCAATGTTAGGCTATCTTATGAAAATCAAATCACTATTTATACTACGTTTCGCCTGCATCATTCCGCTATGTTGGTTCTATGACAGGAGTGTTGAAATAAACCAAAGATTTAGATTTGTTGTATATTGTTTACATTTTAAATATAGAACGGTGTATTTTAGGTTAAGTTAGATATGAAGTTAGAAGTCGGTGTAAATAAGTTATTAAGTAATTATTATATTACCAGGATGAGTTTTTAAAAAAGATAATAAGCTGCTTACTGAATAATTTGATATTGCTCAAAGTCCTAATGTTAGTGAGAAATAAATTGTAGAGCTTAAGTGATGACGCTAATAAAGAAAGAAAAAGAGTATACACATTAGTGGTTGGTGTTAAATATGGTAGGTTGTACAATATTTACAGCGACTTAGTCATGAGAATACTTATGATATTTTCCTTGGAAATACTACAAGATGACCAACACGTTAAATTATAGCTGATGTGTGAAAGGATGTGGCAATTATATATTAGATTAACACATTTATTTGATAATTTAACATTAGTTCTTTTTATGGCATCAAGTAAGGGTATAATTTGTTTTTTATTTTAGATAAATGTGGTGTTCAAGTAAGTTTATCATAAATGATAATACCAAATCAGTATTTATACTTATATTGATTTACTCTATCGATTTGCTAAATAATAATATGTACGTTCGGATTCACATCAGGTTGATTTTTGCTTTAAATAACATAAATTTTGTTTTCTCAATATTGATCGTCAATTTATTGCCAATTAGGAAGTTGATATATATTTATGTCTTCATTAATTTTATTTTCTAAAACACTTATATTATCACCACAGTAGAAGAGAGACCTATTATCAACAAAAATGGTACAGTCAGCTTTTAGGTTTACATGCATCATATTATTTACAAGTAACAAGTATAAAGTTGGGCTCAGAACTGAACCTTGTGGTACGCCGCCAACACTGGTAGATAAATCGGTACTGGTGACCCCATTTATTTTGGTACACATTAATCTGTTTTACATATAGCTCCTTAGTAGGTTATTGCAGTTACCTTTTATGCCTTTTTTATAGTTCATACAGTCTGTTAAGTCAGCTCATGATCGAATACTTTTAATCAAGATACGTAAGAAGTATCAAAATACTTTTTAAGGTTATGAAGACAGTACAGGCATAGAATCAAGAGTAGCATATATTGATTAAGCTCATATTAAAAAACTTCTTTTCTGATTACTAAATTCTCAATTATAACTTTTGTACTCCAATCGTAGTATTTCCAAAATAAGTAACCTAAAGAATAAATTTTGCCTAACTAAGCAACTTTTGATTTTTAAATAAATTTTTGTAAGCATGATAAATCACATTTTGTAAATAAATTTTTCGTAAACAATAATATTACTATAATGAACTCTTAAACTTTAAAAATTGTTAACTTTAAATATTTTAATATTATTTAAGAATTTATGTATTTTGTCCAACAAATAATAATATAAATAAATTTTAATCAATAATTTCGGAAATTATTTTACTTGATAAAATTCTGCTTATTGAAGAAAGTAGTAAAATCTATATGAATAAATTACATTTTGTATTTTTGTTATTGTAATTCTGTTAAATAAACAGAAATTTTAGTATAAATACATCTGTAAATCTTTGTTAAAGTTAAGTCTTGAATTGATTATAGCAAATAAAAAAATAAACTGTTTTAAAAAAATAACCACGTCTTTAATTTAACTTGTATATTAATATTATATTTGATACTTTGTAGTAAGTATAAATTAATATTCATTTGCCTCTTAGTATTAAATGGTATTACAGTATATTTGGAGAAGAGAGCTGTTTTTTCAATTGCAAATGGTGTGGTGATAAGCCTGGTAAATCAAATGAATTTAAGATTTCTGTTGCATAATTAATAACTTCGTTTTCATCCGCAACAGTATCAATTGATTTAATGTAACTGCTTTACTTGATAACATGTCCTGTATTTTTAAATTTATAGCATCAACATAAATATATTTGACGGCCGACATCGCATGTTTACTTAACCATTGATGATTAAGGTAACTTAGTCTAATATTAGGAAAAATACTGTTAATTATCTTTTGCGGTTGTAATTTCTTTTGTTAATTTATCTTTTGCGGCAGTAATTTGACACAAATCGCTGGGTAATGAAATAGATTGAGTACTTGCATTAATGGGCATTTTTCCATTTCCGATATCCAAAAGTTGTTTCGATTACCTAATAAATCATTTTGTGATTGTACAATCGTCTCATATAGTAATTTTCATTGGTTTGAATATTCAACGGTAATTTACGAGCTGGATATGCAGTCCTGGCCCCATCCAATAAAATTGCTACAATTTCGGACGAAGCGACTGCTACTACAATATTACATTGTCAACGAATTTGTGTCTGAATCAATGAAATTAAAAATGTTTTCCCAGTTCCACCTGAAGCATCCAAGAAAAAGAAACAACTTGTTGAGCAGCAATTGCATGTATAATTGTTGCGTGAGTTTTTTTTATTCAGGTAACAATTTTGGTAGATTAGTTTGAACAAATTTATTGAGATCATTAACATTAAATAATTGTTCACGTTGCAAATCATGATTGAATAGATCAATTGCCAGTCGATTGGGTGATTGCGTTCCAAATTTGCTGAGTGGTTCATTGGCGATGAATATATAATATATATCTTCAATTTTAATCAATGTTTCATTATATGTTTCATTATTCATGGGAGATTAAGAATTATCTGCGTTTTGATGTCGTGGTCAAAATAAATTGTAATATGTCTTCACTTATGAAATTTTTCTATTTCTCCCACAATTGATCAGGTGTGGAGGAAAGCATGGTGCTAATAATATAGCAATTAAAGTGCGTATTGGATGCGGGCTAGAAGTAAATGAGACATTAGCAAGTATGATATCCCCATTGGGAATTACCTTCCAATAATTGTAATTTGTTGTACATAATTGACCTTTAACTGTTCTCAAATATTCAAACGATGTTGATCCATTAACGTTAATTTCCTCTTTGTTTTGGATGAACATTTTAAAATCCTTAACATCGATTTAAAAAAAAAAAAACAAACCATAACTTTTTTATTCTTAATTAGTTTATTTTTTTTTTTTTCTTAAATTAACAGATTGTTGGAAAAACTAATAATTAATTCATTGACTAATTTTATCTTCTAAAATAAATCCATTTTTTTTCATACCTGCCATAAAAAAATATTTAATATTTTACGTTTGCTGGTAACCGATCGAAATTAATTTTTTTATGTAAAATTTTAAATTAATGTAATGTTGGGTATACAAATTTTAAGAAAAGTAATGTCAATCCACCATTTTTTAAATTTTTTAAACAAATTTCAACCAATGAAAAAAAATTATAATTTTCTAATTTTAGAATTTTATTTTTTGAACAGGGAATGCAAGCACACAATTTTTTTTGTTTTATGTTGTATATAAGAGCGAACTCTCATTCCAATGTAAAGCGGAGCAATATAAAGCGATTACATAAAACTTTTTTGTGCACACATATTCTGAATATGAGCCAAATCGGACTATACAATATAATTTATCAAAGTATCTCGACCTCAGCGCCATCTACCGGAAGAAAATATAACTGCAATCGCGCTTACTAGCAAAACTAACGTATGTTTAAAATATGGTGTCGTAGTGCTTCTGGAATTTTGCAATTTCGAACATATGCACCAACGATTTTATATATAAAGATAATATCTACAAGATTTTATTATTAAGTAATTTTAATCTATAATTATGAATTTCCTTCTCTTTATTATTAATATTTATAATTGCATTTATATCATTTGTAACTCTATATGCTCCAATATAAGGACCGTTCAACTTATTTGTAGCTTCATCATATCCATCTTAGATATAGACTCAAGTGTTTCGCTATTTAAATCCTGCAAGTTTGGAGGGCTAGTTCGAGTAGTTTTGCATACAACTTCTTTTTTTATATGAAAATAATTCAGTGTATATTGAAGTTAGGTATCTGAAATTTTGTGAAAAGACATCTAGTTCCATGCTAATAACTTTTCTAAAACTTGGTTGGTCTAAAACTTAGAGCAGCAGGTTCATTGAGCTGCCATACAACATCTTTTTTTTATATAAGCATAATTTACGTCCGCATAACTCGGTACTTAATAAAGCTAGACATCTAAAATTTTCTATAAAATTATCAAGATTAATGTCAGTAATATCTATGAAGTTTTGTTGCTCTAGCCCAGCTAGTTTTATTAAGTTCCAGCTTCTTACACATCTTGGAACTTAATAAAACTAGCCGTCTGAAATCTTACGAAAGATAATCAAGTTTTATGGCAATAACTTCTGTAAAATTTGGTTGTGTTAGAGTAGCAAGTTCAGATAGCTTACACATCTCGGAGCTTAATGTAGCGAGAAATCTGAAATTTTGTAAAATATGATCAAATTTTGTGGCAATTAAGTCTGTAAAGTGTGGTTCATTCGGGGAAATAGCTTCGAATATTTGTCATACAACTCCATAATTTACATAAACGTATGTAGGTACTAGATTAAGTAAAACATCTGAAATATTGTAAAAGATTGTCAAGTTTTATGGAAACATATATAGGGTGTTCAAAATTGAGGTATCATTTTAATTTTAATAAAAAATGACTTTTTTTTTGAAATATTAAATATATTTTTATTTTAATTTATTACAAATAGGTTCCGGTTAATAATGAAAAATTATGTCGCCAAGTGGCCCCCTCTACTACTTCGGCAAGCTTCCAATCTTTTACCAAAATTCTGAATCACGTTGTTCAATAAACTGTTCTCAATGGTTGAAATCTGCTCGATAATGTTGTTTTTAAGTTCTTGAATTGTTGTGGGATTATTGCTGTACACTTTCGATTTCACAAAACCCCACAAAAAAAAATCCAACGATGTCAAATCGCACGATCTTGGTGGCCACATCACTCCTCCTCTACGAAAAATAATGCGATCTTCGAACTTTTCCTTCAAAAGATCCATTGTTTCTCTTGCTGTGTGGCAAGTGGCACCGTCCTGTTGAAACCACATATTCTCTACGTCCAAATCATCAATTTCTCGCCACAAAAAGCTTCGGATCATCACCCTGTAGCGATTTCCATTGACCGTAATCGCATTTCCATTTGCGTTTTCAAAAAAATATGGTCCAATGATTCCTCCTGACCACAAACCACACCAAACCGTAACTTTTTGTGGATGTACTGGTTGCTCTAAGATAACCCTTGCATTCTCTTCACCCCAAATGCGGCAATTCTGTTTATTGACGTAGCCATTGAGCTGGAAATGAGCTTCGTCGGTGAAGATTATTTTGTTAAAAAAATTCTCATTTTCTTCTTGTTTTTCGATTGCCCAAGAAACGAATTGCCGACGTAATGCATGGTCAGTTGGTTTTAATTCTTGCGTCAGCTGGATCTTATAAGCCTTTAAATGGATTTCACGATGCAAAATGTTGAATAATGTGGATGGTTTGATGTTTAATTGCTGCGAACGATGACGAATGGAAGTTTTTGGATCTTCTTCAACACTTCTGTTCACAACTGCTACATTCTCGGTTGAACGGCCACTACGTTGATAAATGTTGCCTCTGTTATCAAGAACAGATCCAGTTTCTAGAAATTTATCAACCATCAGCTTGATGGCACGATTTGTTGGAGCATTTTCTCTACCAAATTTTGTTCGAAATTTCCTAATTACATCTTGAAAACTTTTACCATTTTCAAAAAATGTTGTAATAACAAAAACACGTTGTTCCTTCGTGTAACGTCCCATATTAACTAACTGGAATGTATTTAGAATATACCTAAAGAAACCTCGTATAAAAATTTCAGGTAGAAAAAAAATGACGGCAAAATCAAAATGATACCTCAATATTATGTTGATACGGGTACACTAGAATTGACACAGTCTAGCATACTGCACTCTTCCTCGTTTTTATTAAAACAAAGTCTCCTTTGAATATTTTTAATTTCACTTTTGCGTTGTGCTTTATTTTTCTATTTTGATTTACTATGTTTCACCTAGTTTATTAGCGGTAATTCAACTTTTTTTTTAGTTCTAATACGTGGTTATTCATCTCTTGAATACATATATGTACCTAAACCTATTTGAATTTGTATTAAAATTTTTAGATTCGATATTTTTTCAGAAAAAAGTAAATTTTTCACCATTATTTATTCACCATCACCACCAGATAATCTGTGACAGTATGTGGTGTTGTATTGCAACAAATGATGAAGTATATGGTATTCATTTGTCCCATTGATAGTTTTCAGTAAAAGATTGTAAATATTGGTTTAGTATTCTATAATTATGTCATATTAACTCTAGTATTCTCTGGTGATATGGAGTAGAATTTAAGCGTTTAGTGTTAAATATGTTGCAAAGGTCTTGGAAAATTTATTTTCGAATTCTGTACCAAGAGCTGCTTTTTACTTTTAAAGTTACTGAATCTTAGAATTATATTTTTGAAAAATGTTTTGGCTTCCTTGTTTTCAAGTGAAATAGCTGTTACATATTTAGTTAGTTTCCATTGAGACGTTAGTTTATTTTTTGATCCTACAGTGTCCATAATATTTGTTTGAAGGTTTCTATTGTTCTGTTAGTAAATGTAAATTTTTCTTTATTATGTTTTATAATTTTTTATTTATTTATTATATTATTATGTTTTATAATTTTAATATCTGTGCATTTTTAACTTTTTTTTTATATATTTTTAACAATTTTGTTTAAATTTTTTCATATATACTTGTTTTATATTGTCAATGGTTTCTTTGTACCAGTCTGACCTTCTTGTGGAGAGGCATGAAATTCTTTAATTAATTTTTGTTTTATATTATTGTAAAGTTTTTGCATATTCTTTTGTAAGTAAGTATGTTATGAATGAATAACTAAAATGTAATGTAAAGTTTTTGGATATTCTTTTGTTTATTTCTTTGGATTTAATTAAGTTATTTTTGGCTTCGGTACAACTATTTTGAAGACGTGATTTTAAATCTGGAACATAGTCGTCGATATTATATAACGGTTCAATAGTTTTAGATATGGCTAATGGTAATTCAGGTTCTATACCAAATAGTATTTCAAACGGCGTAAATTTTGCTGAAGTAGTAGAAGCTGTATTATGTGTAAAAATTACAAAGTCTAACCAATTATCCCAATTATCAGGATCTTTATTTCAAATAATAAACTATCAAATAATTTTCCAAAGAACGATCCGCTCTTTCTAGGGAACCATTGGATTCCAGATGATAACTGGTTGTTTTTATCTTTTCGATTTTCAACAGTGAACAAGTCCTTTTAAATACTTCACTCATAAAATTAGTACCTCGATCAGTTAGAACTATTTTTGGAGTACCAAAAATGCAAATGACCTTCCGTACAAAAGCATCGGCTACCGAGACCGCTTCCTGGTTAGGAATAAGGATAACTAATAGAAATTTAGTGAGTAAATCTTGAAACGTTAATATATATATATTTCCCGATTCGGAAATAGATAATGGCCCTACTATATCTAAAGCAATTTTTTTGAAAGGTTTGTTGAGTATCTGTTATTTTCATTGATATTTTAGTTTTGAAGCTTAATTTATTCTTCTGACATATTTCGCAAGAAGATATATGTCTTATTACAATTTGTTTCATATTTTTAAAATAAAATCTTTGTTTAAGTCTTTGTAACGTACGATTTACACTTTGGTGTTCAATGATAGGACTGTGGTGAAATTCTTCTAAAATAGCGTAGGATTTGTAAGAGTAGTAACTTTGAATGAAAAGTTTGATGTAATGTTTTTAGATATGTTATTTGTATCAGAATTGGAATTTTTACTGTTAAAATTGTTAGAATTTTTATTTTTCATACCATTGAGTTCATTGATTTTGTTATTTTATGGTGTGTGATGTTTTGTGTGAATGTGATTACTAGCATTTATGTTAGATATTTCTAATCTTGATAATGCATCTGCATTTGCATTCAAGTAGGCTGTTTTACTGTGTAAGAATTAAACTGTGTAAGAAATTATAAGTAATTTTACTGTGTAAGAAATTATAAGAATTATAATTTTTAATATTAAATTCTTATAATTCTTCAAGTACTTGTATTAATTTTTGATTGTTATCTACGAGATTTTTACCATAGCTATATGGCCATAGCCATAACTATATCATCTAGGTACAGAAAACAACGGATCCCTTGGAGACCGGTGAGTACTATATTCATAATGTGCATTTCGCAATCCAAATGGCATTCGTGTAAATTCAAAATGCCCGTACGGTGTACTAAAAGCCGTTTTTTCACAATCTTTTTCCTCAACACCGATTTGGTGAAAACCGTTTGCTAAATTTAACGTAGAAAAATATTTAGATTCTCCCAACTGTCTAAGATTATCTTCAATATTTCGCAGGAGATATGCATCACTTATGGTTATCTAATGCAATTTACGCTAATCAACCAACTTGTCTTTTTATTTCAACTTGTATCAACTTGTCTTTTTATTTCAGATTTATGAATTTCAGGCAGTCTATATGGTTTAACGTTAACGGCTGGTTTATCAGATTGTATATTTATTTCATGTTTAATAGTTTCTGTACAAGTCAATTTATCACCCTCTAAGTAGAATAATTGGTTATATTCTCTGCATATATATAATTGTTATATCTAAATAGCATATATCTAAAGAGAAAGATTTAATTGTTTACTTAAATTTTCTAACCGATTTTCTATTAAATTTGTAGTTTCAGCTTGAGCTATTTCTAATTTTTCATTGCATAATTTATATAGCTTTTCATTTACGTTTATAACGCTAAGATACGCGTAACCAATTTTCGGTTCTACGATAGTATTGGTAATAAATATCCTATTTTCATTTAAATTCTTGAAATTTAACATTATAATGGATTCTTCCTGAATTGTTACAGGACCGTATTTAATCAATTTTCCATACGTGGTGGTATTAGCACAACTTTATTTTCTGTTTGGAATTTTATCGGAACTTCCAAATCATTAAAATTAAAAATAATTTGATTATTACCATAATCGATAATTGCTTTAGTTTCATTCAAAAACTCTTCGCCAATTATACCATCTTGCGCAATTGGAAAATTAGCGGAAACTACATGAAAAAGTATAGCATATCTTTTTAGTTTATGATAGGAATCTTGATGAATAATGTAGTAGTTCCAATTGTGTTAATAGGTTCGGACGAAATACCTTTCTATTCAATGGGCATGCAATCTATATACGTATCGTCATGTAAAGCACTTACTTTAATAATGCTTATATTTGCACCCGAGTATATCAATAAATTTGTGAATTGATTTTCCGAAATCTTCCGGAAAAAGTACGATTTTTGGTTTGATTTAACATTATTTCTCTTATTAATTTTTGATTTAAGATTTTGTTTTAATTTTGATTTTGATTTAGATTTTTATAAGAATTTAGATTTAGCATTTTGCTTGATTTAGAATTAGCATTAGGGCTCTCTATTTGAATTGGCTTGCTTGTGTACTGAGGCTCGATGAACCAGGCTGCTGGTAGTTTTCTCATTTGTTTTGGTTTGAGAATTGTTAATACCATTCTTCTAATCCTATTGAATGCTAGTTTTCTGCATTCATCTAATGTATGTCCAGGAGTTTTAGAATCACGACAACTTTTTTCCTGCGTTAATGTATTAACTTGAGGACTGGAATTTGGGTTTGTAAACCGCGTAGCATTATTAAATTTTCCCGAAATATTTGGGTTAGTTCTTTAATTAAAGTTACAGTATAAATTTTGACGGTTATTTGGTTTCCGACAATTTGATTTCTCTAATTTTGACTTACTTTTTTTTAAAAAGCCTTGCATATTCTGGGATGCTTCTACTTTTTTGATAATGGTGCTCTTTAATAAGTCATATAGGATGACGACTGTTACTGTAATAAAAACTTCCTTTAAAATTTCTTCCGTGCTGTTGTTTAGAGACTGGGCTACGCTCTGTGCTGAACCCATTTTAATAAAAACGCTTTGAAGTTGTTTTGTTTTTATTATATGGTGAATTAAAACTGCGCTCTGGGACCCGTTTTAAAATTGCACTTTCACTATTACACTTTTTTAAACCCTACACCTAAAGTATAGGGTATATTAACTTTGTTATGGTGTTTGTAACCACTAAAAGGAAGCGAGTTAGATATGGGCATGTGTATATATTCTGAATCAGGATAACCTCATGAGTCGATTTAACGATGTCCGTCCGTCCGTCCGTTCGCACGATGACTCAAAAACTAATAAAGCTATCTTGATGAAATTTATATAGTAGGTTACTAATTACGAAAGGAAGGCTAAGTTCAAATCTGGACAAAATCGGTCCATGGGTTCGGATTCTGGAAGTTTCCGAATGATTCCGGAGCAAACGAGATTATCTCCAAAACCAACAAAGATAGAATCTTTAAATTTAGTACAATGATGTTCCTTCCCATTCGCTTTATGTCTCTGAAATTTAAAAGGATTTTGTCCATGGGTTTGGATTTTGGAAACTTCTGAACGAGCACTAGAGCAAATGAGATTATCTCCAAAACCAATAAAGATATAACCTTCAAATTTGACAGAGTGGTGTTCTTTCATGTTCAATTTAAGTCTCTAAAATTTGAGAGGATTTGGTCCATGGGTTTGGATTTTGGAAACTTCCGAACGAGCACCAGAGCAAATGAGATTATCTCCAAAACCAACTAAGATATAACCTTTAAATTTAGCAGAGTGGTGTTCTTTCATGTTTTATTTAAGTCTCTGAAATTTGAGAGGATTCAGTTTATGGGTTCTTATCTTGGAAGCTTCCGAACGACCCCAGAGCAAACGAGTATATCTCCACAACCAACGAAGATAGAACCTTTATTTTTAGTACAAGAGTGTGCTGTTATATTTCCTTTTCTATAAAATTGGAAACTGACATTTGAAAGAATTTGAACCATGGGTTCGTATTTTGGACGCTTCCGAACGAGCCGCAGAGCAAACGAGATTATCTCCAAAACCAACAAAGATGGAGCATTTAAATTTTTTAAAATGATGTTCCTTCCCGTTTGATTTATGTCTCTGAAATTTAAGAGGATATGGTCCATGGGTTTTGAATTTGGAAGCTTCCGAAAGAGCCCTAGTGCAAATTAGATTATCTCCAAAAATAACAAAGATATAACCTTCAAATTTGGCAGAATGGTGTTCTTTCATGTTTGATTTAGATCTCTGAAATTTGAAAAAATGTGATCCTTGGGTTCGGATTTTGGAAGCTTCCGAACGAGCCCCAAAGCAAATGAGATTATCTCCAAAAGAAACAAAGATATAAGCTTTAAATTAGGCAGAATGGTGTTCCTTCATGTTTGATTTAAGTTTCTGAAATTCGTGAGGATTTGGTCAATGGGTTCAAATCTTGGAAGCTTCCGAAGGAGCCCCAGAGCAAACGAGTATATCTCCACAACCAACAAAGATAGAATCTTTATTTTTAGTACAAGGGTGTTCTGTTATGTTTCCTTTTCTGTAAAATTGGAAACTGACATTTGAAAGAATTTGAAGCATGGGTTCGTATTTTGGAAACTTCCGGACGAGCACAAGATCAAACGACCATATCTCCAAAACCAACAAAAGTAGAACCTTTAAATTTAGTACAATGATGTATGGCATGTTTTCTTTATGTTCCCGAGGTGGATTCTTGGGTTTATCTTCCTGAGATGGATGGATGGGTTCCTGAGATGGAAACTTGAAATTTTTTACAACGGTGTCAAGCATATCCCAAGAGGATGCCTCTTTTACATTCCTGAAATTCGAGTTGAATTCGAGTAGGGTATTAATAAGTCGGTTGCATCGACTTACTGTTACATTTACTTGTTTTTTTTTAATAGGGATACTGTCTGCCAGACTCAGCTAGACATTAAGCAATTTTAGTCTCTTTTCATTTGAAAAGTTGCTATATTCTTTTTTTTTTTTTTTGAGTTCTTATTATATTTTGTTTTTTTTTATTTCACTATTTTATTACATTTATGTATGCTTCCTAATTTTTTTCAATAATTAACACTGTTTTAGTGTATATAATCCATATTCCATACCCCACACCTGACACCAATGTATAGTTTTTGGATATTCTTTTGTGTAAGTAAGTATGTTATGAATGAATAAGTAAAATTGTTTATAATGTTAATAATGCTTTTAATTATATTTTTATTTGTAATTATTTTAGTTCTAATTTTACACTATTATTCTACTATTACATGATTATTATTTGAACTTGCACTTCAACTTTTTAACTTCTAATGTCCTCATATCTATTATTGAAAAGACTTTTATAACTTATTTTCTTACATATACAAAAGAATAGAATTTACAAAAATAGATCATGCTGGCAATGCAAACCAATTTTTTAAAAAGAAGAACTAAATTCATTCAATAATTTACTTCAAAATTGCAATGTGATCATTCTTATTTCATATCTTAAAAATAACCTATTTTTCTTTGCAATTAGTTCTACTTTCATAAATTTAAAAATGACCTTGTTATTTTTTTTAATTCTTAAAAATAACAAATCAAAAATAACATATGTAAACCATATGTTACATTATACTTTAACCTACTTATACTTATTACTTATTGAAAGTAAAATAATAATAAATTGGAGTGGCATATTACATTATCTTCTGTCATCTCTTTTAATGGTAGCTTATTATTGCTTATTATTCATCCATTGCTTATTATTCATCAATTCGTTCTAGAATGTTTTTAATTTATTCATTTAATTTGTTTAAATTAATCATCTTTATCATCTAAAGCTAGCATATCCATGCTTCGACCAAAGCCTTGATATGGATTACCATTTATCATTATTGGTACCATAATATCTCCGCTTTTGATATATGTCTTATAACTAATATAATTAATATCATATTGTAATATATAATGAAATAATAATAATAAAACACAATTCTAGTATAAGATAATAGATGGCGTTGAAATAGAAAAAACGTCTCACGGTCTTGTACAATATCTACAGCCGACAAATCAAAGGTTAGCGAAAGAATTGATTCCCGAAATTAAAGCTTAGTCAAATAGTATTATTAATGAATGCCCTGTGCTCCTATAAGAGGCGCAAAGAAAAAAAAATAATTTCAGATGTCAAGGTACATTATGTTTTATGATAATTGATATATCTCATGTTATCTAATATGATATATCTCATGTTCGCCTTAACATTTTTTCAACCTGTAAACGCCATTTGACAGGTACTTTTTTACCTTTGTAAATTACTCTTAAAATTATAAAAAAAATTTAAATTTAGTATTTAAATTTACCGTTATGTGGAATTCAAATTATCTATGATTTTTCTACAATCATAACTCCGAAACGCTTTTAGATAGGGGCTTGAAATTTGGAGGGCAGAAAGAACTTTTAAAATTAGTATAAATTTTCCCAGAAATTTTTTTTGTACCACTCCTTATTTATGAGCTATTAGAACTCAAAAAATGAAAAATACCAAACACCTGTAACTTAGGCACCTGTACACAGTTTACTTCGACACATAAAAATAAAAGCTCTATTAATATATTTTTACTTGCGCTAACAGTTTCTTTTAGTTGTATAGGGTTCCAGAGTTACAGCCCCTCAAAATTGCAAAAGAGCCCCACTTTCAGAGGTATATATCTCAGGCTCTGAGTAGTAATTTTTCAATTTAAAAACACTGGAAGACCAAAAATATTCTTACCTCTATAAAACAATATCAAAATTATGTAATATAATTTACTCGTAATTTACTGTTCAAATTTACCGTTATGTGAAAACTAAACTTTGCATGATATTTATTATTTCATAACTCCGGCACGCTTTGAGATAGGAACTTGAAATTTTGAGACAAGAAGGAACTTAGTTTAAATTTCCTATAGAATTAGTATAAGTTTCCTCAGAACATTTTTTACCACCTGTTTAAGAACTATTAGAATTCAAAAATTGAAAATATCCTATTTTTAGACACCTGTAACTTAGGCACCTGCACAAATTTTTCTTTTGGAAGATATAAAAGTTAAAGCTCCAGTAATATGTTTTTACGTGTATTAACGGTTTTCTTAGTTATGTAGGGTTCCGGATTTACAGCCCCTCAAAATTGCAAAAGAATGCTATTTTCACATTTTGTTTTATATGAAATTTTCAAATTTTGTTGCAAGTCACAATTCTAAACAGTTTGTATTATCTTTTGGAAACGTGCGCTTTTAAAAACCGTTGGTGTACATTCTGCCTTGTTTCTTATTACATGAAATTTTCAAATTTTTGTGCAAGTTACAATTCTAAACAGTTTGTATTGTCTTTTGGAAATGTGCTCTTTTTTTAACTGTTGGTTTACATTCTACCTCGTTTAATTTTAGGATTGGTGGATTCGTTGATGTAGTATTGTAGTCTTTAATATAATAAATGCATTTTCACAGTCTATTTTTCATTCGATTTATTTATTTCATTATATTTTCTTTGTTAAATTATTTAGAGGTTTAGCGGTTTGTGAATCTCCAATAATAATTTGCAATTTCTTGTGTCGTCAGGATTGGAACTTAAACCGAACAGTGGTATGGTAAGCGTCTAGACGGGTGAGACGCGTGTATTTATTATCTCTTATTTAATTGTCAGTAGTCTACTACTAATCTCTATTTATTTTGGTCATGTGCTGATTTTTAGATACTACTAACAGAGATGAGTTGTAAGGACTATTTGATGGTTCTACCAGTTTATTTTTTATTAGTTCTTTTAACCACATTTTATATTTCGTTTATTTGTATCAGAGGAAACCTGTAGATTTTAATGTATGTCGATTTTCTATCTTGTAAAACTATTGCTATGTATAAAAGTTAATATGTGCCAGTTTGTCGTTATTTAGGTGGAATATGTCTGCAGAATGTTTACACATTTCTGTTACTCAATCTTTTGCTTGTTTTTTTTTTTTTTTTCTTTATTTTAATAAACAATTTTAAAGTTTATATACAATTTTAGTTTTACTTTAATTCTAAGTTAGTAATTTAAAAAACAAAATATTTAATTTGTATATAAATAATGTATAATGGTATACGACCGTAGCGTATTATGTCTGGTCTTATTATTTAGTTATAAATATTGTTTGACATTATTTCTAATTTATATCACAATTTCATTTCTTATTTCTACAATATCTTGATTTCGATTAATTAATTAATAATCAGAAAACTTTTGACTATCATTTCTTTACATAATTTACAATTAATAATTTTTCCAAAAGTTGAAAATAGATGAGAACAAAAACGTAGAAGACGTAGTATAAAATTAAAATTAAAAAAAAACGAGGAAGAATACAGTTGACTTTGTCAACTCTTAGATACCCGTACGAACCGTTAGTATGTTCACAGCCTGTCACTCTGCTTACAATATTATTTTTTTAATATTTTAGTATTTTAAAATAATTTGGGTGAATTTTATAATTTCTAGAACTATGGGTTGTACATATATTCAAACTATATGTTTATATGTACATTCTTCAAAAGCAGATTCTAACCTTCCACATAACGATTATCAATCCAAAACTTTTTCAAATATTCTATAGTACCATTTAATACTAAGCGGTAAATGTATATTAAATTTACTTAGTACAAAATAGTAAATATAATTTTAAATATTATATTATATTATATTTAAATATTCCATTGACAGAATAATTTCTTATAAGTACAATAAAATACATATATGTATGTAAATACGGCGCTATATAATATACATCTATACTCTTATCATTCATTCATTAGTGACATATACGATATGTAAATAAACATGATATTATATAAGTATGTATATATATCAATATCATATAAATAAAAATTCTTCAAGCAACCGTTATGTTGTTTATTTAATTACATTTTTTTGTACTACGCATTATATCCTCAACAATTTCAAATTATCGAGTAAAACAAAATGGAAAAAATTCGTTAAAGAAATTTGTTAGAAAATTTGAAAAAATCAAGTAACACTTTCGTCAATTATAAAGTAACCCTATATTATTAAAAAAAGTTGTTAACAGAAATAAAAGTATAATGTTGGAGCTTTAATTTTAAAAAATTTTAACAGGTGTTTAAAAATAGGAAATTTTCAGTTTTTGACCCCTTACAGCTCCTAAACGGGGGGTGATACAAAAAAAATTTCTGAAATGACTCATACTAATTTTCAAAGATCTAACTTCTGTCAAAATTTCAAGTTTCCAACTTTAACCGTTTAGAAGATGGATTTAAAGAATTTTGCAAAATTTGAGTTTCGCATAACGGTAAATTAAGACACCGTATGCCAAAAATATATATTTATTGTATATATACTTTTAAAGCTAATGAAAGTAGTAATAGTTTGGCGTTTTCAAAATGAAGATATACCTTATACAACTTGTGCTATAACAATTTAAATATAGAGCTTTTTTGAACCTTTGGGGAGCTGTAGCTCCGTAACGGGTGGGGCTAAAAAAAAAGTTATTAAAAATAAAATTAATATTTTTGTGAGATCTATCTGTAGTTAAAATTTCATAGCTCTATTGCAAAAAAAATGTGGGGATCTAAAAGTTAGGTGTTCGAGAGCTACCCTAAGGCTTGGTCCAAACTCAACCAAAAAAAATAGGGAACCTACAAATTACTCCCAGAATATTTTGTGTAAATTTCAAGATTCTAGCTTTCTTAGTTTTTGAGTTAGCGTGCTGACGGACGGACGGACGGACATGGCTTAAAAGTCTTAGAATTTTTTTCTGATCCGATCCATACCTTTGAAGGTATATCTAGCTCGCTTATTTCGAGGTGTTACAAACAGAGGAGTAATTTTATTATACCCGATCCTATCGTACGGGTATAAATAGACTAAAATTATAAATTATCTTAACTAAATGCGTAAAAAAAAAAAAAAAAAGTAATGAAACTACAACTGATTATTTGCTATAATAAAGGGTGTTCAAAATTGAGGTATCATTTTAATTTTAATAAAAAAAAACTTTTTTTTTGAAATATTAAATATATTTTTATTTTAATTTATTACAAATAGGTTCCGGTTAATAATGAAAAATTATATCGGCCAAGTGGCCCCCTCTACTACTTCGTCAGGCTTCCAATCTTTTACCAAAATTCTGAATCACGTTGTTCAATAAACTGTTCTCAATGGTTGAAATCTGTTCGATAATGTTGTTTTTAAGCTCTTGAATTGTTGTGGGATTATTGCTGTACACTTTCGATTTCACAAAACCCCACAAAAAAAATCCAACGGTGTCAAATCGCACGATCTTGATGGCCACATCACTCCTCCTCTACGAGAAATAATGCGATCTTCGAACTTTTCCTTCAAAAGATCCATAGTTTCTCTTGCTGTGTGACAAGTGGCACCGTCCTGTTGAAACCACATATTCTCTACGTCCAAATCATCAATTTCGCGCCACAAAAAGCTTCGGATCATCTCCCTGTAGCGATTTCCATTGACCGTAATCGCATTTCCATTTGTGTTTTCAAAAAAATATGGTCCGATGATTCCTTCTGACCACAAACCACACCAAACCGTAACTTTTTGTGGATGTACTGGTTGCTCTAAGATAACCCTTGCATTCTCTTCACCCCAAATGCGACAATTCTGTTTATTGACGTAGCCATTGAACTGGAAATGAGCATCGTCGGTGAAGATTATTTTGTTAAAGAAATTCTCATTTTCTTCTTGTTTTTCGATTGCCCAAGAAACGAATTGCCGACGTAATGCATGGTCAGTTGGTTTTAATTCTTGCGTCAGCTGGATCTTATAAGCCTTTAAATGGATTTCACGATGCAAAATGTTGAATAATGTGGATGGTTTGATGTTTAATTGCTGCGAACGATGACGAATGGAAGTTTTTGGATCTTCTTCAACACTTCTGCTCACAGCTGCTACATTCTCGGTTGAACGGCCACTACGATGATAAATGTTGCCTCTGTTATCAAGAACAGATCCAGTTTCTAGAAATTTATCAACCATCAGCTTGATGGCACGATTTGTTGGAGCATTTTCTCTACCAAATTTTGTTCGAAATTTCCTAATTACATCTTGAAAACTTTTACCATTTTCAAAAAATGTTGTAATAACAAAAACACGTTGTTCCTTCGTGTAACGTTCCATATTAACTAACCGGAATGTATTTAGAATATACCTAAAGAAACTTCGTATAAAAATTCCAGGTAGAAAAAAAATGGCGGCAAAATCAAAATGATACCTCAATTTTGAACACCCTTTATATTGCACTATGTCTTTTTTAAACACACATATTTCACTGATAGATGTTATTGCTAAAGGCAACTCATTGAAAGCTTTTAAACAATTATAAAGACAATTTTTCTTTTGTTGTTCAGTTTTAAAAATTGATAAATAGAAGTTAGTTTATTTCTCGTATTGTGATTATGAATATCGATCATACGGTTAAGAATGAAACACCATTTATTTTATTGTTAATTATTTTAAAAGCTGTGAGAAACAATTATTTTTTAAATATATTAGCAAAACTTAGATATCTGCAATTGTAAAGAGATGCAGAAGGAAAACTTGTTGGCAATCCGTGTATTGTTTTGATAGCCTTCTTATTCAAAATATCTAACTTCCTTAGAAGATATTGAGAAGAACCACTCCAAATTGGATTAAGATATGTTAAATTAGATAAAATGTAAGAAGAGTATATGACAAATAAAGTTTTATCTAATAGAAAATTTCGTAACCTTTTTAGGATAAAAACGTAAGGTGAAATTTTTCTAGATATGCAGTCAATATGCTCATCCCATTTTAGACTTTTATCCAATATTAAACCTAGATAGTTAAACTTATTGACAACTTCGATTGTCGAATTACTAAATGTGAAATTGGTGCTTTGAAACTTTTTGTTATGGAATAATAATATTTTAGTTTTACTTATATTTATAGAAAGTTTGTGCTTTCTTAGCCAAATATTGATTATTTGAAAAGTCAAAAGCTTTTTTTATTGTTGAGTATCTGTTATTATTGTTGTTGAGTATCTGTTATTTTCATTGGTATTTTAGTTTTGAAGCTTAATTTATTCTACTGACATATTTCGCAAGAAGATATGTCTTATTACAATTTGTTTCATATTTTTAAAATAAAATCTTTGTTTAAGTATTTGTAACGTACGATTTACACCTTGTTGTCCAACGATAAGACTGTGGTGAAATTCTTCTAAAATAGCTTTAATTTCCGTAGAATGTAAGAGTAGTAACTTCATTTTCGATTATGTTTTAATTGAGTTTACTATTTGATATTATGCCTTGATTTGCTGTTAATGTAACGTTTAATGTAATGTTTTTAGATATATTATTTGTATCAGAATTGGAATTTTTACTTTTAAAATTATTAGAATTTTTATTTTCCATACCATTGAATTCATTGATTTTGTTATTTTGTCATCTAGTAATCACATTTATGTTAGATATTTCTAATCTTGATAATGCATCTGCATTTGCATTCAAGTAACCTGATTTATGGATAACACAATAATCGTATTCTTCTAATTTAATGCGCCAGCGCATAATTATAGAAGTTGGATTATTAATATTATAATTCTTTAATGCTTCAAGTACTTGAATTAATTTTTGATTACGATCTACGATATTTTTACCATAGATAACTATATCATCTAGGTACACAAAACAACTGATCCCTTGGAGACCGGCTAAATCTGTCATGGCCGTCGCTTATCCAACACAATAATTATTTATTGAATATTATTTTTCTTTTCTAAATAAAATACAAAATTATGAAAATTATTATATTTTTATTTTATTACTTTATTTTATTTTCCAATAATTTTAAATATTTTAATAAATTATTGTTATACATTTTTTTTTTATAATTTCTTTGTTTGCTTTCTATTTAAAGGTAATTTAAATGCATTAATTTTTTTTTTTTTCTTACACTATTTTATTTTAATTAATTGCATTAAAATTTCATTATATTCTTTTAAACACAATTTTTTTTCTTCTTATAACTTATAATTAATTTCATACATTTTTTTTGTAGCTTAAAACTTAACTTATTTTTTTGTTAATAAATACACATAAATTTAGGCACACTTAAAATATATACACAATTTGGTATAATTCCTTCTACGTTGAAATTGTAACACTGTATAATTAATTTTTTATTATAATTGTTTTTATTATTAATATATTATTATTAGCTTTAATTTTTATTTTTCTATTTCTAATTTTTTATTTTTTTTAGTTTTACTAATTTAAATTATTTAAATTCGCAAACATTGTTTTTGTTTACAAACGTGCGGCTGTACTATACGTCAAATGATCAAATAATAGATATCCCTCCTTTTCTTACATTCACATTTTTTGTGATAGATTATATTGCTTCTTATTCTATTAATTTTCTACCTCATTTTGCTATGTTTACATTAAGCATTATTTAAGTATCGCGTTTACATTACCCGTAATTGACTTTGAGTTGCACTTGCTTTCGATAAGGAATTAAAAACTGTTGAAAGTATTTTGCAAACATTTTGTTATCTGTGGTGATTATTAATGCTTAATATTAATATTGATTGTTTATCTTTTAATATTAATTAATTGGTGATTAAATGCTAATTATTGATTATTTATAGATCATTGCACTCAATGTTAAAATTCAATTAACTTTGGTTAATTTTTAAACACATCACATTTTTTAAATACTTGAATCTTTTGGTTTTTTAGCTTTTTTTCTTTTTGTTTTTCGATTATATTATTTATATAGTTTCCAACCCATTATTGCTATTAATCATTGCTAAATCACTCTTTATGTTAGAAATGATGTCGCTTACAGCGTTCTCCACAAATATAAGTGTTCCAAACAAATGTTCCACTACATTTCGATTAAAATCATTGTTGCTAGGCACGTCATTCATTTATGTTATTTATACAGGTCTCCAAACTCTAGTGAACTGGAGTCTATTTCGGAGATTGAAAATCTCATCAACCAGATTAAGCAATTTTAGAATTAAACCCAGAATCTGAAATTGTGTTGGCTGTTGATTTCAATATCCACAATAGAAACTGGCTTTACTATTTCAATGACAATTCTCTCGGTCAAAACTTAATTGGGAAAAAAGTTGAGCTTTTCGCTTCATTATTCTATCTTACTCAACTTGTTCAAAATACCACTAGAATTCCTGGCCGTGTAGACCAGCTTGGTCATCTACTGGACGTGTTTCTGACTACACACCCTGAGAAATATAAGGTCTCAGAAAGCTCTCCTCTTAGAGAGCTCCTCACCTCCAGCTCATCGTTGCCCCAGTCAATACAAAGACCATGCAGTCTTCCTGAATATACCAATGACATATTAGTCATTTAGTGAAATAATTATTGTTCTACTGTTTCTTCTTATCCATTTATTTGTATCATATTTAACTCTGTGCTGTTTCTTTCTTTCTATTCTTGCCGCGTACTTTTGTAGTGGTTCTTGTGTCTAAACGCATATTAGTTCTGCTTGGATGGTTGTATAAAAATGTTTCGTTAAATACTTTGGTAAATTCTGTTAAAGTTTTTGGTTTTGTGATATCTATTAGTCTATTTTTTTAGTTTGCAAGTAAGTCGAGTGTTATATATTAAATCAAAAACATTAGTTGGTGGTTTTTGTGGCTTTATTAAGATATTTTGTTAAGTTTCTTAGTTAACAAATTAATTCGGTAATTTGTATTTATCAGCATCGAATAGTGGAATGATTTTAAATGTTTTATCAATATCGAATTGGAAAAATGTTTTAACTATGAGTTCTCTATTGTTTAACTGACTTAATTTTTTTTTTCGAAAAATTTTGTTTTTATATTTTCTGCTGTTCTGATATACACTTTTTCTAGAAAAAAAGTTTTTGATAAATGTTTTACTTTTTTCTACAATTTGATTTAGAATTTAAATCTTTTCAATATAATTTTTAAGTATTAATATTTCATCTAATCTAGACATTAATATAAAAAAACATTTTTGGAAATTACATTTAGTTATTTTTATTTTGGTTTTAATTAAAATTTATTTTCTTTTAACTTAAAGTTATTATAATTATACGATTTGAATTTTATTACATTCATGTTTTTGTTTACTTATTTTCTAAATGTAAGAAATTAAAATTATTGTATTTTTTTTGTTATAGAACTTTATTTGTTAAAGTCCAATCTTCGACAGTACTTTTATTCTTTTTCTTTAAAACACATGGTTAGCCTTGACATTGAAAAAGGCACAGATCAAAAAAACTATTACAGTTAATTTTACTCAATTAAAATATTTTATAAATCATGTGTTCACAGTAAGTAATTTTGAAGTATTGACTTCATATAAGTTTACAATACTTAAATTTTAATTAACAAATAATTAAAACATAATTAACAATATTTTAAATCAATTACCTTACAGTTCGGACAACCTGATATAATGATCGCCTCGATTATAACAATTTTTTTTTTTTTTTTTTTAGTTTTCCTAATTATTAAATAATATATTAATTCATTTACTTTAGTTTACTATAATAAGAAATAGTATATTAATAATATTTTAATTCATTTAAGGTTTTAATCTGTTTTTTTGTGTTTATGCGTTATCATAAATTTACATAATTTACTTTAATATAATTAATGTTTAATTTAATTTCTAATTCATAAATTTACATAATTTACTTTTGGTTTACATAATTTTCATAAATTTCCATAATATTCATAAGTTTACATAATTTTCATAAGTTTATATAAATTTTTTTTTTTTTTTTATAAGTTTACATAATTTTTCATAAGTTTCAATAAGTTTTTTTTTTAAGTTTTCATAAGTTTTCATAAGTTTATATGTTGAATCGGTGTTGAATTGTCGCTTTCAATTTTTTGTAAGATATGAACAGCTTTAACATCACAATCTTTAATTTGGTGACCAATTTTACCACAACGATAGCAAGAACCTTTTTGTCTGACAGCTTGAGGACATTTAGATATTATATGGCCAAATTGATTACAATTGTAACACTTGATTGATTTAGCATCCTTGTTTGTTGTACTGAAATCTTTTATTTGTATGGAAGCATTTGTTTTATTATTAATAAATTGAAAAGAAGAAGACTGCCGTTTCATTTTGTTTTGAATTTATATTTTTTTTTTTGTACAGAATTCACATAAATTTATGATATATTTTATAAAATATAAAAGTTCTTTTTCACTAATAAATTCAATTCGAAATAAATTCAAAGAAAAAAAATTTTTTTTTTTAAATTATTTTAAAATGTTTTAAATGTTTTAATTATAAAATTTGCGTTAAATTTAAAATATTTGATCTCATAAAAACTTATAATTTGTTTTTTCAAAAAATTTATTTATTTCATAAAAATTGAAAGTTTTAAATTTTTTTTTTCCCACTTCTGATTTTGGGGTATATCCCACTTCTGATTTTGTAAGAAATTCAAATTATTGTACTTTTTTTTGTTATAGAACTTTATTTGTTAAAGTCCAATCTTCGACTGTAGTTTTGTTCTTTTTCTGTTTTTCTGTTTTCTGTTTTGTTTAGGGATGTGGTTTCCCACCTTTCTTTTTAACGTTTAATATTTTATTTTTCTTTTATGTCAAAAATCGAAAGGAGGAGTGATAACAAACACAAAAATTGAAATAAAAGACGTACAACTTACAACAACGAATAATTTATCTAAAAATCCTTGTTTCTATTAGTTATGATGACGAGAATTTTATGCAAGTCTTTTCTTTCTTTTATGTTTGTTATCACTCCTCCTCTCGATTTTTGTAGTTTTGTCATCAGCGCCCGATCTAGTTATTAGGGGCCCAGGTGCAAAAAAGATTTTTGGGTCCCTATCGCAACTAATTAAAAAAAACTGTTAGTAAAATAAAATAATAAGTTTTATTCATTTATAACACAACAAAACATAACATACAAAAACAAAAACATAAGTAATCATAGAGTAAATTAATTCACAATTTACAATTTGGAAAGTATATTATTATAGTAAAAACAAGTAAATGTAACAGTAAGTCGATGCAACCGACTTATTAATACCCTACACCTGAATAATTCGAATTAAATTAAAAATCCATAAGTTTTTTTGGCAGCTGCTTGAACTCCTTTGTACTAAAAATAAAAGTTCTATCTTTGTTGGTTGTGGAGTTATACTCGTTTGCTCTGGGGCTCGTCCGGACGCTTCCAAGATTTGAACCCATGGACCAAATCCTCACAAATTTCAGAAACATAAATCAAGCATGAAGGAACACCATTCTGCCTAATTTAAAAGTTATATCTTTGTTGCTTTTGGAGATAATATCATTTGCTCTGAGGCTCGTTCGGAAGCTTCCAAAATCCGAACTCACGGACCAAATCCTCTTAAATTTCAGAGACCTAAATCAAACATGAAAGAACACCATTCTGCCAAATTTAAAGGTTATATCTTTGTTGATTTTGGAGATAATCTCATTTTCTATGGGGCTGGTTCGGAAGCTTCCAAAATCCAAACCCATGCACCATATCCTCTTAAATTTCAGAGACATAAATCAAACGGAAAAAACATCATTGTAAAAAATTTAAAGGTTCTATCTTTGTTGTTTTTGGAGATAATCTCGTTTGCTCTGGGGCTCGTTCGGAAGCTTCCAAAATCCAAACCCATGGACCAATTCATCTTAAATTTCAGAGACATAAATCGAACGGCAAGGAACATCATTGTAAAAAATTTAAATGTTATATCTTAGTTGGTTTTGGAGATAATTTCATTTGCTCTGAGGCTCGTTCGGAAGCTTCCAAGATCCGGACCCATGAACCAAATCCTCTCAAATTTCAGAGACTTAAATAAAACATGAAAGAACACCACTCTGTCAAATTTGAAGGTTATATCTTAGTTGGTTTTGGAGATAATCTCATTTGCTCTGGTGCTCGTTCGGAAGTTTCCAAAATCCAAACCCATGGACCAAATCTTCTCAAATTTTAGAGACTTAAATTAAACATGAAAAACACCACTCTGTCAAATTTGAAGGTTATATCTTTATTGGTTTTGGAGATAATCTCATTTGCTCTGGTGCTCGTTCGGAAGTTTCCAAAATCCAAACCCATGGACCAAATCCTCTCAAATTTTAGAGACTTAAATTGAACATGAAAGAACACCACTCTGTCAAATTTGAAGGTTATATCTTTATTGGTTTTGGAGATAATCTCATTTGCTCTGGTGCTCGTTCAGAAGTTTCCAAAATCCAAACCCATGGACAAAATCCTTTTAAATTTCAGAGACATAAAGCGAATGGGAAGGAACATCATTGTACTAAATTTAAAGATTCTATCTTTGTTGGTTTTGGAGATAATCTCGTTTGCTCCGGAATCATTCGGAAACTTCCAGAATCCGAACCCATGGACCGATTTTGTCCAGATTTGAACTTAGCCTTCCTTTCGTAATTAGTAACCTACTATATAAATTTCATCAAGATAGCTTTATTAGTTTTTAAGTTATCGTGCGAACGGACGGACGGACGGACATCGTTAAATCGAATCAGGAGGTGATCCTGATTCAGAATATATATACATGTCCATATCTAACTCGCTTCCTTTTGGTGGTTAGAAACACCATACCAAAGTTAATATACCCTATACTTTAGGTGTAGGGTACAAAAAACCAAAAAAAAAATTGCATTTGCACAAAACTCTTCTTGCTTTTTCTTCAGCAAAAATAGATAGTAATTGTCTGAAATTTATATTTTTAGCTTTATCAGATTCAATCGATAGTAATGCTAAAGAACATAAATTTGACAGTTGACAAGAAAGGTTGATTTTTTTTATTGCGCTTTAATTGAAATTTTAAAAAAATTAATTTTAAAATAAATTAACTTTATTTCCCACTTTTTGCACTCACCGAAATAATCAATAAATAAATAAAGCAATTATTAATAATTTATAATATTAATAATTAATAAATAATACTAATTACTAAAATCACTGGGTCTTTTTGTGAAATTTAAATTTTGCATTTACATTTACATTCATATACATACATACTTACATAAATAATCCCAAAATATCAAAATTTGTGGAGATCAAAAAATGGATAAATCAAATCGGAAAACCAATGTAAATCAATGCTCGGTTTGTACAAAGAAGATCACAGGAAAATCAAAAGGAATATTATGTAGTGGTAAATGTCGTTTTTCTTTTCATGTAAAATGCGGTGGAGTTTCAGTTGAACTTTTTGAAGCACTGAAAAAGGGTGAAGCTTACTGGAGATGTTCAAAATGTTCATCTAATAGCAACAAATCGTTCGTAATAGAAGACGAAGAAGTAAATGACATAGAAATAATAGATGAAGAAGAAGATCAAAACAAAACTAATATTAGCAATAGATATGAAACACAATTAGTTGAATTGGAAGAATTATCATCTTTTGATCCAACTAACTGCAACATGGAAAAAATGGCGTCATACTTTAAATTATTGGGCTCTGTTGTTGTAGAAATAAGAAAATCAGTTGCTTTAATAATTGACGACATGTGCAAACAAAATCTTGCTATTCAGAAAAAAAAAAATTATTAAAAAAACGAATAGCAGTCACAGAGGAAACAAACAATAACTTGGATTTTAGGATCAATAAACTTGAATCCTTACTAGATCAATCAAAACAACATTCATTAAAAAATAATATTGTTCTTGCTGGATTACCAGAAATGATTGAAAATCCTACCAACACCATACTGGAAATTGCAAAAAAAATTAATGCTAACATAAATAAAGATGACATTTGTAATATATCGGCAATACAATCTAGAAGAGGAAACGTAGATGAAAAGCTAAAAAAAGCTAAAAATGAACTGCTGGAAAAAAAAAGGATTTATAAACATCTTTACACTGTGGATGTTAACATAAAAACGCAACGAAATAATGAGATTTTTTTTCGACACCATCTATCAACTCTTCAGGCTAAATTGTATCACGAAGCAAAACAAATTAAATTATCTTGTAACCTGCAATATCTCTGGGTCAAAAATGGTGAAATTTTCTTACGTGCAAATCAAACTAGTAAAGTATACAAAATTTTATCGTATAATGATATTAATTTTATTAAAAACACTCTTAGTAAACAATAAATTAAAACTTTATAAATCAACATTTTTTTACATCTTTATACATAATTATAAAATTATATACATATAATTTTAATATTGAAACTAGTTTCATGAATTTTTTATTTTGGTTTTTCTTTTTATATTCTGTAGCTACTAATTTATTACTAAATACAAAACATTTCAAATTGCATGAATTAACACTTAATTATACATTAAACTTAAATATTAAAGCTAGATTAAATTATATTTCACTTTTAAATCTTATAATTTTTTATTTATTATTTTATTTACTATATTTACAATTTTTTTACAATTTTCTATATTTACATTATTTACAATTATTTTATTTACAATATTTAAAATTTCCATTAACACTTTTTTACAATATAAAATTAATTTTTTACTTTGGCCAAAACAATACATCTGCCATCACAAACAAAAAACAAAAACTAATTAAATATTTACAATTTTTTTACAATTTTCTATATTTACAATTAATTTTTTTACTATATTTACAATTTCAATTAACACTTTTTTACAATATAAAATTAATTTTTTACTTTGGCCAAAACAAAACATCTTTCATCACAAACAAAAAACAAAAACTAATTAAATATAAATTTTATGACAGTTGTGTAGTTAACTAATTAAATATAAATTTTATGACCATTTAATATTCGATAGTCTCCATTTAATCTTGTATAATATTGTTTTTATGTTCTACTTTAATTTCTCTACATACGTACTTCTTCTAAACTGCATAAAAGTAATTATTTATTTAGACCATTCATTTTTCATAATATCAATTTTTTCAAACAAAATAAAACTGATTAAACATAAATTTTGTAACAGTTATGTAGACCATTTAATATGCGATTGTCTCTTTCATTTATTTTTGTACATTGTTTTTATATTTTATTTTACTTACTTACTTCATATCTGGGTGAATGTAATTAAATGTTTAGACCATTTAATATTATATATTTATCTCTCTCGTACAACTTTGTATAATATGCTCCATAGATATACTAGTAATATTAAATCTATGATATTATCAATGTTGCTTATTTTATTTATGGTACATAAATCTTTCACATTTATGTAAATGGATAGTGATAATAATGATAACCTAACAATTGATGATTATTTAAGTATCAAATATTTTACAGATATTGATAACCATGCAGTAAAAACTTTATACAAAAATAATATTAATATTCTGTACTTAAATATGCAAAGTTTAAGAAATAAACTAACAGATTTAGAACTATTAGTTGATTCATACCAATGCGATATCCATATTGTTGTCTTATCAGAAATTTGTATAAATAAATCAGAAAACCAATTTTTCAATTTGCCTGGTTATACAGCTTACTTTTCAAATCGCGCTAACTCATACGGAGGACTTAAGTAGTACTCTGATATTTGAAGAAGAATTTAGTAATTCGAACATTTTAATTGTAAAATTATTAAAACTTGACTTAAATATTATCGCAGTGTATAAAGCTCATGAAACGAATAACAGAGATTTTATTCACAAATTAGATGACTACACAACCATATATAAAAAGTCACTAATTTTAGGTGACTTTAACCTTAATTTAATAGATTTTAGGAGTTTAGATATCAAAAATTACACAAGCACACTTCTCAGTAATGGGTATATTATCTGTAATAAAAAAAGTGAAAAGTACGCAACCAGATATGGAAATAGTTCCAAAACGGTAATAGATAATTTCATTACAGATTTAACTAATACCCAATATTTCTTTCATATTCTTAATACAACACTTTCTGATCATCAGTTATTTTTCATAAGTATGAACAGACAGCCCGTAAAAGATCCAGTAAATGTAATAAAAACAGTATTAAATTATGATAAAATAGCTAATGATGAAATCTGGGGTAGACTTGACTCAATAAATAATTTTGATAGCTTTTATATACGAAATTACAAACTTAATTAAAAAATACACTCAAACAATTGTATCTAAAAGTCATGTGGAAAGTAAAAAAAAGAAATTATGGATGACTGATGAAATTAGGGAGACAATGAAAATTAGAGACTCTTTTTATAAATACTCAAAAAAATATCCAGAATGGACAAACACTTCACAACATTATACTACTTACAAAAATAAAGTAAAAATTTTAGTTTCCGATGCAAAAAAAAAATTTGTGTTTGAAGAGTTATCTCGAGACCCACAAAACAGTAGGAATTTATGGAATGTGTATAAAAAGTTAATGTTCAATAAAGTACCTTCCAAATCAGAAACTTCGATTAATGGACTCAAATGTGGCAATATAAACATTAATAATGATTTTGAAATAACCGAAACCATGAACGACTACTTCGTTAATGTGACAAATGAATTAAATGTTTCTCAAGATCCATTAGATAATGATTATTTAAGTCAATTTGCACACGTTATCCACCATCCCTTCGTACTAACCCCTACGAATATCGAAGAAGTTCATTCAGCAATAGGAAAATTAAAAGCAACGGCTGCAACTGGCTATGATACAATTTTAGCAAAATTTATAAAAAAATTTTGTTCACAATTAGAACCATTATTAGTTAAATTTATTAACTCAACTTTTCAAACTTACTCCCTTCCTGAATCGCTTAAAACTTCAATAGTTACACCTATCTTTAAAAATGGTGATAAATCATATGCATCAAATTACCGACCAATTTCGGTACTAAGCGCATTTTCAAAAATTTTCGGGATAATTATAAAAACTCGGTTAAATGTTTTTATGGATAAAAATAAAATTTTAAGTGTCGAACAATACGGATTTGAAAAACAATCGAATACAACATCAGCCTGTCTCGGCTTATCGCATTTCATTTCTAAAAATATTGATAGTAGGAAATTTGTTGCATGTGTCTTTTTGGATCTATAAAAAGCGTTTGATTGTATTGATCATGACATCTTAATATAGAAATTGTCAAAACTAAACTTCAATGCAAATCAGCTGCTTCTTTTCAAATCTTACCTAACAAATAGAAAAAGTGTTCGAATAAAACATCTGTTAAGTAATCCAAAAGAAATTAGTAAAGGGGTCCCACAGGGTTCTATTTTAGGGCCAGATTTATTCAAAATTTATATAAACGATTTGACAGAATTAAAACTAAAGGGGATGGTTCAGCTATACGCTGATGATGCGATGATAAAATATGCTACAATAAACGAGCTGGATCTAAAAACCTTTATTGAAAGTGACCTTAAAATAATTGAAGAATGGCTTGAAAAGCATCGTTTACTTCTAAACGTAAAAAAACTAAAATAATTTTATTTGGAAATAGAAATTTTACTAATACAAATTATTCATACAAAGGTAGCCCGATAGAAATAGTGAAGTCATTCAATTATTTAGGTCTTGTCCTAGACAATAAACTTAAATGGGATTATCATGCTGATCACGTTATAAAAAAAATAACTCCATATATATTTATTTTACGCAAACTTCGTTACTTTTTAAATGCTTCATTATATTTATTGTTCCTATATTCTGTCACATATTAATTATTTAAATCCAATTTGGAGTAGAACATCCCAAATCAATTTAGATAAACTCGATATTCTTCATAAAAAATCAATCAAAATTATAAATAAATACCCAAGAACATTTCCAACACATTTATACAGTTACACAGGGAACGGTATATTAGTCTAGCTAATATTTGTAAATATGAATTATATATGGTTGCATTCAAAATTATAAATAATTTAATAAAACATAACTTTATTTTGAATACAATGATTGATATACATAACTATAATACGAGGAATAAATCAAACTATTATTTAAGTCTTTTCAGAACAGAAAACCACAAAAGTAATTGTCTATACAACTGTCTTAAGGTTTATAACGAATTACCTAAAAAAATTAAAAATATTGCTAATATTAGCGTTTTTAAAAGAAAAATTAAAGAAATTGTGAAAGGTTAGTAAGAATTGCAATGCAATGTTAATAAATGGATAAATAAATGAATAAATTAATTGTTATAAAATATTATTGTTATAGTTGTTATGATAATTAATTATATTGTAAAATCACTTTTATTATTTTTTTTTTGAATTCTATTTTTTGTTAAAAACTGTCATATTATATTATCATATTAAATTATTAGACCAAACAGCTAAAGCTAAGGTCATTTAAGAATGTATAGGTTAGTTTTAAGATGGATTAATAAAGGAAGAAAAAAAAAAGCTGGCAGCCCTTATTGTGCAAAGTAGAACGAAGATAAGTTTTAATAAGTTTGAACGTACTAATATATATACTAAGAACGTACTAATATATAACGTACTAAGTATAAGTTGAAACGATCTCTCTGCGCTAGCAACGGTTACAGAAAAAATTAAAAATATACGCAACGCAATTAAAAGAAATTAGAAAAATATCAGAAAATTGTGGTGTTAAAAAATTTAAAACGTTTAAAAAAATTTTGCTGTCAAAATCAGCAGGAATAATGTTTCTAACTAAATAAATTTCTGATATTAAATCATCTGATACATCTCCAACATAAAATTACACAAATTGTTTACAAGAATATTGTAATTTCGAGTCCGCAAATTTGTCTTGTAATTTATATGAAACTAAGTCTTTTAATGGAAGAAAAAATTAAACTTTAAAATTTAAAACCGAGTTACCTGGCATTTAGTTGCTACAAATTTCATCGAATAAACGTTTTTTTTTTTGCGCAGTCGAATCTAGGGAAATTTTAGTTGAACTTAGTTTTTCTTAATTTTTTCAATAAAATATCAAAAAATTGTATGTTTTGCATCCTTTGGAGGTTCTTATTAATTGGGAACCTCGGTCCTTTGCATCCCCTGCACTCCTTTAGATCCGGTTCTGTCTGTCATTGTGTGTTTGTTATTTTTCTTTGTTCTCTCACAGTATTGTTCCAAAATTTTGGACCCTAATTTGAATTTTTCTTGATGTTCGGCTCAATTGGTTCCAATTTTGAAATTCTACAAATTTTTTTTTGAATTGCTTTACACAAGTTACACTTAACTTGTGTAGTTAATTTTGGAGTGTAGTTTTTTTTTTTATACAAAAACCACAAACTAGGAATATGATCTTTTGTACTTGAAGTACTTGTGATTACATGGGGTAGTATGTTAGAATAGGGGTGGAACAAATGATGATAATGGGGAGTTGAGGGGTAAATTGGAGAAGAATCTTTTGAGATTCTCCTTAAATTTTGGACAAATTGTAAATATCAAAACCGCCAACTTTTGGGAATACGGTGGATGGTAATAAATCACACATTTTTGCAGTTCTAACAACAAACGAATTGTATAACCAGTAGAGTACCACATTGGTAGTTCCATATAGTAGGAATGCGCATATGCTGCCCCACTTGTGGTGCTTTGGAACTGTTTAAGAGGAGGCATCAGTGATTTTATTTCAACTGAGCAAGTGTCAATACCTACAAAATATCTATAAAAAAGAGAAAGAGCTCCATATTACGACGGATGTCAAGCGAGGCTATAGTATTACTCATTAATTAGACGAATGGCGCGTTTTTGAACTCGATCGATAAAGTTTAAGGAAGTGGATGAGGCACCAGCCCAAATATGTGAGTTATTTTTCATCTTGGGTCGTATATATGTTTTATAGATTTTGGACAGGTTCTTTGAAGAGAAATAGGATTTACACCTAAAGAGAAAAGCCAAGCATTTGGCAGCACTTTTCGATATATCAAAAATATGATCATTCCACATCATTTTTTGATTTAGCTGCATGCCCAAAAAAATGTTCAGGTTTTCCGATCGGAGCACGATTTCCCCAAGAAAACTCAGATTAGCATTGGGTTTTGAAAGAATTAAATACGATTTTGTTTTTGGAGACCCAACTAGTGACTTTGGTTAGATCATCGTTAGCCGTATTGGTCATAGACAGCCCAACTCTGTCAATTTCGGGGGTTGTGGCATTTGACTTTCTCGGAAAATTATAAGATGCCACCAGAGTGCTGTCGTCGGCGAAGCTGTGAATTGGATTGAAGATAGAAGATCATTGATAAAAATCAAAAAGAGAGTAGATATTAAGACGGATCCTTGTGGAATGCCAGCGTTTATTTGAAATGTGTCACATGTGTAGTCGTCGACCAGAACACGAATACAACGATTCGAAAGATAGTCTTCAATCCATTTTCATAAAATTGCACTAAGACCTAGAGCTTAACATTTGTTCAACAGAGCCATAGTCGATCAAAAGCTTTCGAAATAACGAGAGCAATAACAGTACATTCACCAGAGTAGTGAATGCTGCTGTTAAGTTTACCACTGATTTATGTTATAAGATCACTAGTGGATCGGTTGCTTCTAAAACCGTATTGGCGTTCATGTAAGATATCCCTATTGTCTAAATATTTCTTGAGCCTAGAGTTGATAATAGTTTCCAAACTTTAGAAATAACTTTAGAAATGATCGAAATGATAGCTATGGATCTATAGTTTGAGGGTTCGCTTTTGTCACCTTTTTTGGGAATTGGCGAAACATGAGCAACCTTCCACTGACTGGGATAGATACCAGTCGAAAACGAAAGGTATTGCGCAGAGGTTTCGAAATGGAGAAGGCAGTATTTTTTAGAACCATGGCGGGGATTCCATCAGAGCCAGTGAACTTTTTATCATTCAGATTCTTCAGAACTTTCACTACAACACGATTCCTGAAGTTAATCTTTCCAAATCTACACGACGGATCAACTTCAGGAATTATTGGTGGAAGTTGAGTTATAGGAAGGAGTGTGGAATTTGAAGCAAAAAGTCTTGCAAACAAGTTGGCTTTACCAGCCGAATCTGATATGATAGAGTCATTATTATCAATCAAGGGAGGAAATGAAGATTTACAAAAGTTCTGCTTGACATATTTTACAAATGTTCAAAAAGAATGATTGCAGTTGGGTTCGTTGAGAATTTTATGCTTCAACCTCTGGTTATGCAGGAACCTTTGTTGATTGGTAATTTTTTTACAATCATTTCGAGCCATTTTATAACTTCTACGTGATAACTCCGAGACATTAGCCTTGTAAAGTTTAAATTTTTCCTATTTATTTTTGATGGCCCCTTTGCAAATGTCATTAAACCATGACTTGGTATTTGGTTTAACAGACTTATACGATTTATGTATGAACAGTTTCATACCTAGCATTATAATTTTACTAATGGCATCAGCAAAAAGATCAACATTTCTTTGACGAATACAAGACTATTCTTTTTGGGGTTATGCTTGGACTAGCAGATATACCTCCTGGTAAACTTGTTTTAAAAAGGCAATGATTTTATTTTTCTTGATTTGTGGTTGGAAATAAGTCCAGAAGATGTTTATTATTGCCATTTTGATCTGGAACCCTCGTTGGGTTCCTAACAAGTTGAGAAAGTTGGAAGAGATTCGAAAATAGTTCAACTTGCCTGCCTTCTGGTGAATTGTGAATAGAATTTGTCTAGGTAGTCCAACACTACAAGCTACCTCCTGAGGAGGCCAGTAGTGTTTGGATGGATGAAACACTCCAAAATTAACTTCATTTTCAATCTGATTTTCATTTTCATTTCATTTTCAATACTGCTGCACGTTGTAATCCACTGATGGCGTTGACTCTGTGGTAAAATAATAATAATAGTAATAATAATAGTACAATTAAATAGTATAATAAATAGTACAATAATAATATAACAATAATTATAATAATAATAATAGTAATAATAATAATAGCTACTACAGTGGGGGTATCTTTGGTTATATCATGCAAGTAAGGTGTTATATACTGCTGCACGTTATAATCCACTGATGGCGCTGACTCTGTAGTAAAATAATAATAATATTAATAAAAAATATTAATACCAATAATAACAGCCGCTACAGTGACAGTGGGGGCCTTCAATAGTTGCCTCATGTAGTAATATATACTACTACTACATGTTGTAACTATTGTGACGGCTTTAGTCACTGTTAGCAAAATAATAATAATAGGCGGATTCATTGTTTCCTTACAGTCCCACTCCCAATTCAATGTTTCCGTATCCATTTTCCTATCCTTTCCTATCCCTACTCCCTAGCCAATATACTGCGTTCACAGGTAAGGGTTTCATCCCACTATATTGGCTAAAGGGGGAGGTGGGTTTAGTCAGTAAGAATCTGGCACCACCAAGGGGAAATTGGAAGATTTCCACCTCCCTTAGGAAAAAAAAAAAATCTAAAAAAAAAAATAAGAATGTTAATGATGGTATGAATATCATGTTGAAATGGATTCGCTCATAAATGAAGGTTTTTTCTTTTATTTCTATTAAAGGTGTTATAAAATTTTTTTGTATATTCAAAAAATTACATACTTAACTTATGTTAGTTTATTCTTTTATAAAAAAAATGTTTGATTTTGTTATTGTTCATTAATATATTTAAATATGTTTACTGATTTTAATTTATTTAGAAAAGTAGATATTGCTTTTATGTTATTATAAGTGGCGTGCATTAAAATTTCAGTAGGGTTTTTGTTTTGAAAAATGTCTGCCCTAATTTGTGAAGTTATTACAAAATTGACAAACTGGCTGTTGTTTGCCTTTAAGATGTATGAATGCGATATATGAGTGTTTCAGACGTAATTTAATGAAACATTTATTCATCAAAGTTGAGGTTGAGATGGGTGAAAAAAGTGGACCTAAAACTGATCCTTGTGGCACTCCCTTCTTGTTTATTCCCAAATTCCTCAAGATTTGTGGCATCTTCACTTTTAAAAATTGGCGTAACAACGGCTTTTTTTAGAAAATCAGAAAAGGAGTGTGTTATAAAAGAGTTGTTTATGAATTTTACCAAAATGGTTGCTAACCTATCTAAATATTTTTTCGTGAATTTAGCTCAGCCCATCGCAACTGTTGCAGGTGACAGTTTTAAAGAATGAACCGGAGAATTTACTTCCTCTACCTTCACTAAATCTAAACTAAAATGATTATATACATTTCGAGCGAAGTTATTAAGATTAAGATAATCATATTCAATTTCTCCGTCTGATATATCTAAGGTATCTGTTATCGTAATAAAAAATTTGTTCATTATATTACTTATATGATAAGAATTAGATATAATCTCATTATTGTAATTAATAACTTTTAGTTTGCTTTCACAAATATTAGGTGCCTTATTTAGCATAATATATACTTATATACCATCCACAAGTTTTTGGGGTTGCCTGAGTCTTTCAAAATTTGTTGAGAATAATAATTAGCTTTAGCAGTTGAGATCAAAGTTCTTACTTGGTTTTTATATAGATCATTTGGGTACTTTTTTTTTTTAAGTATTTATAAAAAGAATCACGGATCATCAAATTTCGAAATATTTCTTCCGTCATCCATTCATGTTTTCTCTTAAAGCTTTTATACGAGAAGTCCTAGCGTGCATAATAACTAATTGACCTAAATGATGAGCAATCTCACTAAATCTTTCACACCCATTTAAGTTTTGCCAAATATAATCATTGCTTACAGTATCGTAATTTAGAGCAGATTTTAATTTTAGCGACATCATCTTTCTTTGGCTTTTGGTCGATACTAATAAAAAACATTTTGTGTTCAGATAAAGAGGTATCCATTATATGGGGTTGGGTATGAAATCCCAAATGCAAAATCCCAAATACAAAATCCCAAATTCAAAATCCCACAATCCCAAAATTCAAAGTCCCAAAATTCCAAAATCCCAAATACCAAAATCCCAAACCACTATCGTTATCATAATTCGTTTTTCCAACAAAAAAGATTCAACATTTTATTCTACATTTCAACGTTTTTAATTTTTTCTCCTAGATATTTTTTTATATTAATGTATATTTTCAATAATAAAGAGCTTCCAATAAATCCCCGCTGAACAAATTATTGAAACCCTGATTTTGTAACCAACTCTAAAATTTCTCCTAACTCAGAATCTCACATATAGATATATATATAAATATTCTGTAAAAAGCGTATAATACAGATTTTGTAACCAACTATAAAATTCCTCCTAGATATTTTTTTATATTAATATATATTTTGAATAATAAAGAACTTTTTTTTGAGATTTCGTGGCGCTCCGCATTGTATAAAAATCATATTTAAATTTTAGTAAATCCGTAATAAAGTGGTCTATTACAGTTTTAACCATCCCTACTCTTGTAGCAAATTGTACAGTTTTTTCATTGCAAATAGTAAAACCGTTACTTAATAAAGTATCGCAATAGTTTCGGACCATTCTATTGCTTTGGTCTAATAAATTGATATTAATATCCCCAATTATTAGCGATCTTTTATAAGTAAATCATAGATCATCATTTTTATTAATAATATTTTTTTGATTAGTGTAATGCGATCTATAACAACCAAATATATTAATATCATGTTTTATTAATTTAGCAACAAAGAAATTTGATAACTGAAACTCTTACTCATATATACTATTGCTGCTTATGCAATCCGTCACAAATATAGGAACACTCCCATAACCTGTTTGCCTATTAGAGAAGTGTGCAGTGTACCCAGAAAAATTAAAAAATTGATTCTCTCGCTTTTTTAAGCAAATTTCAGCAAGCACGATTACATGAATATCGTAGTTATATGAATTTATCAATGATTCTATATCATATAGTTTATTTCTTAAACTTTGTATGTTAAGATAAATTATATTAATATTTTCTTTATAAAAGTGCACTACATTTTCAACCGACCCTGTACTTACATTAATTACTCTTATTTCATTATCAATATCATTTGCACTCATTGTGACGTAAGCGAATAAAAATTACTTGTTTTGGAAGAATAATTATTGTACAGTAATATTCAATACACATATGTATATTAAAATAATTAGTTTGGAAGAAGTACGCGTTTGGTCGATATTAAAATATTTAAGTTCTAATATAAAGTTGCAATTATAATATTTAAGTTGTAAAATCAATATTGTGTAAATTATAAAAGTTTTAATATTAGTAATATTTAAATAAATTAAAATTAAAATTGAAAAAGTTGTAATTATAAAAGATAAGTGTATATTAAAAATTTTAAACAAACAATTTTGTTTTGCTTTGTAAATATGTAAACATACATAGGTACTTTGTTTTAGATAATATACACATTTCCGATAAAGTTTAAAATATTTAATATAAAATTCTAAAAAAGTTGGAATTATTGTTAATAATATATAATATGATCCAAACCCAGTGTAATATATTTTTTTATAAGATAAAGTAATGTAGGCAAATCATGATATTCTAAAAAATATACAAGTGTTTAGCAAATAAAGTTTGAAAAATTTTGTATATAAAATAAATTAAAACTATAGTGATTAGTAATTATGAAAATATTTGTTAGTGAATGCCCTTATGAAGGATAATTACGTAAATACCTTAAATATAGAATCAATAGCATTTTGTGAAGAGATTTTGTAATGTTTGCTACTCTTCTTTTCACATATAAAAATCTGACTATCCTTAACACAGAGATATTGAAGATTCTTGGATATTTTAATTTCTTTTGCTTTCCTGTATAGTTGAGCTTGAAATGGTGTGAGGTGATGACGAAAGAATATTTCCTTATTCTTGTTCACTGCCAGCCCCAGCTCTGCGGTAAATAAATGTTTATATTGTTTTTTCTTTCCCATAAACTCTGTTTTTGCTTTTTGGGACTTGAATTCCAATAAATATAAGCTATCTTTCGGTTGGTTTGATTTATTTGTCAATAATGTTACTTGAGAAATTTCTTCCTTCGAGATATCAGATTTAATAATTTTGGCCATATTCAATACTTGCTCTTCCAGCTTCTCAAGGTTATGTGGAAGACCCGCCAAAACAGTACTGTTTTTTATTTTCGCCTGTTGGAATTCATAGAGATTTCTTTCCAGATTATTTATTTTGTGTTCTAAGTTGCTGTTTTTATCCTCTACACTGGCTAAACGTGTTTTTAAGGTAGTATTTTCATTTTTCATATTTTGATTTTGTTTGACTAAGTCATCTAATTGATTTGATACAAATTGCTATGATTTTCTTATATCAATTACAACATAGGAAAGTATCTTCAGGAAATTTGCAACTTTATCTATATTACAGCTGGCTTAACTAGCAGCAGCGAGTTGCTCCATTGGATCAACATAATTGTTATTAGGTAATTCTTTATTTTTATCTGTAACGGTATCAGTATCGATCAATTCATTCCAGTCATCAAATGTTCTATTATTTGGTAGATCTTTATATTGTTCTGTATCAGTATAGATCGATTCATCCAAGATAGCAATTGCTCCATTATTATCAGAAAGGCAATCTGTACATGACCAGCAAATAACACCACTTTTCACCTGTTTTAAAATACTATCTTCAATTTTAACACAATTACAATGAAATATTTTTCTGCATTGACCATTTTGATTTATACATTGTATTCATTTTATTTTATTGTTGATCGATTTATTACACAGTGCATTTTTTTCCCATTTTTTATTTTATATTTTTACTAAATTCCCAAAATTTATTTTGTATGATTGATGTTATTTTAATTTTTTTTCGATTCTCTTTTTTAAATCAATTGTTATAAATTTTGGTATTTCAGCAAAAATAAGAAAAAAAATTTTTTTAAATAATTTTAAATAACTTTGAATTAAGCGCGAAATTATAGTAGGTTTACTTTCTGTTTTAACTTTAAATAATGTTTTGTTTTAGCTTTAGGGTTATTTCTATAAATAATTGTTTGTATTCGTTACAAGTAGTGTTGTCTTTCTGTGGAAGAGTTAGATTGTTAATAAATGCATTTTTGTTCAGAAACCATGGCGGGTTTTTTAATTTTGGAGTTTTAGCAGGTGACAGATCAATACTAAGTTGTGTTTTGGGGTTTAATATTTCACTTACTCCCGATTTCATTTTAATAGGTTTTGTTCTGGCTTTTAGTAATTGAACTTCTTTATGTAATAGGTAATTTTTATTTGCGAATAATTTGGGATAATATTTACTTCTGAGAAACATTGCTCTATTTTCTATTGTGGGAAAACCTGCTTCAGCTAATATGTTTTTGACTGGGGTAGTTGTAAATGCCCTTAGACTTCTTCTTATAGCAGTATGATATAGTGTATAGATTTTTTTTAAGTGTGTTGTAGCACTTTTTCCATAGACATGTAGCCCATAGTCAATTTTGGATTTTATTATTAGTTTAGTTATATTTAGTAAAGTTTTAGTATGTACATTACGGTTCTTAAAAGGTAGATATTTGATTATATTAAGCCTATTGATGACATTATTTCTAATATAATTGCAAAGTTCTCTAAAAGTATTTTTTTTATCAAAAATTAAACCTAACATTTTTAAATTATTTACATTATTGATTTTTGTGTATTTAAAATTTATTTCTGGGCATTTACATTTAGTTTTTCTACATACCTGCATATGTTTACATTTATTGGTTGAAACGATTGCTTCTGATTGTTTTGACCAGTTTTCGATTAAATTGGTATTTTTTTCTTTTGAAAGAATATACAACTCGTCTCCATAAAGACAGTGTTGTAAATTATTTTGATTTTTTAACAATTTGGTAATGTTATCGAACGTAATCAAAAACAGAGTTACCGACAGCGGAATCTCTTGTGGGACACTATTGAAGAACATTGGTGATACAATGTTGTTCACCCTACACGTATTTTCCTGTTATTTAAGAAAGTTTTTACGAAATTAAACATTTGTGGACCCACTTTCCATTCTTCTAATTTATTTAAAATAATATTTGGGTTTGCCTTTTCGAAGGCTCTTGCAAAGTCTATGGATAATATTGAAGTATGGTTTTTTGTCGATAAGTTTTTAGAAATTAGGAGCACCACGAAATCCCAAAAAAAAGTCCCAAATGCCAAATTCCCCAAAAAAAAAAAATCCGAAATTCTAAAATCCCAAAATTCCAAAATCCTAAAATTCCAAAATCCCAAATTCCAAAATGCCAAAATACTAAAATCCCAAAGAAGTTTTGAAATTATAGTTCGGTTTGAATTTAGAGTTTAATTGCCGCTTTTTCCAGAATATGTATATATGTATATGCCAGATTCTGAATTACGAGTGATTTCAGAGTTGGATTCAAAATCAGGATTGCCACTTTTTCCAGAAAATGTATATATATGTATAAGCCAAATTCAAAATTAGGAGGGTTTTTGGAGTTGGTTACAAAATCAGGGTTTCAATAATTTTTTGAGTGGGGGTTGGGGGCGGCAGCCACTATTATAATAAGATTTTCATTGTTGAAATGTACATGTAAGGAAAAATAATTCGGTGAGATTTTATAGTTGGTTTCAAAATCAGGGTTTCATTAATTAAATCGACATCTGAAATAAAAAAATTCAAAGCGAATTATGATAACAAAAGTGGTTTGGGATTTTGGTATTTGGGATTTTGAAATTTTGGGATTATGGCACTTTTGGATGATGTATTCGGGATATCGTTTCCAACCCTTAGAAATTATGTGATCTATATATAGTAGTGCGTCTGTTGCACTTGAATTTGTTTTAAAGCCAATTTGATTTGGGGAGAGTAAATCATTATGTGAAAGATACGATATTAAACACTTGGAAATATTTTTTCTAAGATTTTGCCTATACATGGTAGTAGAGATATCGTCCTATAGTTTGAAATATTGTTAATGTCTTTGTTTGGTTTTTTTATAGGTATGACTATGGCTATTTTTTACACTTGGGGGATTATACCGGTATTGTCAATATTATTATATAGATCAAGAATTCTAAATTTAAACTTTTGAGGACATTTTCTCAACATTTCATATGTTATTTTTCTTGTCCTAGTGTAATGCCTTTTGAAGAAGAACTGTTTGAACTGTTTTCAATTTCGTTTAAATTTATTTTGAGGTTTAAGTAATTGTTTTTGTTCTACAAGAGTTCATTGCGGTAGTTAGGGTCGGTTGTTGAAGCGGATACGGTATTGGTTTTGGAACATTCTGAATAGAATTCAGCAAATCTTGAAGATATTACTACTGTATCTTCTATTATGTTTGAACCTATACTTATTGATTTTATCTGAAAGGAGGTATATGGGCCTGTTAGAAGTGTAATTTTTTTCCATAAAGTATTTACTGGTGTATTTGGATTTAAAATATTTGTAAATTCTTGAAATTTTTGTTATTTTGCATTTTTTTTCTCCTTGTTGAATATAGCATTTTTTTTGCAATATGTTATTAAGTTTTCTATTGTGTTGTTCTTGCGGTAATTTCTCCAAGCTATTTGTTTTTGTTCTCTCAGAGAATTTAATTCATTTGTCCACCAAGGAACTTTGGGCGAAGTAAATTTTGGAGTGGAAACAGGTATAGAAATCTTAGTTGAGCTACGTATAATTTTCTGGATAATGGCTGCTACTTTATTAACATTTTCGGAAGGAGGAAGTTTAGCATTTAATTCTTCAATTTTATTACCAATCGGCTCGATTGCAGTTGAATTTGGAGATTTTGGAAAGTTTAAGATTGAATTGTTCTAAAATTTTGACAGATATTGTTATTGTATAGTGTTCACTATTTTGTATGTCTTCAGAAATATACCATGAGATATATGGTAGAAGTTGTGGACTGCAGAAAGTTAAATCTATATTGGTGAAAGTACCGTGTGTGAAGAAATGTGTCGGGGAACTATTATTTAGAATTGTTATATCGGAAATGAAAATAAAATCCCCTATAATTTTGCCTCTGGATTTTAATTGGAAGAGCCACAAAGCGAACTCCACCAATTAAAATCTTCTGGCAGAATAATTAGAGTTTTGATGTTCAATATGATAGATCAGAGATCTTGACAAGTAATTATTTGTTGGTGGGATTTAAATTGAAAAGATTGTGATTGAAAGTTTAAGGTCGACTTCTATTAGTACTATTGATAAGTTAGAAATAAGTTGAATATTTTTATGAGGGATACTTTTGTGTACTAAAATATCTGTTCCTTGTTTTGCAGTTATATTGTTTTAAAATTATGAAAGTAACCAGAATATGGTTTAGGCGTGTGGGGGATTATACTTTTGATGTGTTCCTGTAGACAAATAACTTGAGGGTGTTGTGATTTAATCAGCAATTCTAAATCATCATAGTTGTTATGAAAACTTTTGATATTTCATAGCAGAATGTTAAGGAACATGGATAAGTTCTTTTTATTTAAATTGTAAGATTAGAAGTTATAATCACGTACCCGTAAATATAAATTAGTAAGGGTATTCACGAGTTGGTGCAAAAGTGCAAATTTTTGTTGCACCGTAGCACATATTTGCACTAACTCGTGAACAACCCTAGCATGAATTTTTATTGAACTGTCAAATATCGTTGATGTGCTTGTTTTGTTTATATAAAAATTTAATAGGCTTACCAAAAATTTCAGATATTTGTATATCTTCATATGCTTGACTTAATAAATAATCAGGAATAATTTTTTTTTTTTTTAGGCGTTTTTTAAATTTTTATCTAATATAGCGCTTACAAAAAATATATAAACAAGCTTTGCAATGGTCTTACACAAATATGCAATAGGGTTTAGGTCTTGCATAATCCTGCAAAATTTTGCACTTTTTTAAACATGAAAACAACAACAAATTGTGCACTTTAACTGTCAAAAAATTGAAATATGCTACGGTGCACAATTTTGCACTTGTGCAAAACCACTTTGCACCAACTCGTGAATACCTCTATTATATAGTTCTATTTTTTTAACATTAGTATAAAGTTTATACAAATGCAAGATCTTTATTACGTTTTATGATTCCATTAAGAAATCACTATCAAAATGAAACAAGATGTATATTAATGATAGTATTATGCTATACAATACTGTAGAAAATAGTTCCAGTTTATTGTCTTACGGGAAAAATATAACGGTTTAATTGAAATAGTACCAAATTTTAAGAAAATTATGTAGTGCATTTTTCGGCCACTAGATGGTGGCATTGGTACTAATGACATATAAATTCGGAAATTTGCAGATATTAAGTACCGTTATTTCATGACGTCATCTAAATCGATGATCACTCCTCTGCGGAAGTTTATCCAAAATTTATTACTTATTTTATTACTTATTATTAGTTTATTATCAATAATTTTTTTAAATATAATTTTTGCTTTAACAAGAACTTGTACAATACCAAAAGCTTAGAACTATATACATACATATGTATCTACATATTACATATTACATTATAATATATTATGTATATCGATTTCATCTCTAAAATTTGAAACGGAAAATTAATAATAAAGTGAATATAATTACAATTAATATACACAGCTAAACCCGCTTATAAGAAACACTCTTAAATATAATGAATTACATACATATATGAATAAATAATAAATATAACGAATCCATTATTTTGAATTTTTTCATACAAAATTTACCCTTTTATAAGAAACCCGCTTATAAGAAAAATCTTTTTTTTCGAAACTACATCTTCGATTTAATTATACACTTTTGTTAAAAAAAACCCCCTTTTATTTGAAACCTGTCAAATTTTCAATAAAAATATGTAACAAACCCTATGCTCTAATAAATTTTTTTAAAAACATGTTCATAACCTTTTTTATCACTTCACCACACACTAATATACTTTCGCTGAAACAATTTTACAAACATCAGTATTTTTCTACTTGCAATTAGAAGACACCGTAAAATGACGGATAAAATTATCGATGATGGTAATAGCAGAAATTTATAACAATAAGAAATAAACAAAAAAGTATATATGTACATATGTATTTTTTTTATTAAGTATTTATTATACTATGTATATATATATACTACTATACTATTATACTATCATAATATCTATTCATAACATATACTTTTTGAAAATGTGTCAAATTACAACGAAAAATAATTATTATTGTTTGGCGTGGTCAAATACATACGTAGTTGATAAGCAGATAATAAATATAGTAAATAATACGTAAATATGGCTTTATATGATTTACGTTTTTAATTTAAGATTGGCATTTGCTTGGTATGAATATATTTATACCCGTATGAACTATGTTCAAGGGTATAATAAATTTGCCATTACGTTTGTGACACCTTAACGGAGTCGAGCTAGATATAGTGTCAAAGGTATGGATCGGCTCAGAATCTAATTCTGAGTCGATTAAGCCATGTACGTCCGTCCGTCCGTCCGTCCGTCCGTCCGCACGATAACTCAAAAAATAAAGGAGCTAGGGGGCTGAAATTTTTTTTACGTCACTTTTGCAAAATTGTTAGTTTTGCTATTTAAATCCAACATTTTCGGTCGGCGGGTTCGAGTAGCTGCCATACAACTTCTATCTTTATATAGAAATAACTCAGTATCTATTAAAGCTAGGTTTCTGAAATTTTGCAAATGATGATCAAGTTTTATGACAACAACTTCTGTAAAATTTGGTTGTGCTGGTGCAGCGGGTTCGGGTAGCTGCCATACAACTTCTCCGTTTAAATGAGAATAACTCAGTGTTTATTGAAGCTAGGAATCTGAAATTTAGTAAAGAGGTGTCGAGTTATATGCCAACAACTTTTGTAAAATTTGGTTGGTCTAGAGCAGCCGGTTCAGACTTCTTGCACCTCTTGGAACCTAATGAAGCTAGGCGTCTGAAATTTTGCAAATGATGATCAAGTTTTATGGCAACAACTTTTGTAAAATTTGGTTGTGGTGGTGCAGCGGGTTCGGGTAGCTGCCATACAACTTATCCGGTTAAATGAGAATAACTCAGTGTTTATTGAAGCTAGGAATCTGAAATTTAGTAAAGAAGTGTCGAGTTATATGCCAACAACTTTTGTAAAATTTGTTTGGTCTAGAGCAGCCGGTTCAGACTTCTTGCACCTCTTGGAACCTAATGAAGCTAGGCGTCTGAAATTTTGCAAATGATGATCAAGTTTTATGGCAACAACTTCTACAAAATTTGGTTGTGCTGGTGCGACGGGTTCGGGTAGCTGCCATACAAAATCTCTTTTTAAATGAAAAGAACTCAGTGTCCGTCCGCACGATAACTCAAAAAATAGAGGAGCTAGGAGGCTGAAAATTTTTTTACGTCACTTTTGTAAAATTGTTAGTTTTGCTATTTAACTCCAGCATTTTCTGTCCCCGGGTTCGGGTAGCTGCCATACAACTTCTTTCTTTAAATAGAAATAACCCAGTGTCTGTTCAATCTAGGTATCTGAAATTTTGCGAATGATGATCAGGTTTTATGGCAACAACTTCTACAAAATTTGGTTGTGGTGGTGCGACGGGTTCGGGTAGCTGCCATACAAAATCTCTTTTTAAATGAAAAGAACTCAGTGTCCGTCCGCACGATAACTCAAAAAATAAAGGAGCTAGGAGGCTGAAATTTTTTTTACGTCACTCTTGCAAAATTGTTAGTTTTGCTATTTAACTCCAGCATTTTCGGCCGCCGGGTTCGAGTAGCTGCCATACAACTTCTTTCTTTAAATAGAAATAACTCAGTGTCTGTTCAATCTAGGTATCTGAAATTTTGCAAATGATGATCAAGTTTTATGGCAACAACTTCTACAAAATTTGGTTGTGCTGGTGCGACGGGTTCGGGTAGCTGCCATACAAAATCTCTTTTTAAATGAAAAGAACTCAGTGTCTGTCCGCACGATAACTCAAAAAATAAAGGAGCTAGGAGGCTGAAATTTTTTTTACGTCATTCTTGCAAAATTGTTAGTTTTGCTATTTAACTCCAGCATTTTCGGCCGCCGGGTTCGAGTAGCTGCCATACAACTTCTTTCTTTAAATAGAAATAACCCAGTGTCTGTTCAATCTAGGTATCTGAAATTTTGCGAATGATGATCAAGTTTTATGGCAACAACTTCTGCAAAATTTGGTTGTGGTGGTGTGACGGGTTCGGGTAGCTGCCATACAAAATCTCTTTTTAAATGAAAGAACTCAGTGTCCGTCCGCACGATAACTCAAAAAATAAAGGAGTTAGGAGGCTGCAATTTTTTTTACGTCACTTTTACAAAATTGTTAGTTTTGCTATTTAACTCCAGCATTTTCGGCCGCCGGGTTCGAGTAGCTGCCATACAACTTCTTTCTTTAAATGGAAATAACCCAGTGTCTATTCAATCTAGGTATCTGAAATTTTGCAAATGATGATCGAGTTTTATGGCAACAACTTCTGTAAAATTTTGTTGTGATGATATGACAGGTTCGGATAGTTGCCATACAACTTCTCTTTTTAAATGAAAATAACTCAGTGTCTATTGAAGCTAGCTATCTGAAATTTAGTGAAAAAGTGTCGAGTTGCATGCCAAAAACTTTTGTAAAATTTGAATGGCCTAAAGCAGCCGGTTCAGGCTTTTTGCATTTCTTGGAACTTAATGAAGCTAGGCGCAATAGATTCGGGTAGCTATCATACAACTCCACAATTTACATAAATATATCTCTGTAGTTCGGTACTAAAACTCTGAATGTTTTTAAAAGATGATCAAGTTTTATAGAAACAGGATATATTACGTTCATACGGGTATCCCAGAGTTGACACAGTCTACTCTACTGCACTCTTCCTCGTTTTTCTATTAATTTAAAAATTATGAGAACATGAATAAAATTTTGGTTATTTTTATGAATTTGTAATTAAATATAAAAGAATGAACTATAATTTAATTTAAAAAACAAATAAAAAAGTTTATTCTTTCCTTTAAGAATAGTTAATAGAAAAAATTCCTTTAAGGGTGGTGGAGTTACGTATGACGTCGTCACGTAACGGTAATTCATGACGTCATGGTTCCGAAAATATATATCGTTGCGTGCGATTTTACCATCAAGGGGTCAAAAAATGAGCTACAATTCTTTTGTTGAAATTAGTTTTTTGCACTTTTTTAGGTTGAAATTTTAGGTTCAAAATTGAAGATAAAAATATGCCTTGTACTCTGAAAGTCAGTGTAACAGGTTTCAATTATTTTGCTAGTGCATTTGTTCTTTTACCGTTATTTAAATAAAGGAATATTCAAATTGAAAACTTTATTTGTTATTTCGTAGAGAAAGTCTTACAATTTTATCTAAATTAACTTATCTTAATCCGAATTGCCAGTAATTAACTTCCAAGCGTTAACTGTTCAGTTAATGGCACACTTCTGTTTAGTTTTTTAGTAAGTTCTTTGATAAGATTTTCTATTTTCTGACAATGAGTTGAAAACGCTTCTGAGATTTAAAAACGCTTATTCGTATAGTTGTTCGATTTCAACAGTTGCTCAGGATTTCTTTATAAATGTTAAAATTGACCTCATGAATTAATTTATGTTTCCATTTAAGTTTCCATTCAATAAGTCTCCTTCGTCTTGTTTCATTGTATTTATTGGTGACTTGTATTCGTAGATTTGTAGAGCTGCTACTTGCACTCATTCGATTAGATTAGAGTGTTATTAATAATGCCCCTGTTACTACGTGCTGCAGATTTTTTCTCCACCTATAACACTTCTGCCAATCCTATTGCCTTTAAGAAAGTAAAGATTTGTATAGCGTTCTATATTCTTGCTCCTAGATGCACATATCTTGCTTGAGCTTTACTTTGAGAGCTCTGCAGTTTTTGAGTATGTGATCTGAAGTTTCTTCTTCTTCTTTTTCTTGAAAGAATTTGCATGTACCGTCATTTTCTATTACAATTTTCTTTAAGTGTGCCATTAGCCGACAGTTTACACGACTATAAATGTGCCATTAGCCGGCAGTTTACCTATGTCATAAAAAGTTTCGGAATATATTAAGGGACTTGCAACTCCTTCTTTTGAATGTCGACCCACATCCTTATTTCCATCTAGACCTAGGTATCCAGGTACCCAGTGAAGGGTTACTTTATTGTTTGTTCGCAAACAGTTTAGTTTTATTAAGCAATAAATTTTCAAAACTAATAAATAGTATTTCCAATAATACTTCGGCAGGCCCTTATAAGATATCTCCTTATATGTTTAAAATATGTAAAAATGAATTAGCAGATAATCTATCCAAATTGATAAACAATGTATTAATTCACATGCCAAAAATAATAAGAATCAACAATGTTATACCAATTTATAAAAACTCTGGTAATATAAATGATATAAATAATTTTAGACCTATTTCAATTGCGCCATCATTTAGCAAAATAATTGAAACATTAATTTATTAATCATCAATTCACATCGTATTTATAAAAAGAAAAATTAATAAGTCGAAAACAATGTGGCTTTAGGAAACAATCGAACGCACAAGCAACATTATTTGATTATGTTTCTAAAATTCAACAAGGAATCGACAACAATAAAAAAGTTGCAATAGTTTTCGTTGATATAACGAAAGCTTTTGATTCTTTTAATAGAAACATACTCTTGAAAATACCATATGAACTGAGAGTTGGAGGAAATGAATATTTATGGTTTAAAAGTTATTTGTCGGATCGCATGCAATATGCTGAGTGTGAAGGAAAAACAATTAAATTGCAAAGTATCGATTATGGTGTTACAAGGCAGCTCGCTTGGCCCAACTTTGTTTACTTGTTATATTAACGAACTACTGAACGTAGCTTTATATGAAGATTCGTTCATGTATGCGGGTACTCTAGCGATTGTATATAAACCTGCTTCGTATACCCAGTTGGAAAATGTGGTGTGTGAAGATTTATTGAAAATTAATTTCTGGATAAATAGATATAAATTAACAATAAACTCAAAGAAAACCAAGTACATGTGATGTTTCAAAAAGTACGTCCAATATTAAGAATGAATTCAACAATTTTGAGAATGAAAAAGTAAAAAATAATAAATATTTAGGTATTATATTAGGCGAAATGTTAAATTGGGAACCGCAAATCTCTGAACAATTGAAGAAGGGAAGCAAAATTGCAGGAATATTTCAAGCGATCCAGGATAGAATACAGCATAAAAGCAAACGACCGTTATATTATAGCATGCACCACTCCACTTCATATTTGGGAAAATGCTTTTGGCAAAGATTTATCTCTACTTCAAAGATTGCAAAATAAAGCCATCAAAAATTTAAATGCAGAACGTCAACACTGGAAATACATAAAAAGCTCATAATTTTACTAATAAAACATCTGGTAAAAAGTAAACTAGTTACCCAAACACACTTAATAATTAAAAATAAAATCAACACAAATATAAATATAACAATAATGATGGTCATAAGTATAATACTAGTCAAGCTGATAATATAACAATCTTATCATCCAAAATAAGGTTTAACAATCACGATGCAATACATAATTTAGCGTATAAAAATTATAATGATCTACCTGATAGCATAAATAAATTTAAAATTAAAATAAAAGAATATTATTTAAATTTAATATCAAATATGTGAATAATAAAAACATAAAAAATAAATAATAATAATTTCAATTGTTAAATTTAAAATTAGAATTTTAGCTTAATAACAAATAGAAAATTTAGAATAGAATAGAATTTCTGATTATGAAAAAAAGCAAAAAAAAATCTTTGATTATTGAATTAATTTTGTCGAATTTTTTTATACCAATTTTTATTACAATTTTTGAATGAATGCACTGATTTGTATTTTGGTATATTGTATTTTGTAATTTTATAATAATAATAATATAATAATAATATAATATATACAAGCGATTGGGCTCTTTGGAGATGATGAAATAAATAAATAAAATAAAAAAAAATGATTAAAGAATTAAGTAAAAAAGGAAAATAAATGAAAAGATAAATTAATTAAAAAAACCATGGGCTTATAAAACAGGGCTTCAGGAGTTTTTCGTGGTTTCCAGCATTTCAGTTTGGTCTTGCTATTGCTGTTACCTAAAGTAAACGCCCACGGTTGATAATCGGTAATTTGTCCAATGCGTTATATACAAGATAGAGCTGTTCTATTTTATTGACAGATTTCTTTGTTATGAGCCTATTCTTGATAATTTTTGCTGTTGGTAGACCTGCTTTTATATCCTATTTGAGGTTAAAATGTTTCTCAAAGTTCGCAAATATAAGAACATCAGATGATAATAATAACTGAACCATCTTCTTCAGACTTTATTTATTTTAGGTAGGTAGATAGATAAGGATGTGACCTTCACCATGCTGCGTGAAGGCTTCAATTAGCACTAGATTGCGCCATTTTGATACCACTGCACTAACGTGACCTATGTTTTAAGATTGTTTACAGTTTTACATCCAATCCGAGGAGTTCAGATACGAAATTAATTCTTTGATTTTGTGTTCAGATAGCTCGTTAAGGTTGTGATAGAATAGTTTGCCGAGTGACAGGAGTCTGGCTCTAACTACGACCGAACATCTGAAAAGAAAGTGCTTCAGGTTCTCACTTTCGTTTGCTTCTTTGCAACTCTTACAGGAGATGTTGTGAGATGTTTCTGAGGAAATTTTGATTACATGCGTTCCTACTGATCTGTGATGATTCCCAATAGCCTGGCGATGTTTATGCGTGATTTGGATATCAACTCATTTGATCTCCTTTTATTGTAGGTGGGCAAAAAGATTATTATTTTAATGTTCATGATATCAGGGGTGACCTATAAATTGTATTATTAGTGACCCCAATTACTTATGGCACCAGTAATCGTTGAGCCCAATTGTCGCTGGGCCCAATTGTTGTTTGACCCAGGTGTGCATGGTCCGAATTGTCCTATGACCCCAATTGTCAGGGAACCGTTCTAGATATGATGCGATTGCTCAGATTACTGCAACTCTGTTGCGATTTCGCTATATACAAAGAAAGGATCCTTTCCTTTACGGTATTAGTTGGACAACTGACTCTTTCAGGAGAGTTAGAGTTCAGAACGACTCCTTTCTTTCTTAGTTCGTCAGCTTTTTCGTTTCCTTCAATATTACTATGCCCAAGCACCAACATGAAAGTTATGTTTAGCTTTTCGCTTATTAGGGAAAGCTCTTCTTGGCACTGCCTAACAAGCTTTGAGGTCGTAATGTTCGACTTATAATTATTCCTTATTCCTTCGTAATTATATGGCATGTTGGAACTAAAATACATACAAATTGGGCGAATCCTCGACAATTTGAAGCATTATGAATACGTTCACAATATGAATCACAGTGAAATTTTTCTTGATCCCTATACTAAAGCTCATACTCAAAGCATAGAAACAGTTGGAAATTTGTAAAACGCAGGTTGGATAGAAGGGGTATTAATAAAAATCAACATGATCTTCATTTGTGTACAATGATTACAACTTTGTAGTATCATTTTAAAAGAGTTATATATTTTCAGGAGGTAAAAATATGGTATTAAAAATTTCTCTAAAATAGAAAAATTCCATATTATTTTGTTTAATAGTTAAATAGAAAACATTTTTGACGAATTATATATAATGTTTTGCATGCAATTTCAGAACCTTAAACATATTTTAAGTAAAAGTGAAACATATTAGATACAATAAATCCAGAAAACATTAGTTGAACATTTAGTTTGACAAAGCTTGGCTTACGATAATCGATTAACAAAAATAAATATAAAAAATTATACATACGAAAAAATTGTGTATTTTCAACAAATTTATATATTTTTTCTTGTCTTCTTCACATTTAAGATTTATCTTTATGTTTTGATATTTTCGACTGATTTTTTTATTTATGTAAAATTTTAAATTAATGTAATGTTTGGTACACAACTTTTATGAATAGTATTGACAATACTGTACAATATGTGTTTATGCGGGTTTAACTAAATGAAATGCAAAATAACAAAAAATTTTAACAAATAAAAAAATATTATAATTGAGATTAGAAACATAATATAAACTTTACAAAAGCTATGGCTAACGTATGTTGTATATAAATGTGCAAATGTTCATTCCGATATAAGCAATACAAAGTGCTAAATATAGTTGTTCGTATATCTCGATAACAGCGCCACCTAACCGGTCAAAAAAACCATGTACATTACATAATAATATGTATATGCATGTATGAATAAATATACATATATTTTTACGATTTCATTGCTTATTATTATTATTGAATAAAAAAAAATTATGTTAAATTAGACAGTTTGCTTTGATATTTTTTAAATAATTATGTAAAAAATCTATGAATTTTGGCATTGTACTTTTCGTGTAGTAGCGTTCGGTCCTGTGGTGGAGAAAGCTGATTTTTTTTTTTAATATGAGGGTATTAGTAGAACCGTTCAATTTGATATAATTTAAATTACTGTTTTCTATTTTACTATTTAACTACATATTTTAATCACAAATAATGAATTCAAAGAAAAAATAGTAAATGAAAAATAATATATCATTTAATAAATTTCTAGAGCTTAAAAACCGCATACATCCTACTTATAATTTGAATATTTATTTTCGGTTTTATTATAATCTTATACAATTATGTATAAGGTAGATATTGTTTTCATACTTAAAATTTGTACTCGAGATTTTGGCAAATATACACTACTCCGGTACGGAAAAGGTTGTGCAAATTTTTTTAGCGTGATGTCTGTCTATGTATGGGTTCGTGTGTGTGTGTGTGGCTATGGGCATGTGTACAACCTAAACGAGTGAGCAGAATTTTTTGAAATTACATATTTAAGGTTTTGATGTGAATATCTCGGATTGATAAGCTTTTGGAGCAAATCGGACAATCAGAAGTAGTAGTTTACTAATGTTTGTTAGTGTTTTTTTTATTCTTTAAGTTCTTTGTCTTGTTGTTGTTGTTGTTGTATCGAGAAGAGAAAATATTGTGCGAAATCCAGCCTTGGTTGGACGAATAATCTGCTCTGATGGACGATTATGTGAACTATAAATTTACCGAACTACTCTATAAGTTTGGTGAATAGAACACTGATTTTGAAAATAAATTTCAACAATTTGTAAAAGAATTTCGGCGTGAGTCTTTTAAACACTGATTTTTTGTCAATGCCTATTGAAATCAAATAAATAAAATCAGCTATCCGCACTACAGAACGGACCGCTTGTTTGCGAAAATTATAAAGTCAAAATTCATTCATTACATAATAATTTATATCAAAGCAACTAAAACAACTTTTTTTTAATAATTATTCTCTTAATATTTTCCTGTTACGAAATATTGGTAAAAAACTTAAAAATGACATTAATAAACTACCTCTTTCGGTTGTGAAAAAAGCTTTTCAATCCGAGATATTTACGTCAAAACCTTAAATATGAAATTTCAGAAATTTCGGCTTAGTCGTTTAGGCTGTACAAAAGCCCACAGACATACCCACACACGCACACACAGACAGACATCACATTAAAAAAATTTTTACAGCCTTCTACGCACCGAAGTAGTGCATATTCGCCAAAATCTCGGATACAAATTTTTGGGTGAAAACAATACCTACCTTATACATAATTGTATTTTTTATTGCTTAAGTTTTGTTTATTGCTTTGTATTGGTGTGAATAATTAGCCCATTCATTTTTTATACTATTGAGTATCATTTTTGAGACCTTGGTATTAATTGATCTATTGGAGAAAGGCATGAATATGTGTAGTGGCATATTGGTTGCTGCTTTTGCTGCTAAGTCGGCAAACTCGTTTCCAAGTATTCCTATGTGGCTGGGAATCCACATTATTTTAACTTTATTTTTGAGTAGGTGAAGAAGTTGCTTTGCTAAATTTATTGGAGCGGTTTCGCTTACTGATTTTCTTAATGCTTGGAAGACGGATAGGCTGTCAGTGCATATAAGATACTTCCCTTTGTTATTTTTTGCAAACTGTAATGCAGATATTATGCCTTGTAATTCCGCTTCGAAAATGTTTCCACACTGTGGAAGACGACCTTGTACTAAGGTGACGCTGTTTTCTTTCACCACTGCAAAAGACGTGTTATGTTCCGTTTTAGACCCGTTGGTGAAAATTATTTTCCAGTTTTCTTGTTTCAGACTAATGGAGTATTCTTTAAATAACTGTTGGAAAACATTATTTGGAGTACATTGCTTGTTGTGGTGCGACAGCTCATCAATGAATACGATCATTGGTAAATTCCATGTAGGGAAATTCGACTGTTTGACAGCTATTGGTTTGATGTTGATCTGTAGTTTTGCCTGTATGTTGAGTATTGAAGTTAAACTTGATTCTTTTATATGCTTCTTTTCCTGGATTTTATTGCGTTAACCTCTTTATATAGAATGTGTTTTGAGTTGCAGAATAGTTTACTAGTAAGACGGCTAGTAAGATATTCCTTTCGACCTTCAATTGTAAGGAAACCTCCTTCGGCTAATAGGTTTCTAGTTGGAGTTGTTCTAAATGCTCTTAAGCTTGATCTAACCGCAGCGTGAAATAGCGTTTTTAGTTTATTGAGATGTGTTTTTGCGCATTTACCGTATACTTGCAGCCCATAGTCAATTTTTGAAAGCAAGGTTGATTTTGTCATATATAGGAGGGAATTAGTATGCATGTGACTGTTAGAGGATGCGAGATATTTATTAATGTTTAGCCTGGCAGTTAAACTTTGTTTTAAGTAATTACAATGATTATTGAAGCTAAGTTTATAATCAAAAATTAATCCTAAAATTTTTAATTCTTTTACATTATTAATATTTTGTTTTTTAAAATTAATTATTATGTTATTACAATTTATTTTTTTGCAGATATGTAAATGTTTACTTTTTTCTACTGATATTTTTGCTCCTGAGAATTCTGACCAGTTGTCTATTGCTTTCAAAATCTTGGTATATTGTTCTGTTATTTCTTTGCTGTTCTGTTTTTTTGCTAATAATGTAGAGATGGTCTGCATAAATGCAGTGGTTGAGGTTCTTTTCATTCTGGATGATTTTGTTGATGTCTTCAAAAGCTATTAAAAATAATGTAACCGAAAGAGGGGAGCCTTGAGGGATTCCATTGAAGAGCGGATAATTAAGAGAAACAGTGTTGTTTACTCTACAACGAAATTGTCTGTTTGTTAGGAAGGATTTTATATAGCCAAACATTTTGGAACCTATTCTTAAATCTTGTAATTTTTCCAATACTACATGTATACCAAAAGAAGGGCATCAATTGTTGAGGCTTCTGCTTTAAAGCCAACTTGATTTGGACTTATTGAGTTGGTTGATGTGAGGAACCACATTAGTTTTTTGGCGACCATTTTTTCAAGAGTTTTCCCTAAGCATGGTAGTAGTGAGATTGGTCTGTAGCTTGAGAATTCGTCTATTTGTTTGTTTGGCTTCCTAATTGGGATTATGATGGCTGTTTTGAATATTGAGGTATTATGCTGGTTTCAAAAATATTGTTGAAGAGCTTAAGGATTCTTGCTTCATATGAGTTGGGACAGTTTCTTATCATTTGATAAGTAATTTTATCTATACCTGTAGTTGAGCCTTTAAGTGTTTTTAAACATGATTCAAGTTCATATTCGTTAAATTGAAATTCCAATAGTTTAGCTTTTATGTTAGGAGGATATTGAGTTTGAAGTGAAGAAGCTTTTTGTTTGTGATCTCTGAAAAGTTTTGGGAAATTATCTGTTTTAGATGTATTTGAGAAATATTGTGCGAAACCTGTCGTTATTGTTTGAGGATGACTGATATTAGAATTATTTACTTTAATTGTCTTAACTATAAATGGAGTGTAGCTTGAGGTTAATACTTTAATATTATTCCAAATTTTTGTTATGGGGGTCTTGGGGTTAATAGTTTCCGTGATTTTATTGAAGGAAGTTTTTTTGCTATCTTTTTTTGCCTATTGAGTAAGGAGTTCTTTCTTTTGTATTCAATTAGGTTTGTTGAAGTTTGTATTTTACAGCATTTTTTCTATGCATTTTGTTTTTGTTCTCGAAGATTTTTCAATTCTACAGACCACCATGGTACATTTCGACCTAATTTTTTATTACAATTTTGTGGAATACTGTCATTTGCCGCTGTGCGAATAATTTTTTGAATCAGGGCTGTTTCTTTATTAATATTTCCAGATTGAGGTAAACTGTTGTTCAAATTGATTATAGAGTCTTGATATTTAGACCAGTTTGCTCGATTGCAATTAAAACGTACCGGTTTGGAGTATACATATGTTTTAGAGCTAGGAAAAGCTAGTTTTGTTAAAATTGGATAATGGTCGCTATTGTGAAGGTCTTTAATTATTTTCCAACTTAAGGGTGGTAATAGTCTAGGAGAACAAATTGCAAGGTCTATGTTAGAGAATGTATTATGTGTTGAGAAATGTGTTGGACCATCATTGTTCAGAATTGCTAAGTTGGTATTTAAGACAAAGTTTTCAATAATTTTACCTTTAGAATTGTAAGTGGATGAGGCCCATAAGGGACTCCAAGCGTTGAAGTCACCAGCTAAGATTATTGGAGTTTTAATATTTGAGAAAAGATTATTAAAATCAGCGTTAGATATTGTTTGATTGAGCGTTAGATATTGTTTGAATCAGCGTTAGATTGAGTTTGATTTGATTTGATTTGATTAGATATTGATTTGATTTGATATTATTGTTTGATAAATCGAAATTATGGTAATTGGAAATTTAGGATTAATTTCAATAGCAATGACTGATAGTGAAGTATTAATATGTATAAGGTTGTATGGGATAGATTTATGAATAAGCATACCAGTACCTTGTTTAGCTCTGGTGTTAAAATCAAAATTGTGAAAGAATCCGAGATATTGTTTTGGAAAATGGGGTTTCACTTGCAATATGTGTTTCTTGTAAACATAAAATGTGAGGGTTATGTAATTTTATTAATAATTCTATTTCTTGATAATTATTTATATACCCTTTCATATTCCATTGTAGAATATTTAAATCCATAGGCTTAGTAATTACAAAGTAATAATATAAAAGAAAAAAAAAAAATTACATAACAATTAAAACCGGTTTTGATTTTTTTTTTTTAAACACAAATTTTGTTATTTATTAATATCAAAATGTGCTAAATTAAATTTTGTTGAAAATATTTTTATCATATTTGTAATATTTGTATTACTATAAGAAAATATTATTATTTTTATTTTTATTTTTTGTTTGTTTATTATTTTTTCTTTTTTTAAGTTGATAACAGTTCATCATCGGATGAATCTATATCAATATATGAAGTTTTTATATTTGTTGTTATATTATTATTTTTGTTAGTGTTCTTTTTATTTTGATGAGAAGGAATATTTAAAGTGTCAGTTGAGGTACTAGGTGTAAAATTAGTGTTGGATATGTTTGAATTGTTATTATTTAAACTATTAGTTGTATAATAATTTGATGAATTAAAATTTTGATTGTTATTGTGAGTTAAATTTTTGTTAGTTGAGGAGCTAGGGATAGGAGATAGGATTGAGTGAGTACCGATGGGAGGATCAGTGCATGTTTGATTGTTGCCGACAGTTTGAAAACTAGAAGATGTATTTTGTGTATTAAGTAAATGGGAGGTTGAGTCGTTTGGATTATTCTTAGTTTCTTTTTTGGAGTTGGTTATGTTTTCTTTTATCGAAGTATTATTGAGTTTCGATTTGATTGAATCTGCAAATGTATTGTTAGGGTCTATTGTAAATGGGTTTCTTTGTTTGTATATTTTACGGGCTTCACCCATGGTGCATTTTTCTTGTGTTTTAATTTTTAGGGTTTCATTTGTTGAAAACGTGGACAAGTATTAGAAGAGGCAGGATGTTCGCCGAAACAGTTGGCACACATAGTGCGGGAGCATTCTTTTGGTGTATGTGGAGGAAGGTTGCAGCTAGCACATGCTGAATTCTTTTTGCAATTATTTTTAGTATGGCCCAAAAGCTGGCAGAATTTGCATCGCATTAGATTTGGGAAGAACTCTCTTACCGGAAGAGTGTGCCAAGCAATTTTTATTTTTGAAGGAATGTGATACAAGTTGAAAGTAAGGAGTATGAGTTCGGTGGGAACATACTTATCATTTTTTTTTTTGTAAATTTATAAACTCCTTTATAAACTCCTACACCTTGTTCTTTCAAATGCTCTATAATTTCGTTTTCTGGTGTGTCTATTAAGTTTCTATCAAATAATGTGCCTTTGCATGAGTTAAGTGTAGCATGGTATTTAGCAAAAATATTACACAAGCCACCAAAGTTGGTTGTTTTTATAAATTTGTTAGGTACTTTTTGTGTTTTTATTAACACCAAAAGGCAATCATCTCGTAGTAAACTAATAGACTCGTATTGTGAACTGATACCTTCTATTGCTTTTTGTTTAGCAAAAACGCTGAATGATGATAATGGTTTGTTGGTATCAGTCGACACGATAGTGATAAATTTTGGATCATTTGAGAGAACTGTTTGAGTGAGTGGTGGGAATTCTTGTCTTACCCTTTTGTTCCTCTTCTTTTTTGAAATAGGAGATAAAGTACCATCAAGTAAATTAAACCGATTCCCTGAGGGAATCGGCCAGTCACTTAACATCACCATATTAAGTAAAAGTTCACTTATAAAAATAGATTATATGTTTTTTTTTAAGTTTATATGAAAAAAAAAACCAGAAATAAAAATTGAAAAAAATTGAAAAAAAAGCAATTAACACAAAATTGCATTAAGCAAAGAAAATGAAAGAAATTAAATTAATAAAAAATAATTTAAATTATTTTATATGACTTTCAACAACAATCAGAACAGCACTCTATGAGAGATAGTCGAGGACTGAAATAAAAAATAAAAATAATAAACCCAAGTACATTACTGCAGTTTGCTGCACATTCGTTCATATTCAGCAGGTATTTTAAGGATATATTTTGTAACTATGGTGAAAATTATTTTGTTTTTCAACAAATGATTAAAATAATCTGTGGTAAAATAAACTTTTTAATAATATACAAAAAAATCAACAAAAGATCAATGCGGTATAAAATTAAAAGTTTAATATTTAAATTTGAAAATTTTAGTAGCACATTTGATGCAGATTCAAATTACTTACATGCAGAATTACCGAATAGCATACACGTTAACTACTTTGAAAACTTAAGTAATTGTAATGATGAAAACTCTGAAGATTTAAGCAGTTCGGATGGAAAATCGAACGGAAACTTTGTTTCAGAAGAATTTGTGGTAACATGAAAAATTATATATATAAAAAATTCTAAATAAGATAAAAAGTTATATATAAAAAATTCTAAATAAGATCAATGTCGATCAATGTACATTAGAAGTTTAATATTTAAAATTGATTTTTTTCACTATGCATTATAGCATAAGAGCAAATTAAAGAAAAATAAATAAATAAAACTCCTGTGTTAAAAAGGATATACTTTGTATCACAAGTATTTTAACAAAAGAAATTCTCCTGACTTCATGCACCCACACAAATACATTGAATTCTTCTTTTTCAAACATAAATTCATAATACCTCTAAAACTTTATTAATGCAATAACAACATCACCATCATTATAATTTTCTACCTTTTTTACAGCTCTTAACTTACATTTATTTATTTCTTTGTTTATTTATAATTTTCTACCTTTTTTACAGCTCTTAACTTACATTTATTTATTTCTTTGTTTTTTAAATTCTTAAAGTAAAACCACAAACAAAAAATTACCAGTCGCTCATCTATTTTTTTTTAATTCTGAACGTAAAATCACAATAAAATACCAATCGCTGATAACACTAATTAGAGTTGCCGTATACCCTAAAATCCACTTTTCATATGGGACTTTTGTTTTTTTGTCTCGATGTATGGTTGCCAGATGTATATTTTTCATATCCAGAAGCAACTTTTGTAATTTCAATTTGGCCTATCTACAACTTTTGGTTATTACTCAACTTTTACAGTTTTTTACAGAATTTTTTTTACAATATCCCTATGTAGGTTTATTGTCACAAATTTTATCGGCGCCGAATATTATTACATAAAACACTGAATTTTGGATTATTGCATTTGAAATACTGCATTATAGACACTGGACTTTTAATTACTGAATTTTGAATACTGGATTTTTGATTACTAAATTTTGAATACAGAATTTCAAAAACACAAGTTTTGAATTTCGGACAACAGGGTTAACCCATAATTATATTAACAGAAATATTAAATAGTACGCTGCACAGTCAACTCCTTGCTTGCATCGAGAAAACTTCCTTTAATTGAATTACTAATTAAAAATTGGCGTCTTTTTTTCTCTTTTGGTCTAATCTAATATTAAAATTTTCACTTCAAAATTACTCGGAATAGAAAAAGTGATTATTTAAATTTAAATGAAAATAATGTGGCTTTGCAAAATTTGCAAAATGAAACAATTATGGCAAAAAATCCAAAATTGAATAACCACGTTGATTTTAATAAATTACAAAAAAACGGAACAACTTCTGCCGAATATTGACGATATTGAATCCGAAAATATTATTGATGTCTATTTCACCACCAATTACCATAATAAAACAAAAAATTGCAAAAGTACATGATTTCATGAAACAAATCAAAATAAATGATTATTTTGTAAGATCCATCTCAATAGGTATTAAATTATACTGTAATTCTGATGAATCTTATACCAAAGCATTAAGTGAGTTAAAAACTAATAATTTAAAGTTTTTCATATATGACTCTAAAAACACAAAAACACTTAAATTTATTTTATCTGGTTTGGACAATTATAATTGTGACAAACTTAAAAATTACTTAATTGAAAAAAGTTTAAAATGTTTAGAAATTAAAGCAATAAACAAAAAAACAAATTTTTATAATGATTTACAATTATTCATCATTTATTTAGAAAAAAATTCAATAAAATTAAGCTAATTACGTACTAACTTTTGTTATATATACAATACGAAAGTGAGATGGGAATGCAAATCTACAAATAAAAAGTTGACACAATGCTACAATTGGCAAATGTATGGCCACGGTTCGCGTAACTGCAGTATTAACACAAGATGTACTTTCTGTGCCGGCAATCATCCTACTACTGAATGCACAAATAAAGAAACTAAAAAATGTGCAAACTGTCATGGTGAACATCATTCTACTGGTAGCATATATGATAACAAAAAAACATACATCTCTCTACTGAGTCGCAACACAAAAATACGAAAAAATGTCTCATCTTTAAACAACAACAATAAAATATTGACTGGTAATTACAGTACACTCTTTCCAAATTCTCTCAAGATTAATAGTCATTACAACAGCAATGTAAATAGCAACAACAACAATGCTAATGCTGATACATTACCTTTTAATATCATATGCAGATCGAACTCAAACTATGGCAACAACAATAACATCAGTAACATTACGGCAAGTACGAACTGTCATAACACTAACAATAATAATAGTAGTAACAATGATTTTACTAACAATAATAATACTTTAATTAAGAATAATACTAATCTATTTTCTGTTGATGAAATAATACAATTAACCAATGAATTATCAAGTAAATTAAGTAAATATGTAAGTAAGACCGAACAATTTTCTAAAATAACAGAACTTTCTGTTAAATATTTGTATTTGAAATGAATGCTAATAATAAAATCAATCCAAAACAAAAATTATGAATTCGTTAACTTTATGTTAAAAAACAATATTCATATTACCTTAAAACATTCACATTTTAAAGTGTATAGAAAAGATCGACTCACAGCCATTGGTGGTGTTGTGGCGATAATTATTAGAAAGGGCCTTAAGCACGAACTTATATCACCTTTAAAATTAGACTTAGTAGAAAATATTGGCATTGAAATAACATTAAGCGATAAGAAGAAAATTAAACTGTTTTCGGTTTATTTTTCTGGTACCAAAAATTATATAAATAGTTTAAATATAAGTAATCTTAACAAAAAATTAGCAAAATTAATAATTTATTCAAAAAAGACTTACTAAAAATTTCAAAAGCCGGGGGTGACTTCATTGTAGGTGGTGACATAAATAGTAGACACAGAATGTAGGGATGTTCTCGGGCTAATACTTGGGGTAATATCTTGCAGCAGTTGCTACTAACTGACAGGTTCACGTTGTTATACATTCTTGATCCTACCTATATTCCTTCTAGTAGTAAATACCTACCTTCTACATTAGATATATTTTTAACTAACATACCAGAATTTTGCTCTCAGCCCATTACTTTTAATGATCTTTCATCCGATCACTTACCAGTTATGCTCAATGTAAGTAAGCAAATTTTTACACATGATCGTACTTATTTGAATTTTAATAATGCAAATTGGTACTTGTATCAGAAGTTCTTAAAAAAACAATTTACTGTTATTAATAGAGATTCTATTGAATATTGTTATCAAATAGACAATATGACATCTAATTTAAATTCCAAAATAAAGCATCTACTGAACTGGCAGTACCTAGGAAAATAATAAACAGCACACAGAAAAATTACCGCATTATGTATTAAAATTATTAATAAGGCAAATAAGGCAAAGAAATAGTGTTAGGAGAAAATGGATGCGCAGTCAAAACCTAATCTTTTACGCTCAGTTAAACCATTTCAATTATTTAATTAAAAACAAAATTAAGGAATATCGCAATATGAAATGGCCTAATACCTTAAAGACGCTTAAAAAATCATCCAAGCCATTTTGGAAAATCTCAAAGGTTATCAAAATTAAAAATAAATATATAGTCATTTTAAAAGACAATAGTAATAATGTGCATATTACAAACATAGACGAAGCTAATGTTTTAGCCAAACACTTTCACGACAAACATGCCCTGAATAATAATTTAAGTGGCAGCGCTACTAATTTAATGGTTGAGGAATCTATAAGAAAAATTTATCAAGCAGTATTCGACAGGTATAGACCATATCTCTAATCTGTGGATCAAAAAATTACCTGAAAATGCAAAAAACTACTTGAATTTGATTTACAATTCATGTTTGAAATTAGGTTATTTTCCTAACGCATGGAAAAAAGCCTTTGTTATTCCAATTCCAAAGCCTGGAAAACCAATACAGGAATTAAACAGCTTTCGACCAATCAGTGTTCTATGCAAGAAGTTAAATTTGTTTCGAAAAAGGTATATTATTTAAAAAACTTTTTTTTACATTGTTTTATTTCATATTTCTATACCCGTACGACAAGTATCGGGTATAATAAAATTACTCCTCCGTTTGTAATACCTCAAAATAAGCAAGCAAAATAAGCAAAATAAAATTCTGAGTCGATTAAGCTTTGTTCGTCCGTCCGTCTTTCAGCATGATAACTTAGAAAGTCTCGAAATTAAAACAAAATATTTTTGGATCAATTTCTAGGTTCCTTATGTTTTTTGGTTAAGATTGTGTAGCTCTCGAACAACTAACTTTTTTATTTAAATCATTTAAATCTTTTTCCGCAAATAATAGAGAAAATAAAATATTACCTTTAATTAATTCGGTTAAGAACACTATATCTGCTACTTTACGACCTTTCTGCATAGTATGAAATATAATAAATTTAGTCTATGTTCATATGGCGGTTCATAAAGGATCTTCCCATGGAAGAACAAGGAAATTCAAATTTTTTTTGAACTGATTCGATTCTATTTATATGAATATTATAAAATGGACTCCATACATGAGGAGCATATTCGAAGTTAGATCTAACAAAACAAGTAAAACGAGATTTTAACACACAGGGATTCTCTTGCCCAACATTTAAGGAAATCTAGCATAGACTTGGCTTTATTCAGTATATCAGTATAATGAAGGTAAAATGAAAGCTTGCTATCGAAGAGTACCCCTAGATCTTTTATAGAGACAACTTTAGGAATAGTTTGGTTATTGAAACAATAGCAATACATAGCATAAAAATATTAAGTTTTACAATAGACTTTTTTTAAAACAAGAAAAATCTACCGATTTTAAATAACTTCTTTTGCGTGCCATTTTTTTTCTAATCATATTTTAAACAAATTTTATAATTCACATAAAAAAAAAATATTCACACATACATACATATTTTTATAAAAATTACAAATCCACTTTTTTCTTCACTTTAAACTCAAGTGAATAACACAAAAAAATTGAGTATTGACGGACGATGAATACTGAAAGAAAAACAAGTAAATGTAACAGTAAGTCGATGTAACCGACTTATTTATACTCTACACCTAAAAAATTCCAATTAAATTAAAAATCCACAAGCTTTTACAACCTTTGTACAAAATTTCAGGTTTCTATCTTTATCAAATTCGAAGATATGTGTGAAGGCCGCATCACCTCCCCAATTCATCCCAAATTTTAGAGACATTATCAGAACAGGATAGAATACTCTTATATCAAATTTCAAGTTTTTCTATTTAATAATTTTGAAGATATGCTTGTTCGGTCTTGGGAGTTCTGTGGGAGATACCCGAACAGCCCTGTGGAAATTTGCCAAAACATGATAAGTCGATTTTTTGATCTTTTTAGCTGAGTATTGCAAAAGAAGGCTAAATAAGATATCCCTCGTTTGCCAAAATCAGATAAGTCTAAAATTTTCATACTACATAGCAATATTATAAATGTCAAAAACGGACAAATTTTTTTGAAAATATTTAGCTTTTGCCAGAAATTGATAAACTAACTTATCTCATTTTGATTAAAAGGACAAAGTTTTAAGAAAATTTTCGAATTTTACCAAAACATGATAAATATGACTTATCATGTTTTGGCGAAATATAAAATTTAAATTTTTGTATCAACGTTTTTTTATGCAAGTTTATATATGCTCTGACTATGTATGTATCTATCTTTTTATGTGTTACTTTTTTCGTACATGTTTATGTGAGTTTCTTGTATATTCTGTTTTATGTATCTCGGTTTTTGTTGTTTTTATTCTTTATTTTGAAATGATTATATAATATTGTTAGAAGCTCATTCTAATTAGAAAATTCAGTGCGAAAAGTTTAAAATATTTTTGTTACGTTTGCAAAACGTATGGTAATGTTGGCTTTGGCAAGTAAAACAGGTATGTATTTTAATATTATATTGTTTATTAATGTTAATAGGTAATATTGATTAGGGCAAAATATTGAAAAAAATAAAAACGAAGAAAAAGCTTTAAATTCAAAATTTTTGGAAAAAGAAAATATTTTGGAAACTAGTTTTATTAGTGACACATCTATAGAAGACTTTTTTGCCTCAGAATGTATGTCCCTAGCAGAGCATCATCAATATATCACTCACACAAACAAATAAAGAACACGAGCCAAAACTGGTTGAACCACATGAAGAGTCCACATTTAAAGCCAAATACAATCGGCAAGAAAACATTAAACGTAAGGTCAAAGGGCAATCTTATCTAACAAGACAAGGTGTTAAAAAAAGTGAAATTACTTTTAGTTGCATTATTAAATGCTGTAAACAAGAATGCTTTAAAAAAGTGTCAGTTGAAATGCAGAAGAAATTGTTTGATGAATATTACTCCCAACAAAACCAAAATCTTCAAAATCAGGTTTTAAGTGCTGGTATATCAATATCACCCAAACAAATAACAAAAAAAAGTAAAGGAGAAAAATTAGTAAAACAAAGAAAAGTAACTGCTACTTATAAAATAAAAAATGAAAATTTAATTGAAAAAATTAAAGTATGCAAAACTTGTTATATAAAATTATATAAAGTAACCCGGGCTAAAATAGATATTATTATTCAAAAAATCAAAAAAACTCCTAGTGGAATGATAGAAGAGAATAGAAGGGGTAAGCATGTTCCTTTTAATAAATTACATGAAGATGACATACAGCAAATTTTGTCACACATTAACAGTTTTCCATTATATGAAAGCCATTACTCTAGGCGTCATACACAAAAGAAATACCTTCACGTTGATTTAAATATCAGAAAAATGGTAGAATTATATAACGAAATGCAAAATGAACGAAATAGGGGAGTAATAAGCTACAATGTCTATAGAAAAATATTTAAATCCACCGGATATAAGTTCAAAATGCCGAAAAATGACACTTGTCAAAAATGTGATCAATTTATTATTAAATTAAAACAAAAAGACATTTCAAGTGAAGAAAAACAGGAACTTCAAACTTCTTTTGATCACCATAAAGAATTGGCCGATGACGCTTATAAAAAAAAAAGCATGCGATAAAGAAAAAGCCCTATCTAATTCCAATATACGTGTCTTAGTTTTTGATCTTCAACAATGTCTTCCAACGCCGAATTTAAAATCAAATATTATTTTTTACAAACGTTTATTTTGGGTATATAATTTTACAATAAAAGATACGTCACAGCAGCAGACAGCAGATAAAAATTTATATACCAAGAGATTGGTTTAACTTCGTTAGAACAGTTCGGGGGAAAAAGCCTTTATACGTCCATGAAATGGAAAGAGTAAATTTTAAAAACTTTTCGTTTCTTTATAAAACACATCTAACAAAAAGAACAAAGGATGTGAATGGTGATCCGATTAATTGGTTAAAAATGCGCTCAGCGTAATTAAAAATGCGCTCAGGGATCAGGGTAACTAAAACTTTTGGCAAAATATATTTTAAGTATGATCTTGATGAAAGCACTGAATTTAAAGAAGTGAACTTTAATAAAAGAACAAGAGCCTCATCTTCAGATGATAAAATCAATGTTCCGAATATTAATGGGGATGTAAATTTGGTAAATCCGCAAAAAAAAAAGATCTTCTTTCTATCCTTCATCTAATAGATTCTGATTGTCACAATTTTTACCAAAATCTTAAAACTGCAAATAATGCAAATTATAATTATTTAACAGATGAAGATGATTCTGATGAATAAAAACAAAATAATAAGCTTTTATAATAAAAAAAATCATTTTCATATTAATATAGAATCTTTTCTTCAAACAATTTGTTATTTTTCATTATAATTTATTTAAACCATGTTGAAATTACGTAATTATGTTTCTGTTTTTGTTTTTTTTTTTGAAATAAGTATTTTATGTTTTTATTTTTTATTTTTAAATAAATGTTTTATGTTTTTATATTAAATTTTTATTATTTACTTATTTTAATACTATTCTGGTAAAACATGAAACACCAGTGAAAGGATTTTATTAAATTGCCAAAAGATGATAAAGGCTTCCCCCTCTCTTACTTTTTGAATGCCGATTGCTCAACTTGTAGATAATAAATTTTTAATCAATTTCTAGAAGAAATATACAATAGAAAATAACTTTACGTTGGTATACTAAATATAATATTACCATTTAAAAAAAACAGCCTATATAATTTTTTAAAATTTACTCTACTGAAAAATGTTGGTTTTTACCTTATCATGTTTTGGCAAATTTCCACAGCATTCAAATTCATCTGAAATTTTAGGCAAATCAGGAATTTAGGAAACAACACCCTCGTATCAAATTTGCAGTTTCTATCTTTATTAATTTCGAAGATATGCTTGTTCGGTTTTGGGAAATGTATGCAAGGTACCCGACCAACCACTTCAATTCATCTCAAATTTTAGGCAAATTGATTCAGGAAACAACATCCTAGTACCAAATTTGAAGTTTCTATCTTTATTAATTTCGAATATATGCTTGTTCGGTTTTGGGAGTTGTGTGGGAGGTACCCGAACCCATTGACTGATTTTGTCCAAATTCGAACCTAGCCTTCCTTTCGTAATTACTAACCTACTGTATAAATTTCATCAAGATAGCTTAACTAGTTTTTGAGTTATCGTGCGAACGGACGGACGGACGGACATCGCTAAATTGACTCAGGAGGTGATCCTGATTCAGAATATATATACATGTCCATATCTAACTCGCTTCCTTTTAATGGTTACAAACATCATACCAAAGTTAATATACCCTATACTTACTTTGTAGAGTATAAAAAAAAGAATAATTACAGACATTTGAATTAATTACATACAAGAATAAAATGATGTACACTATGATTACGGAATGAGAATTCGCCTATAAATTTTTGAAATGAAAATTCTCCTAAAAAAAATAATATTATATTAACAAATGCTAAATTGTTAACATAGCTATCATGCTATAACATTACAGAATTAATTTACAGAAATTAGTTTAGAAAAAACGAGAAAGAATACAGTTGCCTTTGTCAACTCTTAGATACCCGTACGAACCGTTAGTATGTTCACAGCCTGTCACTCTGCTTATAATATTATTTTTTTTAATTTTTTAGTATTTTAAAATAATTTGGGTGAATTTTATAATTTGTAGAACTATGGGTTGTACATATATTCAAACTATATATTTATACATTCTTCAAAAGCAGATCCTAACTTTCCACATAACGATTATCAATCCAAAACTTTTTCAAATATTCTGTACTAGTACCATTTAATACTAAGCGGTAAATGTATATTAAATTACAAAATAGTAAATATAATTTTAAATATTATATTATGTACATTAATGTGCACATAGTATATTTATATTCATAGGATAATTTCTTATAAGTACAATAAAATACATATATGTATGTAAATAGGGCGCTATATAATATACATCTATACTCTTATCATTCATTCATCAGTGACATATACGATATGTAAATAAACATGATATTATATAAGTATGTATGTATATTAATATCATATAAATAAAAATTCTTCAAGCAACCGTTATGTTGTTTATTTATTTACATTTTTTTGTACTACGCATTATATCCTCAAGAATTTCAAATTATCGAGTAAAACAAAATGCAAAAAATTCGTTAAAGAAATTTGTTAGAAAATTTGAAAAAACCAAGTAATACTTTCGTCAATTATAAAGTAACTCTATATTATTAAAACGAGGAAGAATACAATTGCCTTTGTCAACTCTTAGATACCCGTACGAACCGTTAGTATGTTCACAGCCTGTCACTCTGCTTACAATATTATTTTTTTAATATTTTAGTATTTTAAAATAATTTGGGTGAATTTTATAATTTCTAGAGCTATGGGTTGTACATATATTCAAAATATATGTTTACATGTACATTCTTTAAAAGCAGATTCTAACCTTCCACATAACGATTATCAATCCAAAACTTTTTCAAATATTCTATAGTATCATTTAATACTAAGCGGTAAATCTATATTAAATTTACTTGGTACAAAATAATAAATATAATTTTAAATATTATATTATATTATATTTAAATATTCCATTGACAGAATAATTTCTTATAAGTACAATAAAATACATATATGTGTGTAAATACGGCGCTATATAATATACACATATACTCTTATCATTTATTCACTAGTGACATATACGATATGTAAATAAACATGATATTATATAAGTATGTATATTTATTTACATTTTTTTGTACTACGTATTATATCCTCAACAATTTCAAATTATCGAGTAAAACAAATGCAAAAAAATTTGTTGACGAATTAGCCCTAATTTTTTCTAAATTATTTTTCTAAATTTTGTTATAATTTTCCACCCCATGGACTTATATTATATAACCAATGGGATTTCCGTCTTTTTGAAGTGAGTTAAAAGTTCCTATTTTGCTTTTATAATGATAATAATTAATAATGTAATAACATCTTTTCGAGTAAACTTTCTAGACTAAACTTCAATTTATGCCCCGGCCAACTATAAAATCAGATACAGTTATTTTCCAAATTCCGGCCAGTCAGGATATATACATATATATGTATATATATCTATTGGAAGAAATTTTATGGTCTGTTGCGAACCCCGATTTGGCTCTTTTTCCAGAATATGTATATGTCTGAGAATCTGAATTAGGAGGGAATTTAAAGTGAGTCAAAAGTACCAATGGAACTTCTGATATACGTCACCACATTTTACTTTTTACTAAACCTAATGCATTTTTCATACAATAAAAAAGTCTATTTTCAAGTGCAATATATTTTTCTATTTCTCATATCCACTATGTATAGTGCAAACGTGTATAAGAAATATAACATTATATATTTTTAGATGGTAATTTTGTTACGGGTACCTACCCAAATGAATTTCTTGGTGTATATATACTGGTAGTGGGTACCCAAATGCATATTTTATTCTTGTTAGTTTCAATTTCAAAACGTTTTTTTTTTAATTCTGTTTTTTCCGTACATGATAATTTTTTATTACTATGCACTTTTTACATTACATTATTCCGAAATTGCAAAAACAAATACCTATGTATATAAAAAAAAAATTTATCATAATTAAAAAATATACACATAAAATCTTTATTCATATTTACATGCCTAGGAATAGATACTCATATTTACTAACCATTTTACTACCATCATAAAAGCTTGAATTCTTTCTTTTCTTACCATACTAGTCATTCATTTAAATTTTTCGCAGTGGCAACTCCCAAAAAAAAAACTGTTGAAAATTGAGTTGGAACTGACAAAGCTCCCCTACTCATTTTTAGTTTTAATTTAATTTATAAGTTTAATTTATGTATATAAAATTAACCATAGAAGCTTTTGTTTTTGTCATTTTCCTTCTGCCAGATTTAAGTTAAATTGTAAAATAAAACGCTTAGTTATAGAACTAAAGCTCGAGTGATTCTCAAGTGATTATATAGTATTACAGTGTAAAGGATATCCTGTAACACTATCATCAAATGTTAAATGTAAGATTATGGTGAGAAACTTGACAAATAAAATAATTAATAATATAAATAACTTTATAAATCTCAACCACATTATAAAGAAAAAGGAGTTTTAAAGAAAAATATTTCTCAGTACATCAAATAGGCAGAATAGTTAAACATATTAAAACTGAATTAATTTAAAATTTCAAAATCGAAATTCACAGGTGTGCTAGTATTTGATGTAGGAGAGGAATATGATTCTATAAGACATGAAAAGCTTAAATATCTGAGGCACAATGCGGTAAAATTTATATTTTCAACCATGGGACTCCTTTCATTTTCAACCCTGGGACTCCTTCAAGGATGAGAAATAAGCTGAATATTATTTAAAATTTATAATTTTAATAATATCAAGTTTAATGATTTTAAGGTTATCACTTGGTGTAACATTATTTAAATAAAATATTTTCTTATTTTTTATTTTAAAAAGTTTTTTTTTTTTTTTTATTATAAAAAATAAATATAACACTTGCATTTTTGTTTCACTTTAAAAAAAAATTTTTTGTTTTATTTAATTTATATTTATTTTTAATTTAATTTACCTCCCTATTCTGAAATTAAGAAATTTAGAAGATCTTATGTTCCTATAACTAAAAGGATAAAAGGTCTTTTAGGGTAAAGCTATTCTGTGTAAAAGATATTTGGCGAGTTATAAAATTTTTAGGTTTAAAATGCTTTAAGATTCACCACAAATAACATTCAGAGACATCTCTGCATACAGAATGTCATTTTAGCATTCATTTTTTTTTTTTTAAATTTAGTACCTAGTTATCACACTTACATTAATAAAAATTAAAAAATAAGAAATAGGTTTTTAAATAGATATCTTTTAAAATTAAAAAATGTGTAAAAAATGTATAATTATCACTTTTTTAATATTTTGAATATTTCGATTTCGAATTTAATGCTACCACCAATCGTAAATGAAATGGTATTAATGAATTTTCTTGATCCAAAGGTGAGAGCATTTCTATTATTTCCAAGCATTTGGCTTGAGGCATACGAACATTTTTGCAAAATAAAGTTTCAGATATTGTGAAAGGATTAATTACCATCATTATCTCTCAAACTTCTCAAAAAAATCTTTTGAATTCGGCTAAATAAATTTAAAAACTATACTACTTGCATTTACACTTAAAATTTAAAAAATGTATTTACTTCTCTTGAGTTTGTTGGATTAATTCAATAAACAAAAAAAATACAATTAATCAAACTGTATTTTCCATTATTATTAATTATTATATTTTCAATTTTTATATATATTCATTTATTTTTATTTTTTTATTATTTAATGATAATTATAAATATTTATTTCAATTCAAGAGTAGAGTAGAACAATAGATAATGATATTTGCTAACCTAAAGAAGTTAAAAGATATTTATAAGGTGCTAAGAAATTTATTTTAGCTTAAAAGATTTTTTAGATTATTTTTGTCTTATAACATTTTCTGCAGAATACTAAAGTCTTTTAAATGTCTTTTAAATTACTCACCACACTACTTAAAAGATCATAAGTCTTTTAGTCTTATAAAAATGTGTCGCAGAATACAAATTTCTTATAACTTTCTTATAACTCGTAGTTATAAAGTTATAAGATTATAACCTTAATTTCAGAATAGGGGGGTTAATCTCAACCAGTTTCGTCTTTTTAAGACATCATCAGGAGTAGTACTAATTTTTAGTTTTTATAAAACAATAATACATGTAGGTGTATTTGTTTAAAAAAATTAAATCCAAGGTGTTTCTTTTAATATTTTAAGGTTGAAGTTTTATTCCAATAAATATTACAAATTTCGATTTTATGTTTAAATTCTTTTAGATATATAATTTTTTCCAAAATAAGATCTTTTTACAATAATTACTTCAATTTTTGTTTTACCTTTAATCTTAATTACAGTAAATCGTAATATAAAAAAAGGTTTTTTTCTACAGGCAAAATCTAGTTATTACTCTATTCGTCGACAGTTATAGCAAGAGTGCTCTTTTTTATTGATTCAATTCAAATGTGTCATCTGTTTACGACATCTGTTTAATTAAAATGACAAAACTAGAGTGCTAAATTTCTTCATTCGGCCGTCCTGATATTTTTGTCGTCTCGAAAAAAGAAAGAAAAAAAAATGATTAGGTACTTTATATAAAATTAATTGATTAATTTATAGTGAGGAAAAAAAATAAGTTTATTAATTTTCATCAACGGTTGAGTTTATTAAGTTTCATCAACGGTTCATCTTCTGAGCTACTTGAATCACCATCATTTAAATTTTCTATAAGTTTCCAATGTTTCATGTAATCCGCACTTGTTGTGGTTGTATGTGGGCCTTCGCTATTTCCTATTTTGGATACGGTGTATCTATCGTGTCCACCAATTTTTATAACTTTGTAGGGACCAAGATATTTGCAGATATTTTTAATGATATTACTAACTGTGTTCTCTTAATTGCCACGATATCACCAATTTCATATTTCTGCGCTAATTTATGTTTTTTGTTATAACTCTTTCGGTTTTCTGTTTGCACTTTTTCAATATTATTTCGCACTTCGATTCTCATTTCATCTCGTTCTTTTAAGAATATATTTTCAATTGCTTCGTCTATTATTTGCTAATATTTATATCTTCATTGTTTCTCATTTTAACACCAGTTAAAATTTCAAAAGGTGGTCTTGCATAGCTACGATGCATGGTTGAGTTTATACATCTTTGCAGTCTTCCAGTATACGTATACCATTTGCTCAAATCAGTCATAGATAATTTTGTTAAAACTGCAATAATTGTTCGATTTGTTCTCTCAATTTGGCCATTTCCTCGTGGAACGCCGGTTGTGGTCAAAACATGTTAAATTTTTTCATTTACACAATAAACCAGGAACAAATTGGATGTGAAAACACTTCCCCTGTAAGAAACTTTCCCTGTTCAACGTATCAATCACACTAAGTATGTACCGATATTGTTTACTTGTTTCAGTCATCGGCCCCAGATGGTCAATATGGTAAGTTTCCATTGGATAATATTCTTTATCTTCTTATTTACCAGTTTTGTGATCACCTAAGATGCATACAATACAGTTTTGTCTCACAACTTCAATTTTTTTTTTAAATTTCGGTATGTGGTAATCTTTTTCAATAATATCCCTCATTTTCTTTGTTCCAAAATGCCCATTTTCTTGAATTACTTTTATTACTTCAGTTTGCATCATTTTGGAAATACAGAGAAGTTTTTCGCCAACACAATTTTTTTTGTATAAAATACCACAATTCAAAAAATAGTCTTCGTATGGTGTTTGTTCTAATATTTTACTGATAAGTTTCAGGTTATTATCATTTTGTTGAGCCCTGTTTACGCGCTCTAAGAAGTTGTTCTTTATAATGTAGGAAATTGGGTTTCTACTTAAAGCGTAAGCATGTTTGAGTTTATTTCCAGATCTATGTTCAAAAACGAATTCGTAACCTTGAAGAAGTAGTGCCCATCCTGAAATTCTTGGAATTAATTTTTTTTTTTGCATTGTATCAAAATTCATCATTCATTCATTGTACCAAACCATTCTTGAATGTAGCAAAATCTGTCACAATTTTGAATTTTATGCCCAACAAGTAGACTCGCATTTTTTTTAATGCTGATATAATCGCGAGGACCTCTAACTCGTAGCTATGATAATTTTCTTGAGTGGATGAAGTTTTTTTTGCTGTAAAAATAAACTGGATTGAAATGATTATCATCAGCTGATTTTTGCAGCAAAATGGCCCCATAACCCCACTTTGACGCATCTGTGTTGAATTCGGTTTCAGCTTCTTGATGGTATAGTGCTAATGCTGGTTTTGTCGATAAAATTATTTTCAGGTCCTTAAATACGAGTTTTTGTTTTTCCCAAAGATAAATTTGGTTTCCTTTTTTAGCAGATCTGTTAGAGGTCTTGCTATTATTGAGTACCACGGCACGAATTTTCAAAAAAAATCCTGTGAGACCTAAAAAGCTCTGTACCTCTTTCACAGTTGTTGGTTCAGGAAACTTTGTTACCGCTATTGTCTTAATTTCGGCTGGGTGAACAGTGCCGTTTGAAATTTCAAATCCGAGATAAATAATACTTCGGCAAATGAATTGACATTTTTTTCATTTAAATTTCAAATTACACCTTTCTGCCAGTTTAAATACTTCATTTAATCTTTGTAAAGATTCATTTTCATCCTTCGCTAAGACTACAATGTCGCCCATATTAATTAAAATTATTTCCTTGTCGAGTAGTGGTTGAAAAATTACATTGACATATGTCTGGAAAATAGTCGGTGACGTACACAAACCAAAAGGTCCTTTACAAAATTCATATTGCCCATTTGGTGTGCAAACAGATGTGAATTTTTGGCTTTCTTTAGCGACATCCACATGAAAAAATCCATTTTCTAAGTCGAGCGTCGAAAATACTTTAGCTTTACTTAGCGCATCAATTTGATCTTCGATCAGTGGTAGTGGATATCTATCCCTTACAATTATATAATAATGGTTGGTTTAATTGGCGATAATCTATACATAGACGTTTCGTACCATATTTTTTATTAGCTAATACAATTGGACTAGCAAAATCAGAGGTGCTTGGTTTTATTATTTCAGCTTTCAACCATTCATTTATTTGTTATGTTTTTTTCTAGTGGTGCGAGTTTTCCAGGATTTTTAATTGGTGTTTCGTTTTTTAAAATTATTTTTAATTCGACATTTGTAGATTTTCATTACGCGAAGTGTAATTAGCTATCATGTTATTAATCTCGGCCTCATAATTGTTGTTTCCAATATTCAGTTGATCGGATGTAACACTATAAGACTCCATAGTTGAGATTTTATTTAATTTTTTCACAAAAATACCATCGTTTGTAAGTTTTACATCAGTGTTTTTTAAAACATCTGTACCAATTAGCATGGGTAATTTAAGAAAATTCCCGGAGACAACATGTAATGTAGTTTTGTATTCGTCATAATTCGTATTCGATTTCTATATTGCCTTCAAATGCACCTAATGTGCACTCCGCGTCACTTGAAAGATTTTATATTTTCATCGTTGTAGAGATCAAATCTGGTGCGCCTAATTTTACATATACATCTGCTCTTATTAAAGTAAAATCGCTACCTGTGTCAATAATGGCAAATATATTTTTTCCATGCATTTTAATAATTTTACCGGATTCAAAATTTTTATTTACTAGTGAGTATGACCCATCTTGTGTGGGACAACTTTTTGAAGTGTGGCCAAAATTTCTATACTTATAACATCTAATTTATTTTTCAGGACAGTTTGAACTTTTGTGACAAAATTCGTCACATTTATAGCACTTAATTTTCTTACTTTTGTATGGTGTATGGTGTATTTTAATTTCTATTTATTACTTTAAATCTATCTTGTTCACTAAAATTCATAAAATTTGTTTATAAACTTTTTTTACATGGATTGTATGCTACTAAACTAGTACTCTTTTAAAGTTTTAATTATTGTTGCGGTATATATGATTTTATTACTTGGTGAATCGTTAATACTATTGATAATATATTTCACTAAAGTAGGTTCATCATGCATTCTACCTCTTACTACAATTTTGCGAATTTTCAATATGTAAACCTGCACACTTTCATTTTTCTCTTGCTTGGTATTGTTTAATTTTCTAAGTAGATCCGCTGAATTAATAATTTCATCAAACTGCTCAATTAAAAACTGTTTTAACTGATTCCATGTCGTCAATAATGGTTCAGCTCGAATAGCCCTATTGTCTGTTCCCAGTTGGCAGTCTTTTCGCAAAAATATTTAATTCTACAGTTATTGATTTTCAAACTTCTAGTCATTTCCTCTACGTTAGAAATCCACATTCGCACATCATACCCATCATTTCCGCAAAATTCTGGAACAAAAGCCTGAAAATCGCTAAATATGGTATTACTTTGATTTTGTTTCAGTTCTTCGACTTCTTCTTTTAATGCTGCAATTTTTGTGTCTCTATCTCGTTCAAAAATTTGGTTAAAATCGACTTCATTTTCTCTAATATGTGTTCTATTTTTATTTCTCCTTCTTGCCATTTCTAAAATTAAAATTTTAAGACTATGCTTACTTTACCTAATTTCTGTGTAATCGGAATTTCCAAACTTCTGATTTCCAAATCAAAATTCTAAACTTCTGAATTATAGGTTAATTCCACATATGCTTTTGGTTGACCCCTTAATTGTAGATGTATTTGTTTAATAAAAATTAAATCAAGGTGTTTCTTTTAATATTTTAAGGTTGAATTCCATTAAATGTTACAAATTTCGATTTTATGTTTAAATTCTTTTAGATAAATAATTTTTTTCAAAATAAGATCTTTTTACAATAATTATTTCAATTATTGCTTTAGCTTTAATCTTAATTACAATAAACCGTAATATCAAAAAAAAAAGGTTTTTTTCTACAGGCAAAATCTAGTTGTTACTCTATTCGTCGACAGTTATACTAAGAGAATTGAATTTGATTTGATTGAATTCAATTCAAATGTGCATGTCATCTGTTTACGACATCTGTTTAATTCAAATGACAAAACTAGAGTGACCAGCGGGCTAAATTTCTACATACATATATATATGATTACAAAAATTTATGATTAAGAATTTTTTTTTATTTTCTAATACCGTATGAAATGAACCTAGAATATTGAATATACTATAGTTAAAATAAAAATGTTATAAGTCCCTAAATAAAATATTTAAACGATTTAAAAAAAAATTTTAAAAATTTTTAAAAAATTATTATTAACATTAAAATTTTTTTTTTCATTTTTTACATTTTATATTTAAAAAATAAAAAAAATTTAAAAAAATGCTTAAAAAATTAAAAACTAATTATATTACTTAACAGATAAAAATTTATTATTAAATATATTATATTAGGGGCTATTATTGGGTAAATCTATTTGATTATTTAAAAGTTTGGTATTATTTATATTATGTTTATTTATTTCAAAAATTTCAAGTTTATCTAAAATTCTACAAGCTTTCAATTTTTTAATTAAACTAATATTATTATTGTCTACAAGATATTCAGTTTCTTTTAAATGTTGAGTAAGGTCTGAAGATGGTTTCGAATAAGAAATAGATTGTAAGTGTTCTGTGATCTTTTTGTTTTCCTATATAATATACCATCGCAACTACCGCATTCAATTTTCTCCACTTTTTGTTAAAATGTTAGTTGGTTTAGGTGTTTTTAATATATTGTTAACCAAAATATTTTTTAAACAACGATTATTGAAAAATACTGGTTTTGTGTCTGATGACATTAAAGGTTTAAATAAATTTTCGGAAATTTTATTTATGTAAGAAATTTTCCTGTAATTTGTATTACAATTATATTTATCTCACACCTGCATCCGAATAGAGAACCTTGTGATATATCACCACCTATCAAACATTATTAATGTTGACTGTATTCGTAATGGTATTTCAATTTCTAAGATAGCAGCTAAACGCTGCTCTTCTTTCAAAGTAGCTATTCCAGATAACTTACTTGAACTTTATTTTAAATCCTAATAGCTGGCCTCCTGCAATACTAATAAAAGAATTTGAACTGCGAAAAAATTTGAAATTTCTTCGCAATCCAAAAAACCACAGAACCTCTCTATCTTTTACCAAAACATGAGAGGTCTACGTACTAAAACGCACTATGCGTTTTTAAAATCTATGACTCTTCCGCACGATATTCTCGCCTTGTCCGAAACTTGGCTCAACTCTAATTTCAATAGTGAGGAACTGTTTTCTAAAGATTTTCTAGTCTATCGTACTGATAGAAATATTACCTCCTCTTTTGGCGCTTAACGCTTTTGAGCAGTGTAGTCGATTTACCATCTTCTGTCCTATTTGAAATGATTTGTGTCCAAATTCTCTTTAGGCACTTAAATGCTAATTTATTCATTATACTTGTGTATGTTTCACCTAGTAATTCTAACAAAATTGAGAGTTATAATGAGCTCATTATTTCGGTAAACAATATTTCGCGTAAACTTGCTACTTTTGATAGTCTTCTAGTTGTAGGTGATTTCAATCTTCCAAACGTTAAGTGGTTATGGTCTGATTAAGTGGTTATGGTTGGGCATCCCCCAGTGAATTAACTTTCACTAATATTGACGACTATCACCCTCCGATAGATATATTTCTCAATGTTAACTCCTTCAATGAATCCTCTATTTCTGAGAATTATCTAAAGTTTGATTTTGCTAAAACTGATTTCACATATTTAAACTCACTTATAGGCTCACTCAATGTGGAATCAATTTTTTCTTCATCAAATCTGAACATCAGCCTTAAACGGTTTTATGAAATGCTAAATGATCCAATCGGCGATGTTTTTATGATTTTATTAATAGTAAACGTAGGACTGATGGTTACCCATCGGCTTTGCATTACGAATCTTGGATATCTCGCAGACTGTATCCAACTTTTTTGCCACATTCTTCTTAAGTACCAGAACGGGGTTTTTGAGCCACATCAGTCATATTTAGATAACCTAGTTCCTCCATCTCTTTCAAATTTTGACATTAAGATCCTTGTAATAATTGAAGATATCCTAATACCTCACCTCTTAGCTCTAAAAGATGACTTCACGTACGGCCCCGACGGAGTTCCACCAATAATATTAAAAATTTGGTAGGTCCCATTTGCAAATTATTCAATTTGTCAATTCAATGTGGCTCCTTCCCCGATCCCTGAAAATTCTCATTTATTAATCCGATACATAATAAAGGGGCTCGTTGCGATGTAAGCAATTATAGACCCATTGCTAAACTATCAACTATTCCCAAATTATTTGAAAAAATATTGTGCTCGTATTTTGTTGATTATTGTCAACCATTTATTCCACATGGTTTCCAAAAGGGTAGATCCACAGTTATTAATATGACTGAATTGTCTCTGATATTTTAAATACAATGGAAACTAAAAAACAAGTTGATGTGGTATTCACAGATATCAGTTAGGCCTTTGATCTAATTCCCTATAAAATTATCCTTGAAAAGCATAAAGCAGTAGGATTTTCAAGTCATAGTCTTGAATGGTTATCGTCTTATTTGTCATATAGGTCATACCAGGTCCTTTTTAGAAATACCATCGTTGCTACTTACGTTGCACATTCAGGAGTGCCACAAGGCAGCTAGATCCTTTATTTTTCGTAGTGTCGACCTATGACAGTTCGCTTTCTTTATCCCACTCACGTCTCCTCAGTTTCGCTGATGATACCAAAATCTGCAAAACTATAACTTCCACTCGTGATTGTGAGTTGTTGCAAAATGATCTCAACCAATTTAGTGCAGAAACAACAATCTCAAACTAAATGTTAGCAAGTGCCTAATTATGAGCTTTTCAAGGTTAAGAGCTAACTCAACAATCAATTATGATTACGTCCTGAACGATCAACTTATTAAAAGAACATATCGTACTTCTGATTTGGGACTGATCCTTTATAGTAGGTTAGATTCCAAGAGTCACTACAACTCCATAATGAATAAAGCTAACTCAACTCTTGGATTTATTATGCGTTGGTCAAAAGAGTTTTCTGATCCCTATATCACTAAGCAACTTTTTACTACTTATGTAAGACTTATACTTGAATACTCCAGCCAAGTATGGTCTCCATATCGTGATATAGATATTTCACGTATTGAATCGGTCCAAAAAAGATTTCTTCCTTTTGCTTTACGCAACCTTGCTTGGGCTGATCCTATACGTTTTCCTCCATATGAAGCTAGACTTTCTTTAATTAATTTGAACTCCCTCCAGTCACATCGTCTAGTGGCGGATATCATATTCGTCCAGCAGATTGTTCGCGGTAATATCAACTCCCCCTCTATTCGCGAATAAATGAGGTTTAGAGAAAATATGAATAATTTGAGATCGGTCGAGCTTTTCAATGTGTCACACCATTCTGCAAACTATGGCAAATTTGAGCCTATGTCGCGTATGTTAAGAGAGACTAACTCACGAGGTCTGAGCTCTTCGATATTAGCATTAGCAAATAACAAATTAACACTGAGAGCCAGACCTTACGCGAACATGGTAAATTCTCGTAGTCTGCATGATTAGTCTGTCATTTTTAATCTGACTTCCATGTTAGGTTCCTTGTTTTTTTTATTTCTTATTACCATTAACATCATTACTAATATTAATTAGTAGTTACTAACAGTGATAATGAACAATTAAATATCTCAGTATCATCATTTACTAACGTACTATACTAATATCCTAACATACTAATCCTTGTAAATGATGACTTTTAAACCGTCGAAATGATGAGTTTTCACAATATATTCATAAATACCGAAACATAAAATTGCAGTTTAATTATAAAGGACCATAATGTAATACATTTTTTTTCGTAAGTAATGTCACTTCATATTTTAGTGAATTATCCTTTTAAGCACATTTTGAAAAATTTGCTATTAGGTTCGCTTTGCCCCTTCGTCTGTTTATAAAACTTATATACTGTTTAATAAAGAGCAATGAAATATTAACTATGCATAGGTCTCTTTACAGAGTAATGTTGTAGAACAACCTTTTTATGTACCCTCACCGTTGGAGATGCTACAGCACCGACAGCTCCTCAAATTTTGAAAAAAATTTTTTTTAAATGCATACATCTCAGGTTCTATTTAACATATTTTCAATATAAAAAATACATGATTGTTTTTTACCTTTATAAATCAACCAGAATTTTTTTAACGTTTACATTTTCTAATTATGTTTTCAAAGTGATTGGCTACAAATATGTCTAAAAATTGTATATGGATAAGAATGTAAGGTTTCCTGTTCTGTACATTATGTAGATATGTACTCATTTTTGATTAAATACGGTAGAGAAATATGAATATGTTTTCTAATTTAATTGATTATGTTTATAGTATTTTTAAATATACATACATTATACATATAGTATGTACATATTTCAATGATATTTTTGAGAAATATGTGGTCTACCTATATAAGATGCATGTGTATATCAATCAACTAACCAAATCAACTCAGTGAGCTTCTGTGGTAAAGAGCTACATTTTGATAAAATTTCAACTCAATTGGTCAAACCCTTTAAGCGCGACAACAAAGTAAATTGCAAAACTTCAGTGACCCCTGGTGCCGAAACGGGTTAATGGATCGTAACCAAATTAACCTAGTAAGCTTTTTTGCTAAAGGGCAAGCATTTTACGAATTTTCAAATAGATTGATTAAACCGTTTAAGCAGGACAACAAAAAAATTTAATAAACTTCGTTCGGCTCTCGTGCCCAAACGGGTTACTGGAACTTCATAAAAATTTGTCACAGGCTTTTTCTCAGGCCATAAAACCACCATACAAAATTGGACATAAATCGAAAACAAACATTTTTTTGGGAGCCTCCCGGGCCGAATCCGGGTAACATATCTGGGTAACATTAAAAATTATTCACTTTTGTGTCTGCGTTAATATAATTTAATTAATATAGCTCATTTATTACTATGCTGATAGTTAATATTTTAATTTTTATTACATTTAATTACATTTAAATAAATTTTTTTTAGCAAATTGAATAAACAGAGCGAAGTATTAGAGACAATTCGTTTACATATCCGAAACATAAAATCGCATTTCAATTATAAAAGACCATAATGTAATACATATTTCATCTTTTTATCAATTATCCTTTTAAGGACATTTTCAATCGAAATTCACCTTTTTTTTTTAAATAATTTTCTATAAAAAAATGTTTGGTTCATTCTTTAACAATGTATCAATTTTTTTAATTCAACAATTTATTTAATTTTAATTTCATCAGATTGATTCAAACACATTCGAACGAATCACTTCTTCATTGATTCATATTATTGGTTTACCAATGAATCACAATTTTCTCTTTTAATTCTTACCGATAAACCAATTTTACCGTTTTTTGTCATAAAACATTTATTGAATTGAAATACCGATTGCAATTTTCAATGGCAACACGATTCATTTTTTTATATGAAGATGTGTAATAAAAAAAATTAATTTTTTAAGCAATTTCTTGCGAACAAAATTAAGAAAACCGAATTTTTTTAATATATCGATTTTGTTTATAAAAAAAAAACACCACGAGATTTTAAAGAATTTTACCATATATGGTAAAAATTCTAAATGAAAAAGGAAAAACGGTTCCCTATTTTGTAGAACTTTTTTTTTGGGAAACGAAATTTGGGATCACTTAGAAGAAAGATTTAGATTCGAAAGGATCTAAAATTAGAAAATATTTAAAATATAAAAAAGTTAGAAACAAAAAAATAAAAAATTATGTGATAAAATTTAATTTATAAAAAGGAAAAATTAATTAAAAATTAAAACCAAAAAAAAAAAATAGTGGATAAAAATTTAAAACAAAAAAAAAAAACAAGAAAGACGTGTTAAAATTTGAATAATATTTGTTAAATGTTAAAAACTAAAAAAAAAAAAAAAAAAATTTTAACAAAACTAACTTTGTAAAAAGTGAGAAAGATTTTAATTAATAAAAAAAAAAAATTTTTTTTTCTAAAACTTTAATTTTGGTAAAAGAAAGAAAACAAAATTTAATTGAACTGATAATTGAATTGATAAATTATTTGTTTTTTTTGTGTTTATTTTCACACTTTATATATGAATATAATTTAAATTAAATTATCTATGTATAAATTAAAATTTAATTAACAAAAAAAAAAAAAAATTAAAATTAAATTTTTAATAGCCAAATTGTTCCAGCAGCAGGCCTGATGCAGAGAATAATTTTGGGTAAGTTATTTTATATTATTCTTCATTGTGCCATATTTAGTTTTTTTATTACATTTTTTTTGATATATATTGAATAAAATTTAAAATTTGAAAAATGTTCTTTTTTTTAAGAAAAATATTAATAATATTATGTTAGTAGGTAACTTAATTTTTTTAATATATTAAAAAAAAATATTCTAAGTTAAATTGTTTTTTTTTGGTGTAATTTTCATTTGCAATTTTTTCAATTTTTTTTCTTTTTCCAATAAAATAAAAAAAATTGTGATCATATGTTGCAAGTTGAAATTTGTTTAAAAGGTCATTGAACTTTAGTTAATAAAATAATTATTTGAATATTATAATATTGACAAAAAAATTTTTTAATTTTTATGATCCCAAATATCATTTTTGTTTTATGACCTGGATTTTGTTGTTCTAAAATGTAAGTTATTTGAAAAAAAAAGAAAAAAAAATAAATAAATTTAACAAAATAAAAAAAAGGGTACATACAATTTTGTTATTACAAATTTAGAAAAAAATTCTTATAATATTTGATTTATTTAGGATGGAGTGAAAAAAATATATTAATTAATTGATTAAGAAAAGAAATATGATAAATATGTTTTCCTAAACCCAAAGCATAATTTAACCTAGGTAGGGGGGAATTTGATCAAGAATAGGTTACCTAAAGTTTCCCGTGGAGGGGTAGTTAACATGGCTGGGAAGGGCCAGGGAAGATATATCAGAGATCCTTCCTGAGTGGATGATTTTTTAATTTCTCAAGCATATGATTTAATGCATTCTATGTAAATTTATATTTTTTGTATTGGTTTGTTGTGATTTTTTTTAGTTGATTTTGTTAAAAATATAGCGCGTAGATGGTAATGATATAACTCTAGGTGAAGAGCAAGTACCCCAACCCAATCCGACGAGCTAAGCCTAGACACAAGACGTGCTCTAGCTGGGATCATTTCAATTAATGTGGTGAAAAAGTGTACATGTTAAGTTGAAAAGAAAAATCATTACACCTCACCGTTGGAGATCCTACAGCACCTACTGCAACTCTTTTTCTCTAATTATGTTTTCAAGTTGATTGGCTAAAAATATGTGTAAAAATTGTATATGGATAAGAATGTAAAGTTTTCTGTTGCGAATATGTTTTCTAATTTAAATGATTATATTTATAGTATTTTTAAATATACGCACATTATACATATAGTATGTACATATTTCAATGATATTTTTTGAGAAATATATTATACACATGCATGTTATGTAGGTAGACCGCTTGCAAGTAGGTAATCCTGCACTTGGGGATGGGAAAAAATCATGCCATATCGCACCGAAGACCACGCCCACTGACCTATATTTTGATTGATGGGTTTAATGTAGGTTATTCTTGGTTAGTAGGTCAAAAACTTGTTTTGTTTGTTTTGGTTTAGGTTATAAGCATGGGTTGTTAACTTATAAGTTGCAAATGGTTGTATAGTAGGAAATGAAGGTTCTTGGTACTGTAGAAGTTGTTAGGCAAGGTTAATGAACTGGGCAAGTTTAGGTTTTAAGCATTGGTTGTTAACTTATAAGTTGCAAGTGGTTGTATAGTAGGAAATGAAGGTTGTTGGTACTGTAGAAGTTGATAGGCAAGGTTAATGAACTGGACAAGTTTAGGTTATAAGCATGGGTTGTTAACTTATAAGTTGCAAGTGGTTGTATAGTAGGAAATGAAGGTTGTTGGTACCGTAGAAGTTGTTAGGCAAGGTTAATGAACTGAACAAGTTTAGGATAATTAGGTTTTTCAATAAATTCGTTGATACTTTGTAATAGGATATCATACAAATAGAAAGATAATTTTTTTCAGGTCAAATCAAGTTTATTTTTTAATATACCTACAAGATAAAAGAAACGAAAAAAACTTGTTTTTATTATTTAATAAGAAAAATATTCATAGGTACTTTTGAATACCAAGATGTAAATAATAAAAATAAAAACAAAACGTAAACAAGACGTACAAAGTGTAGTTTGGGTTATAAAGAAGATTAATAATTGTTAAAAGTTGTTATTGTAGCTTTAAGGTGTAAAATAAAAATAAGAAAAATATGTTACCTATTTTAGGATACGAGTTGTTTCTCTTTATTCTATATTTTGTTCTAAGTACATATGAACTTAAAAAATATTTTGTATTCTTCTAATTTCTGTTTACCTGGTGTAAAATAAATTGTTAAAACTAGTTTGACTCTTTTAAACAATGTTAAAATTTATGAATGCAGTAAAAAAGTAAAAATAAAAACAAGAGAAAGAAAAAAATTATATAATTATACGTGCATCTGTTATATAGGATTTCTTTTTTCTGTTCTAAAAGAAGATTGAGAAAATAACAGGAAATCTTCGATTTTACTTCGTTTTGTTATTATTACGTTCCATTCTATGCTGTAAGAAATGAAAAAATAAAAAATAATAAAAATCAAAAAGAGTTAGTTAATTGCTTTTGGTACCTATTTTATAAACATAAGACAAAAATAAAAGACATTTTTATTTTTATGTTAAAAATCTTTTATTAATAATTTTTTATTATTATATTTTTATTTAAATCTAAGTTGAAAAATTTTTTACGATAACCAGATGTTAAGATTTTAAAAATTTTAAATTAATATGAAAACAAATTTGAATGATTTACTTATCAACACGTGATTTTTTCCTATTATATCCATACGGTAAAGAATTACCATCTTCATTAAATTTTCGTTTTCCGATTTTGGTTGATGCCCAAATTTTCCTCAGAATGAGTTTAAAATAATCTTAGCAAAAGATCTTAAACCAGGATTATTACCTACTTTATCGTATTCTAATTTAATTTCTTCCTTTTCAAAAAAACTATCAATATATTCTTCCTTTTCTTTTTGAGTTTGACATTTTATTGGCCACCCAGAAGGTTCTTGTTTAATCTTTATAAATTTATTCATCATTTTAGTGAATAAACCATCAATACCATTGCAATTGTCACATTTTACTGTTTCGTATTCCCAAACTTCATAAATATTTAAAAGTTTATACCCTTTTTCAATTGCTTTTTTAATTTCATCAATTACCAAAGTTCCTACTAATGCTCTTTCATCGTCTGTATGTTCACAGTATTTTCCTTGATATTTTTGTTCACTACAAGTGTTACATAGTGAGAATATCAATTTATTATTTTGTTTGACAGGTAACACGGGGTGTAATAGATTTATTGGTGGTAAGATTTTACATTTAATAATACCGTCAATAACTTCTGTTTAACTTAGAGCAAGTATCTTCTCCAACATAAATCTTAGGATTGTTTATGGGAAATTTTCCTCGTTTGCAAACATATGGGTATAAGTAACATACATCTATGTATTTAATTTTTTCTCCTTGTTTACATTTATAATATGGATCTCTGATATATCTTCCTTTATTTCCCGTTCTTCCGTCATAAAATGCATCACGAGGATTTAAAAGAACTAAATTAATTAATGAATAATTTTCTAAATATCTCATATTTTCATTGTATCTCATTAGCTCCCGGAATTCACATTCCCACATCTCAATAACTTTATATCCACATGATTTTATAAACTCTGATCTCATTAATGTTTTTTCATATCGTAGATTCAAAGTGTCGCCAGAGTTATCATGTAATGGTATATCCCTCTGGTTTGTTAAACATTTTGGATGTCCATGATAATAGCAACCGTAAAATTCAAATATTTCTTTAGTCTCTTCGCAAAATCCATCGACTTTAATATTTCCGATTTGTTTTTCTTTTCAATTAAATGCACATTTCAAATCAATTTTTCTCAAATCTTTTCCCAAATAAGCCATTGCATGGCAATTTTTGACTGATTGTCTTCCATTCTATATCCTTTTCTTTGTATAATTCCTATAGTATTCGAGAAAGTTTCTTCTATATACAAGATTATAGGCTGAAGCTATTGTTGTTGCTTCTACAAATGGTTCCACATTACATTCTTCTATAAAAAATTTTCTGAAAACCAGACATGCTCTAGTTAGAATTTCAACATCATTTATACAGTATTCTAAAATATCTTTCTGCATATTAAATTCTGAGTTTCTATTTTGTTCATACCACATTAAAAATTCATTACGCTCATCTGCTTTCATTGTATTAGAGTTATAGTATTTAATTGCTGGAAGTGGGCCAATGTAATTTTCATTTTCCAATTTATTAAATAGATGCGGAAAATAACCCTTTTTGATTGATAAATTAAAAGCTTTTGGTAATTTTGCCAAGGTCATAGGAAAGTAATTCATAGAATCTATAAATTTAATATTATCAATTATCATAACAATAATTTTTGTACCTCGCGTAATTAACTTCGGTTCAAGTACAGTTTTATTGAGTATATAATTCAGAATAAATTGATGGTCAAAAGCCTGACCATTATGAGCAATTATGACAACCTTTTTGAATTCCTTTCTTAATTTTAAAATAAATTCCATGAAATCCTCTATCACAATTTTCGTTTTAAAAATTCTCTCTCTTAATTTACATTTTCCACAGAATTATAGAGAATAAATGTTAATACATTTAAAGCATCTTAGCTGAGCCACACATAAACTTGGAACAAGTTCTTTTATTTTTGTAGAGCTAATTTCTTCTTGTCTTGTTTCTAAATCATAAAATACGTAAATGCAATTTTCAAAATTTACTTTTGTTTTGTCTTGCTGAATGAAGCATTTATGGTTTTTAGGAACGTGATTATCGCAAATCTTACAAAAATATTCTCCACATATATGAGTCCTACTGCTTTTATGAACTTTAAAACAAGATTTACATTTTCTAATTTCTTCACAGATGCTTCTATTTTTTGAACTGGAAGTCTTATGGCTTTCAAAACATGTTTGACCACGAAATGTTCGATTACACTGCATACATAAAATATTTTTAACATTAAGTGAACAAGGTGAGTTTTGACAGCAAGGGCAACTTTTCGAACATCTATGTTAATTTTTCTTAAAATACGGAATATGACATTCTTCACAATAAAATGCTGTGCAAAAAGCAGCTGTTAGTGAGGTTATTACATTGTAATGATTATTATGGTATAAGAAGTTAATTTTTTTCCCATTATTCAATCCTTCAAATATTATTTCTGCACCTCTTGTTCCATATTTATATACAACAATCTTGTGTTTGTGTAAAAATTTTTGAAATTGATTTAATTCACGAATTCCGCAACCTTCAGATGGAATTGTTATTTTTGATTTTTCTAATAATTTTAAAGCTGTTAAAGTTTGAAGTTTTCCTATATTTTTTCGAATTTTTTATAATCATTAAATTTTCAATTTTAGCTATTGAAACAACAAGTGCACGCGGTAAACATAAATTATCTCTATTTTTTTTTGCTATTATTCCTCTCCTTTTTAAGCATTCCTCATCAAAATTTGAATATTTATTACCTCAACCTCTACCAACGGGTAATTTAACATGGGTAACTGTTAAACAAAAAGTGTCTGTACTTAAACCTGTAGACGTAAAATAAAAATAGTTTATAATAAATGAAGCCAAAAATGTATTATAAATAACTACCTTCAGAATAACTTTGGAAAACATTAGAAATTACATCCCAAACGTCGCTAAATTTTGGTTCATGAGCGGATCTAAAACTGAGATACGCAGGACCTTGATGTTCAAAGCTGTCTCCACAAAATGTTAACCCAATCTTATCCCTGGAATTCACATCTTTCACAGCAATGTTGATTATTTGATGTATAGCATCCTTAATCCAGCTAATTGGTTCTCTATTGTCAGGTACGGATTTAATTACAAATTTTATTTTGTGCCCGTTCATATTAAACCGTTTAACAAATGTCGAATTTTCACTTTCGATTATATAAGGTGTTATAGTTTCGGTAAGAAACTTTTGTAAAATAATTTTTTTCGACATTTTCTTTATACGAATTTTAGATGTTAAATGCTTGAATAACAGAATAATATTAAATTTTTAATACAGATTCACTCTGTTAAATGAACAATTACATTGTAATCAAAGGCCGCTTTAATACATTATAGTTGTTTAACTAGAATACCATCTTAATACTATCTTAAAATAGAAAGAATTGAAAAACAAAAAGCAATCTAAATTTATCTTCAATACATTTTAATTAGTATAAATACATCGGGATTTTATACAAAAAATATCAGTTTAATTTCAAATAAGCAAGATATGGCACAGGAATATTTAAACTTCTTCATGACTGCAGAAGAGGCTGCAACTGCTACAACTGCTTCTACTAGTACAGCAGTGCGTCTTCCTGCGAAAAGGAGAAAGGCGAAAAATGAAGATGACGCTTCTACTCATCTTCATCAGCAACAACAACAACAACATCAACAGCATCATCATCAACAACAACAGCAACAACTACAACAACAGCAACAACCGCAACAACAGCAACATCAACAACAGCAACAACGGCAACTACAACAACAGCAACTACAGCAACAACAAGATTATCAGAGTAAGGCAACATCAAATCCCATCAGAAAAAGGAAACTGGTGGAATTATTTAATTTAAAAAAAAAAAAATTTTTAAAATTTTTAAAAGTTAAAGATATGGAGCCAAGTAGGCTCTAAAAAATAAATAAAATTAAAAATTTAAACACCGTTTACGGTAAAAAATGGGTGTTCGAGACCCTAAATAATATTATATTTATACCGCATCAAAAAGTTGGGGTATTTGAAGATAATGATTTCCGTGAGGAAATCGAAAAAAAATAAATATTTCCTCATAAATGAGGAAAGCCAATTAAATTTAAAAGAAGAACGTGGTGATTTTGAATTCGCCACAAATCAGTAATAGTTTTAGACTAATTTTATATACAATAAAAAAAATTTTATTTCAAAGAAATTTTCTACTGTTTTAATTTTATTTTCATTTTTCAGATGTTAAGATTTTATTTGATTTTTCAGACGTTAAAATTTTATTTTATTTTTCAGATGTTTTCAAGTTTTATTTTCAGGTGTTTATTAGAGTTTTATTTTACAGATATTAAACAATATTTGTCGAATTTATTCAAGTATTATGTCTGTCATCAAAACCTAGCCATTTAACAAAAACTCTATTTCCTTGTTTTTTCAGAATTTTTTCTACAAGTATCTGGGTATTTTACAGGTGTAAGCTCAGCTTGATAAAAACCCCCAGAAATTGGCGTATCAGTATAGTTGATCAGTATAATTGATTTTATCAATCTTAAATACTTCAGTTGACCAATTCGGTTGATAACCTTTTTCGAAATGACCTTTATATTTACTTATTCTTACAAAATTTCCAGTTTTATATTTACTTTTTTGAAAAATTTTAGGCTCAGTATATACATTCCGCAGTATATTTTTTTCGTTTTTCTTTGTAATTTTTGTGCTGTGTTTTGTTGTGCTATGTTTAGTTGAATTATATTCTTTTATTAATGATTGTATAATAGGTAACCATTTATAATTTCCATTTAGACTAAATTTTTTCCACATAGAATTTTTCAATGTACGGTTAAATCGTTCAACAATTGATGCTTTTAATTCGCTAAATGTGTGATAATGATTGATTGGTTTTTCTTTCATATAATTTTGAAATTGTAAATTAAAAAATTCCTTGCCTTGATCAGAGTGAATATTTTTTGGTATAACTTTAGCTCTAATAATAATTGTTTTTAAGGCATTTAAAACATTTTCAGCATTTTTTGTTTTCACAGGTTCAGCATAGGCATATTTGGAAAAAGTATCAATGACCGTCAGCATATATTTATAACCATTATTAAATTTTCCATAAGGTATCATTTCGACTAAATCTATTTGAAACGTGTCATTTAGACCTTTCAGTTTGAATTTTCTTCTAAGAAATTTACGTCTTGCCTGTCTATGAATTTCAGTCACTATTTGAGCTCTTGACATTTTGTTTTAAAGATGTTAAAGGTAATGTTATAATTATTATACATAGAATGATAGACCAAAGCATGGTTTAAACTAATCATCTAATTGAGTTTAATTTGCTTTTATACTTTTCTACATGAGTATATAACTCAACTTTTATTTTCAAATTTAATTCATTTCCATTCTGACTGCTCAACAACTCGCTGAAATGCTGCCTGATTCCACATCATTTCCATTTAAAAAAACTGTAGATGATGTAAATACACAAGGTCAGATACAAGAAAATGAAATTACGTCCACCATGGACGACGAAGATTTAGCAGAAACTGAGGAATTTATACCACCGTTCCAGATAGTTGAATTAGAAGACGAAGAAAAAGAAGTGGAAGAAGTAATTGAGGAAGATGAGGAAGCAGTTCCATTTAATGAAATTTGGGACATAAATAATCAGCAGGGAGATCTTGATTATTTCAATGATTTAATAATCCTAAATAATTTTAATTAAATAATCTAGTGAAAGGTGTACAGAAAAATATTTGTCTATTTAAAACATATAAATAAAAAATAAAAATTTTTATATTATTTGTTGTGATTTATTTTGTTTGTTTTATGTAGTATATTACAGATTTGTTCCTTTAAAATTACAGGAATTTGAAAAAATAACCTTGAATAATTACATTGTACATTAAAACGTTGTATTGGTACATAAATTTCTCTTTCTAACCTAAATACTTGTTGTTCGACACATAAATTTAGATATTCCCGAACATATTCTTTTACATTTAACTCAGCAGATTTATAATAGGTCATCACTACGTAAAGAAAATCGCTTAAATTGTAAAACTGCTCTGCTTTTTCTTTGTTAATACTTATACTTTGCCTGTTCGCTGATTTTAGCCCATGATGAAAGTTCTGTTTTATATCTTTTATTATCAGCTTATCGAGTTTTTTGTTAAATTCGTAATAAAATTTATTCCATTCATGATATTTTAAGACAATTGACTTTTTACCAATCCGGTGAATTATACTTGAGGCTTCAATTTTTAATGTATGACTCTTATTGAGAAAATATGTGTAACTTAGCAATAAATTTGTGTTCTGACCTGGTGCTTCCATTCCTTTAATTTTACTAAAACCTGTTTATATTGTTTTTATTATTTATACGTTTTACGAACACAAATTTGTAATGGGTTATATTTCCCAAATACATTTTGAAAGGTACTTAAAATATACTTATCGTTTTCTAGTTGATTTCCTTTATTCAATTTTTTTAAAAAAGCGTTCATACTATAACCGCAACATCTATACCACGTATAAACACAATAATATTGCCCACATACATCTGAATAGTTACTTTGTAACTGTTTCTTATTAAAAATCATACATTGATTTTTTAAGTAACTTAAAATTTCTAATTTATCCGGTTTTCTACCAAACGAATCAAAATATTCAACACAGCCATTCTTTGGCTTAAAAATAGCTAACCAATGTGTTCCCGGATTTTTTGATTTATCAGTGTTTACAATTAAAAAAGTTTGTTTTTCAATTATTCTGAGGAGTTAATCCAGAGCAAAAACTCCTTTAAAAAATTTACGTGTGTGTTTGTTACATCTTAATACGTCACTTATCTCTAGGGTATTCACCAATCAAATTGACTCAAGTCATATACTTTAGTTGTTTCTTTAATATAATTTGATAAAAACTCTTTTTTGATTTTTTTATTTGTTATAACATCAAGTTTTTCTAGTATTTGACAGAGCTCTTTATTTATTTTATCGTTGTACACAGTTCCAAAAGAGTAATTATCAAAATTATCATTTATAAAATCCCTAGTTGGAAATTTATACTTGAGCTCTTTTACAAACTTTTTACAAGGTTCTTTAAAACCAACTATACAAATATCTTTCGCAAACAAGGTATTATTATCATCACTACAAAATGTTACATCCAGAAGTGCACAAGACAGTGACATTTTGTCAAATATTCAAATTTACTTTTATGTATGCTATTTATAGGTTTGAGAATATATTTCGGTTTTTATCAATTTGTAAACTTGCATCAAATTCTCCATAAAAAATAGTAGTCAGTGTAGATGTAAGTGGTTTTGATAAGTGGTAAGTGGTTGCCTCAATTCTAACTGTACCTTGATTTAGAAGACCTTGACACACTTCATTTCCTGATGTATCTGGAGTTAAATCAAAAGCTAGAATGAAAAACCCATTACTAAACATGGTTTTTGTTATCTGATGACCTTTATCATTATGGTAAATTCCAGTTCCTGAAAAAAGTGTACTGTATGCTCTTGTACAGCAATTATTTTTGTCTGAAAAACTGGTTTCAATTGCTGAATTAGGTATTTGAACACCATTTACGTTTAACACAAATTGTGAAATATCAAAATGTTTAAAATTGTATGGGTTTTTTGACCTTTTTCCAGAGTAACCTGTATTTTCTGTCATGCAAAAAATGATTGTGTTTGGCAACTGTTCAATAAAAACATTATCAAGTGATATTGATGAACTATTCTGTGGAATGGTAAAAGTTTTTATCTCTACCCGTTTGTAATTGTATTTGGCATTAGTTTTTTCCAATACAGCATTATGTGCTAATAGCACACTAGGATTAATTGTTACATGTCTCATAAATAAAGTGGCTTCTAAAATTTTCAGTTGAGATTCATCAGTATTATCTGCAAAGAGATAAAAATCTGGTTTTTCTAATGTTAGGATAACTCGAACATCAACATTGTTTATGAGAAGTGTAGGTTGGTTAAACATATCTAAATGTAGTTTCCCCATAAGTTCCACTACATTGCTATTTTGGTATAATTTTTGACGTTCTTTTGAACCACTATTACCTGTTTTTGCTATATTTGGCTTATCTAACATCCATCCACCACACTCCAAAAGCGTTGTAGTGGCATCCGTACCATAATTTAACAATGATTCAATATAAGCTCTGTAATGATAATTGCCATCTGATGGAGATATATTCTATCCATTTAGTTGAACATTGCATTGTTTTATTAATGAATGTAACATATTATTAACCACACTTGGTTGTTGCATAGGTGTTCCATCAGTTTTTTTATCTTTATTCCATTGAGTTCCATCTTTTTTTAAAATTTGTACTTTTAATTTAAGATATGTCGAAGACAAGTCTCTATATGTATCACCGTGCGCTAGTGAAACAAATTCTATGACAGATGGATTATCTAAAGAAGCAATAGGGTTATAGGAAACTTCTTCAGATCGTAAAATACTTGACTGAATAGGCTGTGTTTTAAAAATATGAAGCTCTGATTTCATACGTTCAATCATAATTATTCAAAAATATCTTTTTGTTTGTTTTTGTTATTAACTTTGCGTCGCTTCGACGTAAAATAATTATTAATGAGAGGTCTTTTTATAGCTTTTCTTCGTTTTCTTTTGCCTTGTCCATACATTTCATTGAGTTTCCGAACTGCACCTCGTCTTATATTTTTCATTATCTCTTTACTTCGATCTTGAACCACTTCTTTTACATTTGCACCTGTGGCAATATCAGATAATGCATTAATACCAGAGTTAATAACCTTTTTTTATAATATATTAGCTCCAGACGTAAATATTGGTTTTAAATATCTAAAAAGACCACCGAAAAAGCTCCCTAACCCTCGTCCCCTTTGGTAAGGTACAATTGAGTGTAACAAAGGACCAATATCCTCAAGACCTTTTTCTGATTGAACTAAATAATATTTGTAGTACGCTCTCTCCATAATGAATAAAATAAAATAATATATAGTTTTGTAAAATCGCTTTTATTTATACTTTTTTAAAATGTAATACAATTTTTGTTGGAATTGAACTATTGGAAAAGTTTATTTTGTATCCATATTTATCACATAAAAGTAATGAAATGTTTTTAAATGATTTCTCCACATTGCAATATTGAATATTACTGAATTCTTTTACAGTATCAGTGAAAGAATTTTGTATGTTAACAGATCTTAAACACATTACATCTTTATCACCTATTTTTTGCGGTTCAATATTATCTTTGTATTCAAAAAAACATATCTGATTTAATAATTGGAATCAATTGTACACTATCTACAAAAGTTTTGAAAGCTTCTATTACACGTGATTTATATTTTTTAAAATCTGTAACTTTCGAATTCGATATTTTTAGGCATCTCCTCAGCTTTTGTTGGTTGTGTATAATGAACTTCATCGTTTATAAAATTAAAAATTCCCCAAATCAACTGTCGTTCAACTTCTTTTCTTGTAAACCTATTAAGTGGGCGTATATTTTGAATTAAAGTTGGTAGTAGAAAAACTTTCCAGTCGCATATCATTTGTTTTTCTATGTATGGAATATATGATGTTCCAACTCCTATCAAATCTTTCTGCATACCTTTAATACATATTTGAGTACTTTTTTCCCATTCTTCACCATACACATTTGGAACGAAATCATTAACATACATTTCTGAAATACCGACTTTCCACCCTGAATCACACATGTATTTATTCATTTTATTTGTAAAAGATGTCAATGAATTTTCTGGATAATAGTTCATAGATGAATCACTGAGTAAAGTGACATAAAATTCATCATTTACTTGTATGTTGTTCATGAACTTGCGGATTTATTCTTACGAATTGGAAAATTAAGTTCTGATTAAGTATTACCTACTGCTGACCTTAAAACACGTCTTGATGAATTATTCAACTCTTTGCTATTTATAGGGTTTTCTTTTTTCGTTGGTGGGTTTGGGCTATCTAAAGGAACAGTTATAATGTCTCCTGTATCAGTTTCAAAAATTTGTACATTTTGATTTCTAATTGATTTTCTTTTTCTAAAACGTTCTCCAACTGAAGCAGCTGACAATGCTTTTGTTAAAACATTTTCCTGAATTTCATCATCAAATACTTCGTCATCAGCTTCTTTTTCATATACTTCTTCTTCTTCAGGAACAACTTGTATTCCAGCATTCTTATATTCAGGAAAATACGATTGAGTTCCCGCATCTATATACATTGGTTTTGCACGAGTTTGGGTTACTTTTGTTTCCGTAATTTTTATTTTCTCCTCTTTATTTCTAGGAAGTTGTCGGTTTTTGTTTCTTATTTTAAATAAATTTTGTCTGTATAAATACCATTTTTGAGTATCCGTGAGATGTTTATTTAACAATATTTTTTTCATATTTTTATCCAATTTATTGAGTTCAATGTGTGCATTTTGCTTCATTCTTTCATAAATCTCAGGTTTTAAAATTATCATTTTATTAAATGTTGTATTATTCATTTTATAAAATTTCCGATTATCCTTGGTAGTATTGCACCAAGAAGTGTAGGTAAAAATCCACCACGTTGTATAATAATTTTTTCCGGCAAATAAGTGATCTTAATTCTTTTTTATACTTTCGTAATTGGGTTGTTGCTTTTTTAGTTAGCTTACAATTACCTTTTAAAATATTTAAAGAGATTTCGCAAAATGTTTTTATTATTTCAGGGTCACAGTGTTTTATAATTTCTTTCTGGAATTTTGGTTTAGAGGTTTTTAATAGGTGCAATATATGTCGATTGGTCTTCAAACGTTTCATATTCCTCCCCAAATTGTTCTAATTGATCTCTCGTACAATAACACAAACCTTTCCCAAATATATCACTTCTTAATCGAAATATATCATTAACGTCTTGAGTAAGATCTATTAATATATAGCCATATGGGACTGACGTCACATCATTATATACTTTTTCAAATGCTTTAATTTAATTGGGATATATTTGGCGAGCTAGAGGTAATATCTGCGATTTATCTCTTGGACTTTTGAAAAGTACTAAATATTTACAGTTGAGTGAAATATCTCTTGAAAATTTACCCTGGTGAAAAATATTTTGTGTTACAAATATTACAGATAAATTTCTATGATGTGATCCTCTAGTAAATAAATCACATACAAACTCATCATGAGAACTTAACATCATATCATCGATAATAACTAACAAAGGTTCTTGATTATCAATAAAATCTGGAATAGTGTTACTATATTCAACATCTTTCATATATAGTGGAACAGTATTTTTGTCTGGATTACACCAAATAATTCTATTAATATGTGGTAGTATATTTTCTTCTTTATATTTTATTAAATTATCATTGTAACCACCACCATTTCACCATCATTGTAAATGGGTGAAACAACATAGTTGTATTAGTTAAAACAATCATTGCTAACCTATATTTATATGAACAGCTCTTTTTAGAAATGAATATAAATGTAAATTTAGTTATTTCATTGAACATTCTTTTACAAACCTTCGACATGGTTAAACAAGTTTTTATAGTTTTGTAGGTCAACTATAAAAACTTGTTTAACCAAGGAAGGAAAGCAAGGAAATGAAAAACAATATTTCCTAAAAGAGTTAGCCATACTTGAAAAGGAAGTTTAATTCCAACTGTGTATCATTTCAAAGCACTGTACCCCGCAGAAGAGCTTAGTCAAGATGTGAAATATAATAACCAGTATTGCGAAAATAAAATAAATGGACTTAAATGGAATAACGGTTTAGTTGAATATTTAGATGTAAAATGTATATTAAAACACTATTTAGAGTCAGCGAAAAAAATTTATGTTAAAGGAGAACAAAAAAAACTTTTCCTTCAAAAGTACATTGACAGTGTTAAAATAGAAGATCTAAGCAGAAACTTGCCATCATTACAAAAGATTGAAAACTTTAATTTAAATTGTCCTATACACTTATCAAACAAGAGTTTCAGAAGTGCTGTTAAAAATTGTTTTAATGTATATATGCATCTTTTAAAAGAAAAAATGTTAGATGAAGACCTTCAATTTTCATACTTGCACAATATGAATTTAAATAACAAAAAAAAAGTTTACTTCAACATAAAACAAAAAATTCACGTTATGCATGTATGGGTCTATGCTTACAGATCAGCAAGGAAAGGTCATTGGGAAAAATACGCACGTCATAGAAGTAGATTTCAACGACGTATAGAAAAAAATGGTCTCGCTATTTCTAAAATCTTAACATCTGATCATCGTAAAAAAATTTTCCAACACAGATTTCTGTAAAATTGTAAAACATTTTCAAATACAAAATTATTTCAAACATATAAATAAATTTGTTTTATTTTTGTTTTCAAATAGGTACCAAAAGCAATTAACTTGCCTTTTTGATTCCTTACAGTATAGAATGTAACGCAATAATAACAAAACCAAGTAAATCAAAGATTTCCGGTTATTTTCTCAATGTTATTATAGAACAGAATAAATCTTACATAACAGATGCAAATATTAATCCATAATTTTAATTTTTTTTTATTTTGCAGCATTAAAACTATAATAACAACTTACAACAATTATTGATCTTCTTTCATAAACAAAAATACACTTTGTACCTACTTCTTGCTTACGTTTTGTTTTTATTTTTATTATTTATATCTTGGTATGAATATTTTTCTTATTAAATAATAAAAGTTTTTTTTCGTTTCTTTTATCTCCTTTTACGTATGTAGGTATATTTTATTAAGCATGCGATTTTGCGCAATTTAAAAAATAAACTTGATTTGACCTGAAAAAAATCATCTTTCTATTTGTATGATATCCTATTACAAAGTATCAATGAATTTATTGAAAAATCTAAATATCCTAAACTTGTTCAGCTCATTAACCTTGCCTAACAACTTCTACAATACCAACAACCTTCATTTCCTACTATACAACCACTTGCAACTTATAAGTTAACAACCCATGCTTATAACCTAAACTTGTCCAGTTCATTAACCTTGCCTAACAACTTCTACAGTACCAACAACCTTCATTTCCTACTATACAACCACTTGCAACTTATAAGTTAACAACCCATGCTTATAACCTAAACCAAAACAAACAAAACAAGTTTTTGACCTACTAACCAAGAATAACCTACATTAAACCCATCAATCAAAATCTAGGTCAGTGGGCGTGTTCTTCGGTGCGATATGGCATGATTTTTTCCCATCCTCAAGTGCAGGATTACCTACTCATGCATTCCTGAATGATGACATGATGATTGTCGTATGGAGGAGATTATTTCTGTTCTTTAATAACGGTCGAAAATGTTATGTTGTTATTTAAATCTTACAGTATTAAGATACTTAAATACGGTTATTTTATTTACTGTTATATATTAGAAATTTGTATTGAAAGGTTTTTATGGAATATTAAAAACAGTATAGATAAAAGTAAAGACTGTTGGAAATATCCTTTTAATAACAATAGCAGTACAAAAAATTAGACAGGATATTTTTAATAGGTGCTTGTGCGGAAATGGGTTAACAAACGTTAACAAACATTTTGTTACAGGCTTTATTTAGAACCATAAATTCGTACTGCCAAATTAGACACAAAGTAGACACAAATTAGAATTTTTTTTGACAGTCTAACATGCCGAAATGTTTTAATGTATCACAACAAAATTTATTGAATGAGTTTGTGTGTAAAAGTGCAATACTTGTGCAAATTTTCAATTGGTCACACTGTTTAAGCGCGACAACAAAGAAATTAAAAAAACTTCATTAGGCCCTGGTGCCAAAACGGATCAACAGATCGTAACCAAATCAACTAAGTGATGTTCTGAGCTGAAGAGCTACACTTTTTAAAATTTTCAACTCAATTGGTTAAACCGTTTAAGCGCGACAATAAGGATATTAAAAAAATTCATTGAACGCTAGTGCCGAAACGCGTCAACAGATCGTAACCAAATCAACCCAGTGAGCTCCTACGGCAAATAGATACACTTTTGTAAATTTGCAACTCAATTGGTAAAACCGTTTAAGCGCGACGACAAAGAAATTATAAAATTTCTTTGAGCCCTGGTGCCGAAATGGGTTAATGGATCGTAACGAAATCACCTCAGTGAGCTCCTGTGGTAAAGACTAAACTTTTGCAAATTTTCAACTCAATTGGTAAAACCGTTTAAGCGCGACAACAAAGAAAATAAAAAACTTCATTGGGCTTTGCTGCCAAAATAGCTTAAGGGATCGTAACTAAATCAACTGAATGATGTTCTGGGGTGAAGAGCTACACTTTTGTAAATTTACAACTCAATTGGTAAAACCGTTTCAGCGCGACAACAAAGAAATTGTAAAATTTCATGGAGTCCTGGTGCCGAAAGGGGTTATTGGATCGTAACCAACTCAACTCAGTGAGCTGCTGTGGTAAAGAGCTCCACCTTTGTAAATTTTCAACTCAATTTGTTAAACCGTTTAAGCGGGACAGCAAAGAAATTGAAACACTTAATTGAGCCGTGGTGCCGAAACGGGTTAATGAAAAGTAACCAAATCAACTCAGCGAGCTCCTGTAGCAAAGAGGTACACTTTGATAAATTTTTAACTTAAACAGTTTAAGTGCGACAACTAAGTAAATTACAAAACTTCACTGACGCCGGGTGGGGAAACGCGTTAATGGATCGTAACCAAATCAACTCAGTGAGCTCCTTTGGTAAGGAGCTACACTATTGTAAATTTTCAACTCAATTGGTCAAACCGTTTACAAGACAACAGAAAAATTTAATGAACTTCGTTCGGCTCTCCTGTCCAAACAGGTTAACGGAACTTCATAAAAATTTGATTTAGTTACGATCCATTAACCCATTGCGACACCCGCAGTCAGTGAACTTTTGTAATTTACTTAGGTGTCGCACTTAAACTGTATGACCGATTGAGTTAAAAATTTATTAAAGTGTAGCTCTTTACCACAGAAGCTCACTGAGTTGAATTGGTTACGATTCATTAACCCGTTTCGGCATCAGGGCTCAATGAAATTTTTCAATTTCTTTGCTGTCGCGCTTAAACGGTGTTACAAATTAAGTTGAAAATTTGCAAAAGTGTAGCTCTTTACCACAGGAGCTCACAGAGTTGATTTGGTTACGATTCATTGACCCGTTTCGGCACCAGGACTCAATGAAGTTTTTAAATTTCTTTGTTGTTGTGCTTAAACAGTTTTACCAATTGAGTTGAACATTTACAAAATTGTTGCTCTTCACCCCAGAACATCATTTAGTTGATTTGGTTAGGATCCCTTAAGCTGTTTTGGCACCAGGGCCTAATGAAGTTTTTTAATTTCTTTGTTTAAACGGTTTTACCAATTGAGTTGAAAATTTACAAAAGTGTAGCTCTTTACCACAAGAGCTCACTGAGGTGACTTTGTTACGATCCATTAACCCGTTTCAGCACCAAGACTCAATGAAATTTTTTAATTTCTTTGTCGTCGCGCTTAAATGGTTTTACCAATTGAGTTGAAAATTTACAGAAGTGTAGCTCTTCAGCTCAGAACATCACTCAGTTGATTTGGTTACGATCCGTTAATCCGTTTTGGCACTGATGAAGTTTTTTAAATTTCCTTATTGTCGAGTTTCAACGGTTTGACCAATTGAAAATTTCCACAAGTATTGTACTTTTACACACAAACTAATTCAATAATCGTGATACATTGAAACATTTCGGCATGGTAGACTGTTAAAAAAAAATCTAGTTTGTGTCTAATTTGAGTTTAGTTTGGCAGTGCGAATTTATGGTCGTAAATAAAGCCTGTAACAAAATGTTTGTTAACGTTTGTTAAACCATTGCCGCACAAGGATCTATTAAAAATATTCTGCCTAATTTTTTGTAGTGTTATTTTTTTTTACGAGGATTGGTGGAAAACTCTAAAGGCACCAAGAGGAACTGCACGTGCTTCCTCAGGGTAGTGTTGGACTTTAACCAACCAAAACCACCCCCCTTTCAAAAACAAACATTAGGATGGAACCTTTAATACAAATGTACAGTTTGGTTTTGGGGATAGGGATGTGGGAAGGATAATTGGGGAAATTGGAATATGGAAATTTGGATTAAATGGGATAGGTAGGAAAATTTTGAGAGACATTTTGAAGAAAGATGTTAATGTTCTTCTAAACTTAAGTAAATTGTACACATATGAATTACCAACTTTAAGGAACACATGTGATAGTATATGGTTCCACAAACTGGACGTGTGCATGACAAACGAATTTCCATAGGCTTTATTTCGCCATCTTGATAACTCAACATTGTAGGGATGAACATCTGTTGCCCTCCTTGTTTCTCGTTGGAAAACTTTGAGTGGAGGGATTAATTGTTTTATTTCTTTGGAATAAGTGTTAATCCATACGAGATACCTATAAAACAAGGTCAGTGACCCAACTGTGCGACGGTGGCTGAGTGGAGTGAGCATTGAAGTTACACTGGGGTCGTTGATCAAACGAATAGCTCTGTTTTGCACATTATCTAAATAACCTAGTGCTGTTTGAGGCCCTGCAGCCCAAATGAGTGCATTATACTCCATTTTCGGCCTAATGTACGTTTTATAGATATTGAGAAGATCAGATGCGGAAAAGAAAGTTTTGCAGCGATACAAAAAACCCAAACATTTAGCTGCATCCTTAGCTATACCAAAAATGTGATTTGACCAAGTCAATTTCTGGTTTAACCCGATGCCCAGCATGTTTAAATCCGTTAAATGCTGCAAGACTTCTCCCTGAAATAGTAGGTTAGGAACAGTAGTGGCAATTTTCCGCGAGATCAGACAGCATTGTGTTTTTTTAGTATTGAACTCAACTCTGTTGACTTCACCCCATTTTTGAATTTTTGCTAAATCGTTATTTAGCTCACTAATAGTGAATTTTTTCGCTGTTGTATTAATTTGGTGATTAATGCTACATCAGCTATGAAACTCATAGGAAGCTACAAGGGTGCAGTCGTTTGCGAAGCTATGAATCGGATTGGAGGTTAATGAGAGTAGGTCATTGGTAAATATTAAGAAGAGAGTAGGCGATAAAACTGATCCCTGGGGGACACCAGCATTTATTTTGAATTTGTCAGATTATCCATCGACAAGTACACGAATCGTGCGATTCGAAAGGAAATGTCCAATCCATTTTAGAAAGACTCTACCTAGACCTAATGCTTTGCATTTTGCCAATAGAGCATCGTGCCAAACTCGATCGAAAGCCTTAGAAATATCAAGAGCCACAACATCAGACTCACCAGAATGATGAAGGTTGATGCTTAGCTTCTTACAAAGGTAAGTCATGAGATCACCGGTTGAACAACGGGCTCTGAACCCGTATTTACGATCATGAAGCAAATCTTTGTGGTCCAGGTTTTTCAGAAGCTTTTAGTTCACTATTTTCTCCATTACTTTGGAGAGGACCGAAGTTATAGCAATAGGGCGGTAGTTGGAGGGATCGCTTTTATTACATTTTTTGGGAATTGAGAAAACATGTGCAACCTTCCACTGAGTAGGATGAATATCCGAAGTAAAGGAGAGATAGAAAAGGTTGCGCAGAGGTTTTGAAATAGTGGAGTAGGTATTTTTAAGCAGCATGGTGGTTATACCATCTGGACCGGCTGACTTATTTGTATCAAGATTTTTTAAAATTTTCATCACCGCCCACGTCCTAAAGTAAATTTTACCGAAGGAGCAGCCAGCTCTTGGACCAGAAGGTGGCACCTGAGCTGACTGTGACAGTGTCGAATTGAAAGCGAATTGCTTGCCAAACAAGTTCGCCTTCTCTTTAGAATCTGATACGGTTGTGTTATTATTATCAATAAGTGATGGAAAAGAAGACCCTCTAACGTCATACTTTAGACTTTTGGCAAATGATTAAAAAGATTTGCTATTCTTTGGCATGTGGATGATTTTACGTTTCAACTTTTGGTTGAACAAGAATTTTTGCTTATTGACAACTCTCTTGCATTTGTTTCTCACCACTATATAGTTGGCCCTGCGATCCTCCGACCTATTGTTTTGATAGTGTTTAAAAGCCTCCCCTTTTCTAGAAATGGCTTCTTTGCAAATGCGATTAAACCAAGATTTGGGACTCCTCTTAACAGATTTCATGAAATGAGGGATGAATAACCTCATTCCAAATAAAATAGTTTCACTAATCGCATTTGCAGCAAAGTTAACATTCTTATTACGGAAGCAGAATGACCAATCAAATGTTCTAAAAAAGTTGTTAAGACCCTCCCAGTCAGCATGGCTGTAGCGCCAAACTAATTTTTGGAAGGAGACCTCTGGTTGTATATTAGGCTTACCCGGAAACTTGTGTTAACCAAAGAATGGTCGGAGGAACAGATCCAAGAGATGACCTTCATGATCAGCACGGTCCGGGATCCTAGTGGGATTTTGGACAAGTTGAGAAAGGTGGAACAGTGTGGAGAATAATTCAACTTGTTTCCCAATTGAGTTTGGACTCGGAGAGATATTGCTAGAAAAATGAAGCCAGTCCTTGTTATGAATGTTGAAATCTCCCGCCAGAACAATTTCAGTTTCTAGAGATGCGTCCAAAATTTCATTGATCTGGTTCAATAGATTTTCAATTTCAATAGCAGTTTCTTGTTCATTTGAGTTGGGTGATCTGTATAGGAAACAGAAATGACATGACATCTTTTCAACGAGAATTTTGAGCCAAATGTAATGAAAGGTTGGGCTAGAACATTTATATTTTGGAAGTGTGTTGAAAGCGACGTCCTTTTCTACATAGACAGCGATACCTCTTTTGGGTACGAAGTGTGAAATAAGTTAGTAGCCGGTAACATTAAAGTTATCATTGTGGTTACTGACTTGTGTTTCACATAGGGCTAAGATTGCTGGTTTAATGGGACTAAGATGGCAATCGACGGTGTGAAAATTCGTTTCCAACACGGTTATGTTGCAGAAATTAACATTAAAATTGGTAATTTTGATGGAAAAAATTAATGTTAAAGAAAAGTTAAGATAATAAATAATAATATTAAAATTGAAATGTAGTTTTAAATTAAAATCAAAAGCAAAAAGAAAATGAAATCAGAGTTGAAATCGTAATCAAAATCAAAATTAGACTTAAAATCAATTTTAAAATTAACCAAGATCAAAATCTGACTTAAGATAAATTAAAGTATGTGAATTAAGATTAAAGTAAAAATTAAAATTAACAAAAATTAAAATTTATTCAAAATTAAAATCAAAAGTAAAAGTGCACGATTTAAATAACCCGAACTTGACAACACTTTAAAATAAATTACTATCAATGTCAATATAAATACTATATATCAACATTAATACTTTTCAAAATTTTGCCTTGAGTGAGCAAATGGTTTATAACAACGTTCAACAGTTTTTAACATACACTTTTAAGTGACCTTATTGAGCGCACGTACAACCAAAGACACATCAAAAGCAAAACTTACCACCAGAAATTAATCAATTAGATTACGGTAATTACTATGGTGGTATTAAAAAAAATTGAGCGAATTGAGACTCGAAGAAGAACACCATCTTTTTATTGTTAAAAAGATATTTCCAACACGCTTTACTTTTATCTATACTGTTTTTAATATTCCATAAAAACCTTTCAATGCAAATTTCTAATATATAACAGTAAATAAAATAACTATAATAATTATCTTAATACTGTAAGATTTAAATAACAACATAACATTTTCGACCGTTATTAAAGAACAGAAATAATCTCCTCCATACGACAATAATTATGTCATCATTCAGGAATGCATTACTAACATGCGGTCTATCGTTTATCGTTTCAGCACGATAGACTGTCAAAAAAATTTTTGCTTCTAATTTGTGTCTAATTAGCAGGATGAATTTATGGTTCTAAATAAAGCCTGTTACAAAAGGTTTGTTAAATGTTTTTTAACCCATTTGCGCACGAGCACCTATTAAAAATATTCTGCCTAATTTTTTGTATTGTTATTATTGTTAAAAACGTATTTGCATCACTCTTTACTTTTATCTATATTTTTTTTAATATTCCATAAAAACCTTTCAATGCAATTTTCTATAATATAACAGTAATTAAAATAACCTTATTAAGTGTCTTAAGAATACTGTGTTTAAGTCTTAACAGCATAACATTTTCGGCCGTTGTTAAAAAACAGAAACAATCTCCTACATACGACAATCATAATGTCATCATTCAGAAATGCATTACTTATATGTGGTCTACCTATATAAGATGCATGTGTATAATATATTTCTCAAAAAATATCATTGAAATATGTACATACTATATGTATAATGTATGTATATTTAAAAGAACTATAAACATAATCAATTAAATTAGAAAACATATTCACAAGAGAAAACCTTACATTCTTATCCATATACAATTTTTACACATATTTTTAGCCAAACACTTTGAAAACATAATTAGAAAAAGTAAACGTAAAAAAATTCTGGTTGATTTATAAAGGTAAAACGCCATCATGTATTTTTTATATTGAAAATAAGTTAAATAGAACGCATTTATTTACGAAATTTATGCATTTAAAAAGAAGTTTTTTCAAAATTTGAAGAGCTGTCGGTGCTGTAGGATCTCCAACGGTGAGGGTACATAAAAAAGTTGTTCTACAACATTACTCCAGTTAAATATTTCATTGCTTTCATTGCAGTATATAAGTTTTATAAACAGACGGAGGGACAGAGAGAACCTAATAGCAAATTTTTCAAAATGCGCTTAAAAGGATAATAATTCACAAAAATATGAAGACATTACTTACGAAAAAAATGTATTCCATTATGGTCTTTTATAATTGCAATGCGATGTTATGTTTCGGTATTAACGAATATATTGTGTATTACGAATATATTCGTTATTACGTTCGTAATACGTTCGGTATTACGAATATATCACTTCGCCGAAATTGTGTACTCAATAGATTATTGATTCCTTTAAAGATTTTTTGTAGACGAATTGTCTCTAATTCTTCGTTTGTTTATTCAATTTAACTAAATGTAATAAAAAATAAAATATTAACTACCAGCATCTGTAAATGTATAGTAATAAGTTAACTATATTAATTAAATTATATTAACGCAGAAACAAAAGTTAATAATATTTATTTCATAAAGCCAATAAAATACTCCGGACAATGCCGGGTACTCTGCTAGTTTATTAGATAATACTATTGATAATTTTAACATTTAAAGTTAAACCTGTTTATACACTCTTTACGAGCTAAAAGCTCTTTCGGAGAAATCAATAATAAATAAAAAAAAATAAAACAATTTGGTAATATCATAAAGCAAGTTTTAGCGACAATGATTAATAAATGCTTTTAAAAAATAAATATTCCATAAACAAAAAAAAGAAGGTGAAAAGCTTTATTTTAAATTCTATATCGAAAATATATGAAAAATTAATTAACACAACAATCAGAAAATTTACTTCACAAACAATTGGTTTTGATACCAACCAGTATGTTTTTTGAAAAATGTTGGGAAAGAGTCATCAATTCTAGCTACATTTAGACAAATTTAGGAAGCATTAGATAATGGGTACTATGTTGGAAAGATGTTATTATATTATTAAGCGATGAGCTAGTTATAAATTTTGTATGTACTAGATTAATGAATATAGCAAAAAATAATAATATGATTGCGATTGCAAAAACAATAAAATATTCAGAATTCATACTAAATAAAGACTCAAAAACTTTATGTAATTGGTTGGATTATAACGAGATGTGTATAAAAGCAAAAAATATTAATTACATAATATTCGAGACAAAAAAAAATAATAATAATTTTACACTTAAAGTAAAACAAAATAGAAATCGATAATGTTAGGTATAATGGTATGTATAGCTGTAAAAAGATTTGGTGATAAATTTATTATTTTTTTAGTCGTTTTTATTTTGAAAATAAAAACAAAAATTAAAAAAAAAAAACAAAAATTTACTGATAATTTATTAGTGTAATGACACATAATTATTAGCATAAGTGTTATGAAACAAAAATCACTTTACACCAATAAAAATTTACTAATAATATCATAAGTGTAACACTAATAAAATACTTTTTTTTTTATGAAACACAATTTTACTATAATATTAATGTAATAAAAAGACTATTAAAAAAATAAAATACAAAAATTTTGCATTATATAATATTTAATATATTATATATCAAAAGAAATTCCTAAATCTTTAAAAAACGAAATAATTAGAGATTCAAAAAATCTTTTTCAAATATGATCAAAAAGTGCCATAATTTTCGAGATGGAATTATTGAACCGTACAGTAATAGCCTTCGTTTAAATAGTCCTTCCACTCTATCTTTGGCGATTTTCCCTACACCCACTTCTGTTTCAATAATCTCAACTAATCATACTTCAACTTCACCGATTTTGATTTGCTACTTGCTTTCTTTTCCAATAAAATGACATATGCACGTACTCCAACTGCTTTGTCTAATAATACATTAACAGAGTCTAATCCTTTATAATTTATACACCTATGATTTACTCCATCTCTGCCGTTTCCAATCATTAATATTTGCCGAATATACAGCTATCTTCATATGTGACCTTCGCTCTGTTCATATTTTTAACAATCTGCAAACACCTTTCTACATTCTAAATTCTTACTTCCACAATATTGAAAAATCAAAATCAAGCTTCAATTTAAAACTCAAGCACTGTTCATTACTGAAAAAAAGAAAAACTGTTATACACCACAAACTGATCTTAAAATTGATAATATTGAAATTATCTGGTTTGATCATATCTTCACATCGTAATTGATAGAGGACTCACTTTTAATCTTTACATTGTCCTAATTATCAACAAAGTCGACACCACGATATTGCAACAGACTTATCTTATCAACAGGTTTTCAACAGACACTTCAAAGTAAAGAGGGAAAATAATTTTATTTTATTTAAGGTAATTTTTCAAGGAATATTTTATTATGGAGCACCTGTATGGCGTAACTGTGCAAACACACATTTGAAAAAATTACAAACTAAACAAAATAAAATTTTAAAAATTACGCCAACTTGTCACATCGCTACATGCTTTACATGAAGTAGCGAACATCTGCTCAGTAACTAACAAAATAAAAGGCATAACTGAAATATTTTTTGAAAAATATTAAATTTCGAAAATGGTATTATCAGATCCCTAAGATTTCCGTTTAAGTAATTCAATGTTTAATCTGTTAATTATTTTTTTTTTACTCAATTAAATTTAAGCTTTAAGTATTTTTTAAATTACAATTTGCAGGTTTTAGTTAAAATTAAAATAGTATTTGATTTGAGGTTTTCTTTGATTTTTTCTCTAGTTATATAATCGCACAAAAATTTTTAGAAAATACAATATTTATGCTATACCTGAAATGCACAATATTGTATCCTAGCAGGAAAATACAATCATTATTATTGTCAAAATTGTAAATTTATCTAGACACAAGAAAGACAAATTGAATTGAATTGAATAGTAATCACCACAGATAACAAAAAGTTACAACAGTTACAACAGCAAAATTCTTACAACAGTTTTTGGTTCCTTATTGAGAGTAAACAAGTAGTTAGCTAGAAGTAATGTAACAAAAATGTCAACTAGAAGTAACGTTAAGAAAAATTATAATAACAAAAAATAATTAATTATCCTGTGTTAAATTATAAGCAAAAAGGAATTATATCACACTGTTCATAATAGTGTGCTATACGCCTATAGCTATATATAAGCTATAGTGTGCCTAAATTTATATAATATGATTGCCAACAACAAAAAAAATAAGTTAAGTTTATTAATTATTAATAATTTATAGTTTATATAGTTTATATAGTTTTATAGTTCATTAGTTTATTAATAATAATATAAAAATACGTTTAAAAAAAATGCAACAGAATTTTAATGTAATGAGTAAAAATAAAACAGTAAAAAAAAATGTATGCATTTATTTTTTTACTTTCAATTGAAAGAAAAATATAGAAAATGTATATCTAAAATTTAATTTTGCAGTATAATAATGTATAATAAAGTATAATAATGCAGTTGTAAAACAAAATGTAATTTTTAAAAAAATATTGCTGTGAAAATTTTCAAATCAATGGAGACTAACTACTTTGTTTTGTTTTTCAAATTGTTGTTTAATAAAATCTCAAATTTCAAAACTTAAAAGTATTCATATTCATAGAAAGACCCGTATAATATGCATTTATTACCTGAGGTTAAATACAAAAAAAAATTTTATTGAATAAAATTAAATTCTGTTTTTGTTATAATTCTGAACGCATTATGCGTTTCGTGTAAAATTAAATTATGTACTTACATAATATCAAATAATATTTTGCAAAATGTGAAGTATTATTATCAAGTCAAGTCAAACATTTAAAATAATATGAAAACGTAACTTTGCTGCATAATAATTAGTAATTAGAATTACTAATTACATATATTGTTGATTGCATGGAATGAATCTAATAAATAAGGAAGAAATTCTGTTTGTTTGTTTGTTTGTTTGTTTGTTTGTTTGTGCCCTTTTCACGTAAAAACCACCAGTCCGATTGCAACCAAATTTTGCAGGAACTTTCCTACGACCCCGGAAAGTGTTATAGGCTACATCGCGTTTCGGTTCATTAACCCATTGCGGTCCGAGAGCCATTTAAAGCCGTTTCGTTTTTTCGTTGTCCTGCCTAAACGGTTTGATCGATTGAGTTGAAAATTTGTACAAATGTTTTTCTTAGCTTTGGACAGGTGCCGAAGAAACTTGGGTACAATATGTTACCCGGGTTCGGCCCGGCGGGCTTCCAAAAAAATTTTTGTTTCCGATTTAAGTCCAATTTGTTATGGTGGTTTTATGGTTCGAGAAAAAGCTTGTGACAAATTTTTATGAAGTTCCGTTAACCGGTTTGGGCAGGAGAGCCGAACGAAGTTCATTAAATATTCTGTTGTCCTGCTTAAACGGTTTGACCAATTGAGTTGAAAATTTACAATAGTGTAGCTCTTTACCACAGGAACTCATTGATTTGTTTTATGTACGATCCATTAACCCGTTTCGGCACCAGGACTCAATGAAGTTTTTCAATTTCTTTGTTGTCGCGCTTAAACGGTTTTGCCAATTGAATTGAAAATTTACAAAAGTGTAGCTCTTTACCACAGGAGCTCACTAAGTTGATTTGGTTACGATCCATTAACCCGTTTCGGCACCAGGATTCAATGAAGTTTTTCAATTTCTTTGTTGTCGCGCTTAAACGGTTTTGCCAATTGATTTGAAAATTTACAAAAGTGTAGCTCTTTACCACAGGAGCTCACTGAGGAGATTTGGTTACGATCCATTAACCCGTTTCGGCACCAGGGCTCAATAAAAATTTTTAATTTCTTTGTTGTCGCACTTAAACGGTTTTACCAATTGAGTTGAAAATTTACAAAAGTGTAGGTCTTTATAACAAAAGCTTTCTGAGTTGATTTGGTTACGATACATTAACCCATCAGGCTTCAGGCCATGAAATTTTCATTTTTTGTTGTTGTGCTTAAGCGATTTGACCAATTGAAAATTTGCACAAGTATTGCACTTTGGCAGACAAACTCATTCAATAAATTTTGTTGTGATACATTAACACATTTCGACACGATAAATTGTCAAAAAAAAATTTGCTTCTAATTTCTGTCCAATTTGGCAGGATGAATTTATGGTTCTAAATAAAGCCCGTGACAAAATGTTTGTTAACGTTTGTTAATCCATTTCCGCACGAGCACTTATTAATAATATTTTGCCTAATTTTGTGTAGTGTTATTATTATTAAAAAGATATTTCCAACACTCTTTACTTTTATCTATACTGTTTCTAATATTCCATAAAAACCTTTTAATGCAAATTTCTAATATAGAACAGTAATTAAAGTAACCTTATTAAGTATCTTAAGAATACTGTTTTTAAGTCTTAACAATATAACATTTTCGGCCGTTGTTAAAAAACAGAAACAATCTCCTACATTAAACAATCATCATGTCATCATTCAGAAATGCGTTACTTAAATGTGGTCTTTACATGTGGTCTACCTATATAAGATGCATGTGTATAATATGTTTCCCATAAAATATCATTGAAATATGTACATATAGTATGTATAATATCCGTATATTTAAAAATACTATAAACTTAATCAATAAAAATTAGAAAACATATTCACATTTCTGTACATCATTTAATCAAAAATGAGTACATACATATTTAAAGAACAGAAAACCTTACATTCTTATCCATATACAATTTTTACACATATTTTTAGCCAATCAATTTGGAAACATAATTTGAAAAACCAAACGAAAAAAAAATTCTGGTTGATTTATAAAGGTAAAAAACAATCATGTATTTTTTATATTGAAAATATGTTAAACAGAACCTGAAATGTACGCATTTAAAAAGAAGTTTTTTCAAAATTTGAAGAGCTGTCGGTGCTGTAGGATCTCTAACGGTGAGGGTACATAAAGAAGTTGTTCTACAACATTACTCTTTTAAGAGACCTATGCATAGTTAATATTTCATTGCTCTTTATTAAACAGTATATAAGTTTTAACAGACGGAGGGACAGAGCGAACTTAATAACAAATTTTTCAAAATGTGCTTAAAAGGTTAATTCACCAAAACATGAAGTGACATTACTTACAAGGAAAAATTGATTACATTATGGTCTTTTATAATTTAAATACGATTTTATGTTTCGGTATTAACGAATATTAACGAATATATAAGTTTGGAAAAGAAAACAGACGGAGGGACAGAGCGAACCTAATAGCAAATTTTTGAAAATATGCTGAAAAGGATAATTCACCAAAACATGAAGTGACATTACTTACGAAAAAAAATGTACTACATTATGGTCATAATTAAAATGCGATTTTATGTCTCGGTATTAAAGAATATATTGTGGAAATTCACTTCGCCGTAATTGTGTACTCAATAGATTACTGATTCCTTTAAAAAATTTTTGTAGAAGAATTGTCTCTAATTCTTGGCTCTGTTTATTCAATTTAACTAAATCTAATAAAAAATAGAATATAAACTACCAGCATCTGTAAATGCATAGTAATAAGTTAACTATATTAATTAAATTATATTAACGCAGAAACAAAAGCTAATAATTTTTATTTCACAAAGGCAATAAAATACTCCGGGCAACGCCGGGTACTCTACTAGTATTGAATATTCTAAAATCAAAAATCGAAAAAATAAAAAATGCAACAAAAAAATAAAGAAAAGTTCCCTTTTATTTCCTTCTTTTTGTATGTAGATGTGGAATAAAATGTACAAATCAAGTACAAATGCGTTAATGTAGTCTATTCTATACTCTATAAGACGAAGTAAAGAGAAACAACAAAACAATAATTAAAAAAAAATCTTGTCATCTCTTAAAAAAAATAATAATTTTGTCATTTCTCTTCGTTCATTTCCCCTATCTATTATAGTTAAAACTTGTTTTTTGAATGTTGTTTTTTTTATACTCGGTTAAAATCAAAAATTTTACTCTATTGCCACTTGCCAGTTGCCACAAACTAATATGCTGTAGTATACACACAGATCCACAAAAGTAAAAATTTCATATTTTTCAGTAGCAAGATAATTTGATAAATTTAGCACTGTTATTTACTACACAATTTATACATAAACATAACGCAAATTTATTATTGTTTTTTAATTGAATGTTATACTGAAGAAAAAAGAAAATAACAACAAAATCAATTTATTTATTTATTTATTTATACACAGGTACCGTGGTACATAAATGTGCCAGATAGCTATAACCTAATGTTTCCTGGTAGGAATGTGGGGTGTTTTTTACAATAGAAAAACATGAATATAGGTACATAAACTAAACTTCTAGCAAATTCAAAGCTCCTAAAAATCGTTCACTGTTTTGCCACCAGGCTGTGTTTTTGATGTGTTTACCACAGCTATGCGTGCTGGAGCTGTTTTTAATATTTTGATATTAAATTTTTTTGTTTATTGGCTTCGCTGGTGATTCCAGTATCGCAACTTCTAATTCTAATTCGTTTTAGTGTACTTAATTAGGTTGTTTTTTTCCTTCCTTCTTTTTTGATTTTTGTTTTTTGTTTGATTGCAATGTATGTATTTTTACTCTTGTTGTTTGATTGCACCCTTGTGCCTCTAGCTATTTGATTGCACCCTTGTTTGAAATTTGGAGTCATCCGCCCAAAAATATACCTGGGAAGCAGCCCACCGCGACTCCAAATTGTTTCACTCGATTACTCTTGTGAAACTTATCAAAGTGTCCCAGGCGTTTTTATTCGTGTGGCATTTTTAGTTATGTCACATTAGTTTTGAATTTTAACTATTGTTGAAAATTTTTTGTAAGTTTTATTAGTAGGTTTTTTTGGTTATTGATTTGTTTTTATTATGTATTTCCTATATTATATATATTTTTTAGATGTTTTTAGTTCTTATAATTATACTTAGATGTAGCATATGGTATAGTTATATTGCTTTAATTATTGGCTTTTAGTTAAGAGGTTTAATATCGGGTTTTATATTATAAATTTTTTTTTTTATGATTATGTTTTTATTTTTGTTAGAATTTACTTAAAAGGTATGTTAAATATTAGATTTTTTTAATTTTTTAAAATTTTACTTTTATTTTGTTATTTAGGTTTTCGATGGTTTGTTATTTATGTTTTTGTTATTAGATTTTTTATTGTTATTTTGTTTTTATTATTGGGTTTTGCAATTAGGTTTTATTTGCAATATGGTATTATTATTGGGTTTTTTCCATCTTGCGTTAGCCTTCAATTAAATGTTCTGCCAGATTTGGTGGAATTTTAGCAGCTCTATGATTTGTCCCCTTTTGGCGGGTGTGTCCAGGGTTATAGCGTGGTCTACTGAGTGCTGGAATTTGTTATTAATGTTCTTGTTGCTAGTGCATTCGGCTATAGCACGCTTGATAGTGATAGCCTCGTTACAGTGTGAACATTGTGGGTTGCTTTCGTTATTAAATAGATGCTTATGTGTGGCCAGTGTGCACCCAAGCCTTACTCTAGTGAACTTGAATCCTATCTCCCTAGCTTATTATTATTGGTCCTTTTGTGTTATTAATGTCTGAGTGGTACTTTGTGAAAGACGTGGATAGCCCCCAGTTTTGTATACTTTTTTCTAGGATATGCTCCTTTACTAACTTTAAGGCGTGGCTGAGGGAGGGAGTTCTTTCAACTAGTAACTGTGATCTGCTAGCATCTTTTGCAGCTTTGTCTGCTGCTTCGTTTCCTATTATACCCACATGTCCTGGTATCCACATCAGTTTTATGTCACCCTTGGCTTCATACAGGCATTTTCTTGCTTGGGCGGCCATGATTTCTAGGTTGCTTGAGTTTTGGATAGCTTTTAGAGCGCTCAGACTGTCGGTGTATATAATGTTTATATGTATTAATGTTAATGGTGTATATAATCTTGTTGCCGTCAGTTTTGTTTTCTTGTATATAACGAGTGGCGTCGAGGGTTGCTTTCAGCTCAGCAACGGTCCATTTGTATAGTAGATGCGTTTGTAGGATCCTCGGCGATCTCATGCGCTAATTTTTTAAGCGGGTGTCTTGGCGCAAATAGTGCTCTTGCGATGCTTTTGAGCCGCAGCTAAATCGCTCTTTCAAGAACAAGTGGAAAGTTCGCCTCATAGCTTATTGCCTCACGTCTTGTTGGTATTAGGACTCCTATTGTGATCCTCGCGGTCTGATTGATGACATTTTACAGTTTCGTCAGGTTGTTTTGGGTGGTCTGGCTGTATATGGGAAGGCAGTGGTCTAACTTACCATACTGCAAAATTGTACCTATTTTTTCCGCCACGTGCACTGGAGGGCCAGTTTTTCTTCTACATATGTACTTGACCAAATTGTTGGTTCTATACATGCTCTTTTGTACTCCCATGTCGTGTTTGGTATAACTTAGTTTCGGCGTTAGGATGAGACCTAATATTTTGACTTCTTCCTCATATATTATATCCCTGTTGTGGAGTCTTATTGAACCTGGATCGCACGTACTTTTTCTGCATATATGTAGTGCCTCTGTTTTTTCTGGCGAAATTCCGCCACCGTTTACTTCGGTTCAATTTTCGATTACAGTCATGGCTCTTTTTATTGCCGCTTTGCCTATCCTTGGATTACCCCTTGTTTGAATGACTATGTTGTCAACATAAAAGTAGCTTTCTATGTTCTTTACCTCGTTGAGCGCTGCGCTTAGGTCACTGATGTATATATTGAAGAGTTGAACCGAAAGTGGTGACCCTTGGGGGATACCAACGCTGATATTTCCGCTGCTGGAAAGCACTTCACCTAGCTCTACCGAAATTTTCCTGTTATGCAGTATTCTTCCAATGATCTTTGTTGTCTTTTCGCCTGCATTCCATTTTAAATAAGACTTTAGTGATTGTCCGTAGTAGTATTTTATCGAATGTTTTTTCAAGGTCACATGAGACGATGTCGCCGTGCGTTTTTCTTTTTAGTGTTTCTTGGGTTTTTAGTGTTTCATGTATGTGATCTGTAGAAGAATCGACATGGTACCTATGTTCGGCCGGAAACCGTGAATATTTTCTGGCATCATATTTTCTGCTAGTCAACTCAACCGTTTGGCTATTATTTTTTCAAATAGCTTCGATTGTGTTGGTAATAGTGATATAAACCTATAACTTTCAAAGTGGTTTCGGTTCTTATCTGCTTTGTGCAGCGAGATAAGAACTGCGTGTTTCCAAGCATGAGGATATACTCCTGTTTCCATTATTGTGTTGAATAATTGGGTGAGTCTTTGGAAGGCTGTTGGGCCTAAGTACTTTAGCATACCATAAGAGATTTTATTCGCATCCGGTGTCGTTCCCTTGAAGTTCTTTAGTACCGCCCTGACTTCGGCGCAGTTGATTTTTGCATCTATTAATGCGTTTTCTTCGCCTGTGTAACGTACGCTATCTTGTGGCGAGTTGGTACATCCTATGATGTTTTGCGTTTGCACGTATCTAGCTGCTAGGTAGTTCGCACTTTTTTGGGGGTCGGTTACTAATTGCCCGTTTTGTTCAATTATCAGGTTCTTGGCTTTCTTTTTTTCGAGTATCCTCCTTGCTTTGTTCCAGGTTTTAGTCTAGTCTTGTCCATCTATTTTATTAGTGAATTCAACCTATTTTTCTCTCCTGGCTGTTCTAATCTCGTGCCTCAGCATGGAGTTGGTTCTTTTTAGGGCGATTAGATCCTCTTTTTTCTGTGTGTTTTGGAACACATTCCATTTTTTTTTTTTTTTTTTGTAGTTCCTTGCTCTTTTTGTTATACCAGACCGGTTGAGGTGAGTATAAGGTACCCCGTGATCTGGGTATTCCTTTGTTTGCCCCTGTTCGGATCGGCTTTGTTATTGTGGCCGCTGCCTTATTTACATTTGCAGATGCTGGAACTGTTTCTAAAAATTTTTCCACTGTGTCTAAGAGTTTCCAGTTCATCTTCTTTTCCATATAGTTTGCTCTTTTGCACATTTGATTGTTTTCCGGTTTTGGTAGGTTTATCATAATCGGGTGGTGATCGGAACCTTTTGGGTTGTTACTAACATCCCAGTGGAGATTGTAGGCGATGGAGTCATCTGCTAATTACAGGTCCGGGCAGGAGGTGAATCCGCTTTGGCTGATGTAGGTTTGCTTGTAGTTGTTCAGAAGTGTTCTACCCATCACCCACTCCTCGACTATTTTACCCCTTGCCATTGTGCGCTTCTCATCCCAGGTTTAGCTGCGAGCATTGAAGCCTCCTATTATTAGCCAGGGGACTTGTATTTGCTGCAGGATGTTGTCTAAGTCTGCCTTGCTGATGTTGGTTTGGTGGTCTAGATAGACATTAACTATCGTTATGTCTCGGTTGTATCCTGGAAGTTTGGTTCTTATGCAGCTGTGATGTAGATGGCTATTTAGTGTGATGACCTCATGGTGAAACCTTCTGTCCACCAGAAAGCCTGTTCCACCCACTTTCCTCGGTGAGGTGGAAGCGATTTGAGGAAGACAAGACTTGGTGGAAGCGATTCGAGTCTGGCATTATTGTATTTCTACCGATATTTGTTTCCTGTAGGGTGATTATCAGAGGATTGTACTCCGCAATAAGTAGTTCCAGCTGTGGCTTGATGGCTCTGAGGCCTTGTATGTTCCATTGAATGATGCTGGTATGTTGTAATGGATCTGTGATTGAGTTGTTTAGTATGTGTGTGTTCGATTTATTGTGTGATTATTGCCACTGTGTGGATTGTTATAGTTGATGTTTTAGTTGTTATAGTTATGGGTTTGCATATGTATATCTTGAGTGGATTTATTGCTACTTCTGTTTATGTGTTTCAGTTGATTAAAGTATTTATAGAGTGTTCAAAATTGAGGTATCATTTTGATTTTGCCGCCATTTTGTTTCTACCTGGAATTTTTATACGAGGTTTCTTTAGGAATGTATTTAGAATATAAATACATTCGTCATATAAATACATATAAATACAATGGAAAAAGTTCCATTCGTCATCGTTCGCAGCAATTAAACATCAAACCATCCACATTATTCAACATTTTGCATCGTGATCTCCATTTAAAGGCTTATAAGATCCAGCTGGCGCAAGAATTAAAACCAACTGACCATGCATTACGTCGGCAATTCGTTTCTTGGGCAATCGAAAAACAAGAAAATGAGAATTTTTTTAACAAAATAATCTTCACCGACGAAGCTCATTTCCAGCTCAATGGCTACGTCAATAAACAGAATTGCCGCATTTGGGGTGAAGAGAATCCAAGGGTTATCTTAGAGTAACCAGTACATCCACAAAAGTTACGGTTTGGTGTGGTTTGTGGTCAGTCGGAATCATCGGACCATATTTTTTGAAAACGCAAAAGGAAATGCGATTACGGTCAATGGAAACCGCTACAGGGAGATGATCCGAAGCTTTTTGTGGCGAGAAATTGATGATTTGGACGTAGAGGATATGTGGTTTCAACAGGACGGTGCCACTTGCCACACAGCAAGAGAAACAATGGATCTTTTGAAGGAAAAGTTCGAAGATCGCATTATTTCTCGTAGAGGAGGAGTGATGTGGCCACCAAGATCGTGCGATTTGACACCGTTGGATTTTTTTTTTTGTGGGGTTTTGTGAAATCGAAAGTGTACAGCAATAATCCCACAATAATTCAAGAGCTTAAAAACAACATTATCGAGCAGATTTCAACCATTGGGAACAGTTTATTGAACAACGTGATTCAGAATTTTGGTTAAAGATTGGAACCCTGCCGAAATAGTAGAGGAGGCCACTTGGCCGACATAATTTTTCATTATTAACCGGAACCTATTTGTAATAAATTAATATAAAAATATATTTAATATTTCAAAAAAAAAGTCTTTTTTTATTAAAATTAAAATGATACCTCAATTTTGAACACCCTATATATGATTTTATTTAGAAAGAGTACGTGGTCGGCGTCGCTGTTTTGCCGAACAGAATTGTGTGGTTGGGATATCAGTTTGTACTGTGAGGTTTATTGTTTTTGTTTTTACTAGGTTAAACGAAATTTGTAAGCTTGTCATTTTTACATCTGTATTTGATTTTTCTGGATTCACTTTATCTGGATTTGGTTTTTCTGTGTTTGAATTTTCTTGGTTATTGCTTGACTGGTTTGTGTTAGTTTTTCAAATAGTTTTTATATGTGTCTCTTATAATTTGATTTAGTATGTCTGTGTCTGTTTTTGTGCAAGGATACATATTTTTGAGTTCCGATAGTGTGTTTGAAATAGTTTGTTTGACATTGGTGGCCGCAGTGTTGATTGTGAGTATATCTGAGGTAGATGGTGGTCTGATGATCGTGTTATAGTTTGGGCTTGGTTTGTTCTGTTGCTTGTATATTGTGTAAGATTCCCCTTTTGTGCATTTTCTGTCTGTCTTTTTCAGCACCTCTTTTTCTTTTAAGAAATTTGGACAGTTTCTGTCATTAGGTGGATAAGCGTGAATTTCTGGATCATCTTCGCAATTTATGCATTTTGGTAGGATGCATTTTTCTCTATGTTGGGGTGCTAATTTCCTGGGAGCAGTTACTGGATCGGTGCGCAGTCTCTGATTTGCAGTATTTTTCTTTGTGGTTGATTCTTTGGCACTTAGTTTGGGTTCGGATATCCCGCTATCCCGAGAATCCCGCTTTTAAATCTTTCGGGGGCTTGCAAGTGTTCAACGTTATACTGATTAGCCCGTTGTAGTTGTTCCTTTTGGTTGGATCTCTATTAGGTAACCTATAAATTTCCTCGATTTCAGCCTTGGGGTTGGCTTCTTGTAGGTCTTTTAGTAGCTCAGTATCCGGTTGTTCTTCGTTTGTAAGAGGGAAACAGAATTTTATTCCTTTGGAGGGATTCAAGGACTTGATATATTCAAATTTGACTGGTTTCCCCAACAGCTCCCTTTCTAACATGAATTTTTCAGCTACTCTCTTGCTTGCGGCTTCCAATATTATATTGCCTTCTCTGTTATACCTGGCAGTAAATTGTTTACTCACTTTTTTGAGTGCCTTATTAATCCCAAATATGCCGTAGTTTTTCATTGTTTTTTCCGGCTCAAGTGCAATCACTTGAAGGAATTTTTTGTCCGAGTCAAGTTTACTGAAACCTAGCATTAGGTAGCCTGAGGATTTTGTTCCTGCTGTGTTTGTCTTCTTCCTAGGTGGTTGGCTATCACCGGTTGCCAGCGAGCTGAATTGGTTGGTACTCCCTGAAGGAGCCATTCTTTTGTTTTTGTTTGAGACCCCTGGGGGGTCTATGTCCTGTCTTTCACTAGATACAAATTTATTAAGATACGCTTGTGCTAGAGAATTTATTCGTTAATAGAGATGTTACTTGTTTGGTATAGTACTTTATAGTTTAGTATTGACTTTGCCGGTGTCGGTAACCTCACTTTTATAAGTTGTGGGCCAACCAATTATTTTGTGAAATGATCTTTTTTTGATTCAAAAAACTAAAAGTGAACAAAGTTTTTATATACAAAAAAAAAAAAAAATGTTTGTTTTATTCCCAGATTTATTTAACAAGAAATAAGATAATTTTTCCTTTGATTCGCCTTTTCAAAAAATCTAGTGCGGATCCGCTATTACTTAATGAAATTTAATTTTCAATATTATATTGATTCAATATAATATATTGTTTTTTAATTTTCAAAAAAAAAAACAATTTTTACAATTTTTACATTTCACAATTTTTTGTTTAACCGTATCGATTTAAAAATCGTGGCAAACTGCAAAATCAATTTTGTGTTATACAAAAAGCAAAGCAAAGAAAAAGAATGCAAATTCCAAAGAATAGAAATGAGTACATATACATTATACATATTTAATATTTTATATTCAAAATCACATAGTACATGTGAATGTTTATCTTATACTGTAAAACTCGTTTTTCTTGCGTTTAAAAAAAACTGACGAATTATACCCAGATTGGTTCCAATCAAAAATATTACAACCATAGAAAAATTATTCTTGATTAGCTTATATTGGTTTTAATAATGAAAAATATTACTGGACTGTTAAAAATTCCGAACCGAAATTAAAGATTTTTGTGATTTTGAAAATGAATGTGATTATTGTGATTGAAAAGAAATTAATGTGATTATTGTGATTATTGTGATTTTGAATTTGAATATAGTAATATTAAATATATATAATGTGCACATATTCATTATTCTATTCTTTGGAATTTGTATTCTTTTTTTGCTTAGCTTTTTGTGTAACACAAAATTGATTTTGTTGTTATTTTCTTCTTTTCTTTTTTCTTCAGAACATTCAATGAAAAAACAATAACAAATTTGTGTTATATATGTGAAATTTGTTGTAGTATAACAAACAGTGCGTAGATTAGGTTCATCTAACTACGCAACTCATCTCGATGCTAAAAAATATGAAATTTAATTTTTACTTTTGGGGATCTGTATAGTAGTATAATATATTGTGGCCTGTGCTATTTATTTCTCTATTATTTCAGAAAAATATTTTGTCGAATTATAGATTTTAATATTAATACAATTTAGCAAAACAATATACTTTTGCCATTTTAATGTATAATATTACATCATTAATTTATGAGGTACACATTATTTTAATATATACATACATACACATATATACATATGTTAAATTTATATTTATAACTTTTTTTGATATTATAAAAATGAATTAGAATAATAAAGTAAAAATAAAAAATACAAAAATAACATAAGAACAAGTAAATGTAACAGTAAGTCGATGCAACCGACTCATTTATTCCCTACACCTAAAAAATTCAAATTAAATTAAAAATCCATAAGTTATTTTAGTTAGCTATTTAATAGAAGCTAAACAAATAAATGCTTTTACAACCCTTGTACAAAATTTCAGGTTTCTATCTTTATTAAATTCGAGGATACGCTTGTTAGGTTTTGGGAAGTATGTGAAGGCACCCGGACCACCACCCTAATTCATCTCAAATTTTAGAGACATCATCAGAACAGGGGAGAACACTCTTATATCAAATTTTAAGATTTTGTATTTATTAATTTCGAAGAAATGCTTGTTCGTCTTGGGAGTTGTGTGGGAGATACTCGAACAACCATTCCAATTCATCTGAAATTTTAGGCAAATCAGGGATTCAGAAAACAACACCCTCGCATCAAATTTGCAGTTTCTATTTTTATTGATTTCGAAGATATGCTTGTTCGGTTTTGGTAATTGTATGGGAGATACCCGACAAACCACTCCCATTCATCTAAAATTTTAGGTAAATCAGGGATTCAGGAAACAGCACCCTCGTATCAAATTTGAAGTTTCTATCTTTATTAATTTCGAAGATATGCTTGTTCGGTTTCGGGCGTTGTGTGGGAGGTACCCGAACCCATTGTCCGATTTCGCCCATTTGCAATCCCCGCCTTACTTTAATGATTGTTAACCCACAGTATAAATTTCATCAAGATAGCATCATTATTTTTTGAGGTATCGTGCGTACGGACGGACGGACGGACGGGCGGACATCGCTAAATCAACTCAGGAGGTGATGCTGATTCAGAATATATGTACATGTCCATATCTAACTCGCTTCCTGTTGGTGGTTACAAACATCATACCAAAGTTAATATACCCTATACTTTCGGTGTAGGGAATAACAATGTTAAACCTGCTTGGTTAAAAAACTTTACTGTAATGCTATTATAGATTGTTGTAAAATAAAATAAAATAATAAAATAAAAATATTAAAAATATTTTGTATTATTTGTCAAACTATTAGTATTATTAGGAACCATTCAAAAAAAATGAATAAAGTTGTCCATTAAATTATGGTGTCCTTCCATCATTCTTAATCTCCATCCATCTTCGAAGTATGTCCTTATTAAATCACTTCATAAGGAAGATTTAAAAAACTATGTTACTAAGCTAAACTTTAATCTACTCCTAAATTTTCCAATAAATAATATTAGATTTAATATATGATTAGTGTAAGAGTGTGTTATCACCTTTTCAAATCAACTGTAACTAATCTCGTTGAATGTTCACCTGCATTAATTAAAAATCTGGAAGATGGTTTTCTAACGGACGTTATTTACACTAATTTTTACCTTAATCGTTTTTGTAATTGGTGTAATTATAATACACTTATATTACAGTTATATTTTAAATAAGGCGAATTCTATGTTAAGTTTTATAGTTAGGTTCAAGAGATTCTACGACCCATATATTTTGAACTCTTTGTATAGTTGCTTATGGTTAGACCAAATTTGGAGTATGCCAGCCAGGTATGGATGATTTATTCAAGATTCAAGATTATTCCCATTATTCAAGATTCATATAAATCGGATCGAATTTCTCCCATATAAATTAAATTCTCAGATTTGACCTTCGTCATCTGTACTGGGCTGACCTAATAATTTAACCACTATATGACTACAGATTGAATTTAATTGAGGAATGCAGTTGCAAAAGTCACTAATTGCATCATACGTAATTTCGAGTAAAATCGAAGAAACTTGTAAATAATCTGTTTTATTTAATTTTTTTTTTTTACATTATTTAAAAAATTCAACAGACATATTTTTCGGTAAAACGTTAATAGAATGAATATTAAGTTTTTTTTTAGTGAGTTTTGCTACTAAAATTTAGGGAGTTTTGAATTAACTAATAGTAAAAGGAGTGATTTTTAAAACGTAAATGTTATCAATTTTTTTTTGGGAGCACGAAAATGTTTACAAAAAGATGTCGAGTAGGAAAAAATGTTGAAAGTTAAATTGTCGAAAAAAAAAATATTAAAAAACGAGGAAGAATACAGTTGCCTTTGTCAACTCTTAGATACCCGTACGAACCGTTAGTATGTTCACAGCCACTCTGCCTACAATATTATTTTTTTAATATTTTAGTATTGTAAAATAATTTGGGTGAATTTTATAATTTCTAGAACTTATGGGTTGTACATATATTCAAACTATATGTTTATATGTACATTTTTCTAAAGCAGATTCTAACCTTCCACATAACGATTATCAATCCAAAACTTTTTCAAATATTCTATAGTACCATTTAATACTAAGCAGTAAATGTATATTAAATTTACTTAGTACAAAATAGTAAATATAATTTTAAATAAAATATTATATTATATTATATTTAAATATTCCATTTGAGAAATGCTTTTGCTGGAATAAAAAAGAAACACGAACCTCAAATTTCCTAGATTTTTATTTAACCTTATTCCAACAATTTACTTTTATATTATAACAGTCCAAAATGCTTGCACTAGCAATTCACTTTTATATTATAACAGTCAAAAAAGCTAAAGTTTTGCAATCAATTTTATTTTCTACTTTTTAGGGGGCGAATTTGGTTTCGATAAAAGCATATTTTAAAAAATATTTTTTTTACATATTATTTTATTTTATACTTTTTAGTTTTAATTATGCACATAATAAATGTTCCTAAATAAAACACAAAAAAGCTTAATTTTTATTTCCCTATGTTGACAACAAATATTTTGACTTAAAAACTAAACAAAAGTTGTAAAACAAAATAATTTAGCAGTATAAAAATATTGTACCTACATAAATATATTTTGTGTTTTGCTAATTAGCATTGTAAAACAGAATATGTGCAATAGACATCAATATTGGTCTAAAGTAATATTGGAGGAACGATCAAATAATATGTGTGTATTGTATGCATGGATAAGAATACAAATTCTGTTTTAAATCCATTATACAAAAAATTTTATTGAACATGAGTTAAAAAAAAAAAGATACATCTGAATTGGATTCGAACCGAATCACCCTCATTTTCAAAACCTACACACTTTCCTATGCATGATATAAGTCTTACACATGGGTGAATACATTACGATTATAAAATCTTAATTTTTAAGACCATGCATATTCAATATGATTATCATATGAATATGCATGGTCTTAAAAATGCTAAGACTATGCATGCATATTAATTTCATTCTAAAATATGATTATCATTATTAAATATGTTGACAACAAATATTTTGATTTATTCTAAACAATTATAATATTATGTACGTACGTACATACTTACATACATATTTAGGAAATTTTAATTTTTTGTGTTGACAAAATTTTGTTTGTAAATCATAATTCGTAATGCGCAAAAGCATAATTTTGTAATGATCTTTACTTTTTACATTCTTTACTATGTACAAAAATAATATTATATATGTATGTAGTTTGAATTTGACAATTGGAACTATTTTGAACAAAGTTTTATATGTATATCTATATATACACAATATACATAATAATGTTGCTAAATAAAACACATAAAACCTTAATTTTTAACGCCATGCATATTCAATATGCAATAAAAAATGTTGACAACAAATATTCTTATTTAAATCCTAAACAAATGTTTTAAATCAAAATAATTTAGCAACATAAAAATATTATATGTACCTATATATGTATATTGTGTTTTGCTAAACCCTAATACAAAACCCATGTGCACATCAAGATTGATTGAACTAAATTATTATAGCAGGAAAGATCAAATACATGTGTATTGTATGCATGAATTATGAATAAGAAGAAAAATAAAGTTTTAAATCTATTATACATAAAATTTTATTTAAAAAATATTGATGAATAGAGTTAAAAAAAAAAAAAAAAAATTATACATATACGAATTGGATTCGAACCACAGTCCACACATTAACACTCACTTTCAAGACCTGTACACTTTTCTCTGCACCATACATGCATTAATTCAATATGCATTAAAGAATGTTGACAGCAAATATTTTGATTTAAATACTAAACAAATGTTGTAAACAAAATAACTTAGCAACATACATAAAAATTTTGTATGTATGGATTGTGTTTTCCTAATTATGCTAATACAAAACACCAGGAAAGATCAAAAATATAATGTGTATGTTTGTATGCATGAATAAGAGATAAAAATGTAAATTTTAAATTGATATATACAAAAATGTATACATATTTTATTCAAAAAATGTTGATGAATAGATAGTTAAAAAAAAAAAAATGTTGCATGTGAACTGGATTCGAACAACATGATCCACACTTTTGAAACCTGTACACTATCCTCTGCACCATACTACACTTACAAATGTTGCTAACAGATTACGAAGATAATAAAAAGCGTGACAGAATGACAAATAAATAAATAAATAAATAAATAAACCGACAGCGACGAGTTAATAAAAAAGCATATAAAATAGGACTTTTTCAAAGTTTTAGGGGCTGTAGCTCCGTAATGGGGGGGGGGGGGGGGCTATATGAAAAAGTTGTTCCACAAAATTATTTTTTTTATGAGACCTACCTATGGTTAAAAATTTTTTTCTCTATCTTTAACGGTGTAGAAGTTCTTAAACAGACGGACGGACGTACGGATGGACGGAGTGAAACTAATAAACACATTTTTTCAAAATTTTTTTGGAAATGTGCTAAAAAATTATTATAATTATTTTTGATTCATTAATAAAGCTAAGAAAATAAATTAAATTAAAAAGAAAAAAACCAAAATAAAGTATATTATATTAAATTATTAATAGAATATAAAATAGTTATTATAATCAATTGAAAAATAAATTCTGAAAGGAAAATTTTTTACATCTCTGTGAAGAATAAGCAAGTTGTATTTTTTCAAAAAAAAAAGAAAAAAATTTTTACATTTGGCACTTTTTTTCCTATGATAGATTTGTTTTTGAGTATCATTTGTCTTAAAATTAAATTTTTTTATTTTTTCCTTCTCTTATTTGAAGTAATTTTTGTGAATTTTTCTCTTTTTCCTCTCAAAATGTCGCAACAACCAACCCCAGATCATTCAGACTTCGTCATATTAAGAAGAAAACAAACGGGTTGTTGGAAAATAATAATGAACAAATAATTATAAATAAAATTCATACTGATAGAATAAACGAAATAACTAACATTACTAATAAAATTTTAGAAAAATTAAAAAATAAAAGCATTATTGATCAAGCATTAAATCGATTCTTCAGATTCAAAATAAATTAAAATTAATTAAAGAGGTTATAAATATTAAATATTCTGTTCACTGGGCAAAAGTTGATATAATAAATTCAATTTTACTCTCTAAATTTGAAATTAAATCTGTTACTGATTTATTAGATAAAGAGAATATGCCATATTCTACATCAGAGGAAGCATTAAATTTTTCTAATATTAAAATTATCTCAAACGGCTCTTGCTTATTCTATATTGTTGAAATACCTATAACTAAACCTGTAAAAAAAAATAAAATTGTAACACAAATTAATTTTAATAAAATTTTTATGAATCAAGAAAAAATTTATGGAATATTAAATGAATGTAAAATTGTTAATTCAATAACTATATGTAATAAGAATAATATTGTAGATTTAATAAATACAAATTGTATAATTAATTTAATGAAAGGGGAAAATTCAATGTGCAATGTTACTAATAATCAACACATTCCGGCAGTTGAGGAAATAACAACAGGTACCTTATTACTCAATCAATATAAGGGAGTAATTACAATTGATGGCAACAAACAAAATATTAAAGGGACATTCTTGATAATATTTCATAATTCTACAATTGAAGTTGATGAACAAACATTTAGATCAGAAGAAGTTATCGAAGTTAAACCATTACCAGCTATTTTGCAGACAAATTCAACTATCGATAAACTGCATGAACATTTATCATTGGAACTACTAAAAGAAATCACCATTAATAATACTAAAGCAATTCAAATAATCGATGATGACAGACAGCAAGTTCAATACATTAACTACAGTTTTACTACAATTATTATAATAATACTACTATTATTTGCAATAATTTTAACCAAACGAAGCAGTAAATTAGTTATTAATGAAGGAATACAAGAACCAAAGAATAAAATCAATAACGACCAAAATCAATCTACTGTTGTATTTCATCTGAAACAAATGGAGAAATCGGATGAGGACATCCGAATTTAAGAGGGGTAGAGTTAACGATGTTTATAATTTTAGTAACTAATTTGCTTCAATAAAATGTTATCAACTAATTTACTGCACCAATGTTTCTCAACAATGTTTACAATACAAATGTTATGATGTTGCTCATTGAAAAAATAATGTAAATAATTTTATAAATTAAATGTATTTCCCTTAGTAAGCATAATTTTATAATTTACGACATAATTTTTATTAGGGTTCAATATCAATATTGTTATTATGAACTTAAAATTTTAACCGTTAAAATACTACAAATAGTAATTTTTACAAAAATAAGTATTTCTTGTAATAAATTATTTTATATTGATTTTTATGAAAATAAGCATTTCTCTGTAATTACTTTTCTTTGTAATAATTTGTACTAAATTGAATTATTTTAAATTATTAATTTATGTAAAATAAACATTTCTTTGTAATAATTTCATTTTCTTTGTTTGAAGATTTCGAAATAGGAAAATATAAAATCTTAATGTAAACTAAGTAACTAGAAAAACATATTTCGAAATTAAGTTATGACTTTGTAAGATAAGGAAATGAAATTAATTTTGAACTCCTGGACTAATTTGTGAAGTATAAATATTGGTAAAATTATAAGAATTTGAAGTATTCTAAGTTAAGAAGTAGAAGAATAAAGTTAATTTAATAAAAGAAAACTATTTTTTTAATAATTAAAAAAAATTATTATTATTTTTTATAATTTTAAATAAAAACGGTAAAGTCGTTTAACTTATACATATAAATATTCTGGAAGAGGCGTATAACCCTGCTTTTTAACTAACTCTAAAAATTCACCTAATTCAGAAATTAACATACACTTATATATAAATATTCTGGAAAAAGCGTATAATCCTGATTTTGAAACCAATTTTAAGATCCCTACTAATTCAGAATCTCACGTATATATATTACATAAATTGATATTCTGGAAAAAGGGACGGTCCTGTTTCTGAATCCAACACCAAAATCCCTCCCAATCGTTTTTTCCCATGTATATTACAAAACAAAAGCATTTTATATAGTAGAGGTTGGCATTCAAACCCCCGCTAAACCAATTATTAAAACCCTGATTTTGAATCCAACCGTAAAATTCCTCGGAATTATTTTTTCCAATGTATATTTAAAAAAAAAAACATTTTATAAAGTTCCAAACCCCTACTAAACATATTATTGAGACTCTTATATTTTCTGGGTATACATTTCGTGAATGATGAAAGTTGATTTGTGTAACTATTTCTTTACTACTTTGAAAAAAATGTCGAAAAATTCTTTTACATTCGAACATTATAATTCGACATTTTTTTTTGAACATTTTTTTTTCAACAATCGGTCTTTCAACATTATTTTTTTCAATATTTTATTTTTCAACATTTTTCCCTATTCGAAGTTTTTTTTGGTGTATAAACAGATAGATGAATCATACTTTCCTGGGTTGAATAACTGGAAGTTTATTAGGGGAAGGTTCCTTATCCGATTGCCGCCTCATAATGTTTCAAGTTGAGTTTCGGCGTCCACAGCGTACGATAGCTCTGACCTTAATAGAACCCAGTTGTACCTTGATATGAGATATGAGACGGTGGTTTAGATAAACTAAACAACTTCCCAAAACTTATGCACAATTGTTAATTTTTTGGCTGACCAGCATATCATAGTGAGTTCATCTGAATTTATATAGTTGGTTTCTTCATGATCGGGAACATAAATCGAAAAGCAGAGATCAATCAACAATCACATATCTACTACCTTTAACTTCTAATAAGTGTATTCAAATGAGCCAATAATAATTTAACAGCTTGGAGTTCAGTAAACTGAAACGGATTAGAACCAAAGAATTTTGATGCTTAACAAGAATATTTCCTCTCCAGAAACTTTTAATGGTTAGACATCAAAGGCTTTTTTATTTGTTAAAGGTGTTCCCCTTGAAGTTGATGAACGTAAATTGTCCCAATTTATAAAAAAAAATTCAACAAAATTATGATGTTTTGTATTAATGCTACACCAAAGCGTATAAAAACGAGGAAGGATACAGTTGTCTTTGTCAACTCTTAGATACCCGTACGAACCATTAATATGTTCATAGTCTGTCATTCTGCTTATAATATTTTTTTTTTAATTTTTTAGTATTTTAAAATAATTTGGGTGAATTTTATAATTTCTAGAACTAGGGGTTGTACATATATTCAAACTATATGTTTACAATTCTTCAAAAAAATTTTTTGTAACTGATGTATGGATATACATGTACACAGATATTTCTTTGGTAACACTTTTGAAATTTTATTTCTAGAATACAAAATATATAATACAGATATTCCTCTCGTAACACTTTTAGAAATTATTAAAAACAATTTGAGAATTTTGTTCGATATTGGTATCTATTACAATACAGGCAATTACTTGTGACTAAGCTTTAGCCAAAGTTTTTCCGTTGCTAGAAATGATATCTGATAAACCATTTTTGAATTTTATAATAAAACATTTTTTGCATATTCGATTTTCCTCATCTTAGAATAAATAAATATCTTAGAAATATATTAATGGATTCCGATTTAAAAAGGTATTATAAGCTTTAAAGTTCTCATAGAATTATGGGAAGTTCAAATAAATTTAAAAACTAAGATGTGTACTAAATTCGCTAGACAACATATTAATCCGAATAGTTTTGAAAAAATGAGAGTTAAATTAGCAACACAAATATTTAGTACAAAAAGGTGTGCCGCTATTCGAACAATAATTGAAACAACAGCAAATTGTTGTTGTTTGTTTGATAAACTTTTTGATTGTCTCAACAGTGCATCATTATATTCTGATAATAAATATCAATCTGCTATTAAACTAAATCACTTGACGTTTGAATTTTTGAAATATTGTAAGAATTACTTAGAAAATATTTCATTGATTAAATTTTTACATCTCTGTGAAGAATAAGCAAGTTGTATTTTTTCAAAAAAAAAAGAAAAAAATTTTTACATTTGGCACTTTTTTTCCTATGATAGATTTGTTTTTGAGTATCATTTGTCTTAAAATTAATTTTTTTTATTTTTTCCTTCTCTTATTTGAAGTAATTTTTGTGAATTTTTCTCTTTTTCCTCTCAAAATGTCGCAACAACCAACCCCAGATCATTCAGACTTCGTCATATTAAGAAGAAAACAAACGGGTTGTTGGAAAATAATAATGAACAAATAATTATAAATAAAATTCATACTGATAGAATAAACGAAATAACTAACATTACTAATAAAATTTTAGAAAAATTAAAAAATAAAAGCATTATTGATAATGAATCGATTCTTCAGATTCAAAATAAATTAAAATTAATTAAAGAGGTTATAAATATTAAATATTCTGTTCACTGGGCAAAAGTTGATATAATAAATTCAATTTTACTCTCTAAATTTGAAATTAAATCTGTTACTGATTTATTAGATAAAGAGAATATGCCATATTCTACATCAGAGGAAGCATTAAATTTTTCTAATATTAAAATTATCTCAAACGGCTCTTGCTTATTCTATATTGTTGAAATACCTATAACTAAACCTGTAAAAAAAAATAAAATTGTAACACAAATTAATTTTAATAAAATTTTTATGAATCAAGAAAAAATTTATGGAATATTAAATGAATGTAAAATTGTTAATTCAATAACTATATGTAATAAGAATAATATTGTAGATTTAATAAATACAAATTGTATAATTAATTTAATGAAAGGGGAAAATTCAATGTGCAATGTTACTAATAATCAACACATTCCGGCAGTTGAGGAAATAACAACAGGTACCTTATTACTCAATCAATATAAGGGAGTAATTACAATTGATGGCAACAAACAAAATATTAAAGGGACATTCTTGATAATATTTCATAATTCTACAATTGAAGTTGATGAACAAACATTTAGATCAGAAGAAGTTATCGAAGTTAAACCATTACCAGCTATTTTGCAGACAAATTCAACTATCGATAAACTGCATGAACATTTATCATTGGAACTACTAAAAGAAATCACCATTAATAATACTAAAGCAATTCAAATAATCGATGATGACAGACAGCAAGTTCAATACATTAACTACAGTTTTACTACAATTATTATAATAATACTACTATTATTTGCAATAATTTTAACCAAACGAAGCAGTAAATTAGTTATTAATGAAGGAATACAAGAACCAAAGAATAAAATCAATAACGACCAAAATCAATCTACTGTTGTATTTCATCTGAAACAAATGGAGAAATCGGATGAGGACATCCGAATTTAAGAGGGGTAGAGTTAACGATGTTTATAATTTTAGTAACTAATTTGCTTCAATAAAATGTTATCAACTAATTTACTGCACCAATGTTTCTCAACAATGTTTACAATACAAATGTTATGATGTTGCTCATTGAAAAAATAATGTAAATAATTTTATAAATTAAATGTATTTCCCTTAGTAAGCATAATTTTATAATTTACGACATAATTTTTATTAGGGTTCAATATCAATATTGTTATTATGAACTTAAAATTTTAACCGTTAAAATACTACAAATAGTAATTTTTACAAAAATAAGTATTTCTTGTAATAAATTATTTTATATTGATTTTTATGAAAATAAGCATTTCTCTGTAATTACTTTTCTTTGTAATAATTTGTACTAAATTGAATTATTTTAAATTATTAATTTATGTAAAATAAACATTTCTTTGTAATAATTTCATTTTCTTTGTTTGAAGATTTCGAAATAGGAAAATATAAAATCTTAATGTAAACTAAGTAACTAGAAAAACATATTTCGAAATTAAGTTATGACTTTGTAAGATAAGGAAATGAAATTAATTTTGAACTCCTGGACTAATTTGTGAAGTATAAATATTGGTAAAATTATAAGAATTTGAAGTATTCTAAGTTAAGAAGTAGAAGAATAAAGTTAATTTAATAAAAGAAAACTATTTTTTTAATAATTAAAAAAAATTATTATTATTTTTTATAATTTTAAATAAAAACGGTAAAGTCGTTTAACTTATACATATAAATATTCTGGAAGAGGCGTATAACCCTGCTTTTTAACTAACTCTAAAAATTCACCTAATTCAGAAATTAACATACACTTATATATAAATATTCTGGAAAAAGCGTATAATCCTGATTTTGAAACCAATTTTAAGATCCCTACTAATTCAGAATCTCACGTATATATATTACATAAATTGATATTCTGGAAAAAGGGACAGTCCTGTTTCTGAATCCAACACCAAAATCCCTCCCAATCGTTTTTTCCCATGTATATTACAAAACAAAAGCATTTTATATAGTAGAGGTTGGCATTCAAACCCCCGCTAAACCAATTATTAAAACCCTGATTTTGAATCCAACCGTAAAATTCCTCGGAATTATTTTTTCCAATGTATATTTAAAAAAAAAAACATTTTATAAAGTTCCAAACCCCTACTAAACATATTATTGAGACTCTTATATTTTCTGGGTATACATTTCGTGAATGATGAAAGTTGATTTGTGTAACTATTTCTTTACTACTTTGAAAAAAATGTCGAAAAATTCTTTTACATTCGAACATTATAATTCGACATTTTTTTTTGAACATTTTTTTTTCAACAATCGGTCTTTCAACATTATTTTTTTCAATATTTTATTTTTCAACATTTTTCCCTATTCGAAGTTTTTTTTGGTGTATAAACAGATAGATGAATCATACTTTCCTGGGTTGAATAACTGGAAGTTTATTAGGGGAAGGTTCCTTATCCGATTGCCGCCTCATAATGTTTCAAGTTGAGTTTCGGCGTCCACAGCGTACGATAGCTCTGACCTTAATAGAACCCAGTTGTACCTTGATATGAGATATGAGACGGTGGTTTAGATAAACTAAACAACTTCCCAAAACTTATGCACAATTGTTAATTTTTTGGCTGACCAGCATATCATAGTGAGTTCATCTGAATTTATATAGTTGGTTTCTTCATGATCGGGAACATAAATCGAAAAGCAGAGATCAATCAACAATCACATATCTACTACCTTTAACTTCTAATAAGTGTATTCAAATGAGCCAATAATAATTTAACAGCTTGGAGTTCAGTAAACTGAAACGGATTAGAACCAAAGAATTTTGATGCTTAACAAGAATATTTCCTCTCCAGAAACTTTTAATGGTTAGACATCAAAGGCTTTTTTATTTGTTAAAGGTGTTCCCCTTGAAGTTGATGAACTTAAATTGTCCCAATTTATAAAAAAAAATTCAACAAAATTATGATGTTTTGTATTAATGCTACACCAAAGCGTATAAAAACGAGGAAGGATACAGTTGTCTTTGTCAACTCTTAGATACCCGTACGAACCATTAATATGTTCATAGTCTGTCATTCTGCTTATAATATTTTTTTTTTAATTTTTTAGTATTTTAAAATAATTTGGGTGAATTTTATAATTTCTAGAACTAGGGGTTGTACATATATTCAAACTATATGTTTACAATTCTTCAAAAAAATTTTTTGTAACTGATGTATGGATATACATGTACACAGATATTTCTTTGGTAACACTTTTGAAATTTTATTTCTAGAATACAAAATATATAATACAGATATTCCTCTCGTAACACTTTTAGAAATTATTAAAAACAATTTGAGAATTTTGTTCGATATTGGTATCTATTACAATACAGGCAATTACTTGTGACTAAGCTTTAGCCAAAGTTTTTCCGTTGCTAGAAATGACATCTGATAAACCATTTTTGAATTTTATAATAAAACATTTTTTGCATATTCGATTTTCCTCATCTTAGAATAAATAAATATCTTAGAAATATATTAATGGATTCCGATTTAAAAAGGTATTATAAGCTTTAAAGTTCTCATAGAATTATGGGAAGTTCAAATAAATTTAAAAACTAAGATGTGTACTAAATTCGCTAGACAACATATTAATCCGAATAGTTTTGAAAAAATGAGAGTTAAATTAGCAACACAAATATTTAGTACAAAAAGGTGTGCCGCTATTCGAACAATAATTGAAACAACAGCAAATTGTTGTTGTTTGTTTGATAAACTTTTTGATTGTCTCAACAGTGCATCATTATATTCTGATAATAAATATCAATCTGCTATTAAACTAAATCACTTGACGTTTGAATTTTTGAAATATTGTAAGAATTACTTAGAAAATATTTCATTGATTAAAAAGAATAAAGTATATTTTTTAGAGGAAATGAAAATAACTTTAAATTTATATTAATTTACACATTTTCTCATATTTTATACTTTTAGAATAATAATTCTTGTACCTATCTCGGTTGTATTAGGAAAACAACTAAAATTGATAAAAACCGAGGTAGAATCGGGTTTTTCTTTTTTTAAGAATTCGAAAAAGTTATGTACATACATCGATTGACATACCAACAAAAAAAAGAAAAAAAAAACTAAAATAAAAACGAGGAAGAATACTCTTAGATACCCGTACGAACCATTAATATGTTCATAGCCTGTCACTCTGCTTATAATATTATTTTTTTAATTTTTTAGTATTTTAAAATAATTTGTCGTCAGCACGCTAACTCAAAAACTAAGAAAGCTAGAATCTTGAAATTTACACAAAATATTCTGGGAACAATTTGTAGGGTCCCTATTGGTTGAGTTCCAATCAAAACTTCGGGTAGCTCCCGAACAACTAACTTTCAGATCTCCACAATTTTTTTGAAATAGAACCATGAAATTTTAACTGCTGATAGATATCATAAAATATTAATTTTTAGTTAATATAAAAATTTCTGTAGCCCCACCCGTTCGGGAGCTACAGCCCCACAAAGTTCTCTATATTTAAATCTCTATATTTAAATGGTTATAACACAAGCTCTATAAGGTATATCTTCAATCTGAAAATTCCAAACGATAGGTGCTATAGCTTGAGCAAACATGTATTTAATAAATATATACTTGTGCTATACAGTGTCTTAATTTACCGTTATGCGAAACTGAATTATTGCAAAATCCTTTAACCCTTCTATCTTCTAAACAGTTTAAGTTGGAAACTTGAAATTTTGACAGAAGTTAGATCTTTGAAAATAGGTATGAGTCATTTTTTTGTATCACCCCCCGTTTAGGAGCTGTAAGGGGTCAAAAACTGAAAATTTCCTATTTTTAAACATTTGTAACTTGAACACCTGTTAAAAATTTTTTGAAGTAATACATAAAAATTAAAGCTTAAAGTTGAAGCTATTATTTCTGTAAACAACTTTTTTTAATAATATAGCGTTACTTTATAATTGATGAAAGTGTTACTTGATTTTTTCAAATTTTCTAACAAATTTCTTTAACGAATTTTTTGCATTTTGTTTTACTCGATAATTTGAAATTGTTGAGGATATAATGCGTAATACAAAAAAATGTAAATAAATAAACAACATAACGGTTGCTTGAAAAATTTTTATTTATATGATATTGATATACATACATACTTGCATAATATCATGTTTATTTACTTATCCTATATGTCACTGATGAATGAATGATAAGAGTATAGATGTATATTATATAGCGCCGTATTTACATACATATATGTATTTTATTGTACTTATAAGAAATTATTCTATGAATGGAGATATTTTTAAAGAAATATTGCAATGTATAGCAATATGCTTATAATAATATTAATATACTATGTGCGCATTAATATAATATAATATTTAAAAATATATTTACTATTTTGTAATTTAATATACATTTACCACTTAGTATTAAATGGTACTATAGATTATTTGAAAAAGTTTTGGATTGATAATCGTTATGTGGAAGGTTAGAATCTGCTTTTGAAGAATGTATAAACATATAGTTTGAATATATGTACAACCCATAGTTCTAGAAATTATAAAATTCACCCAAATTATTTTAAAATACTAAAATATTAAAAAAATAATATTGTAAGCAGAGTGACAAGCTGTGAACATACTAACGGTTCGTACGGGTATCTAAGAGTTGACAAAGGCAACTGTATTTTTCTTCGTTTTTTCTTATAAGTGACATACGGTGTCTTAATTTACCATTATGCGAAACTCAAATTTTGAAACTTCTATCTTCCAAACGGTTTAAGTTAAAAACTTGAAATTTTGAGAGAATTTAGCTCTCTGTAAATATTTTTGTATCGCCCCCCGTTTCGGAGCTGTAAGGAGTCAAAAAACTGAAAATTCTTAATTTTTAAACACCTGTAACTTGAACATCTGTTCAAATTTTTTTGAAGTAATACATAAAAGCTAAAGCTTTAACATTAACTTTTATTTCTGTTAGCAACTTTTCTTAATAAAATAGATTTATCTTAAAATTGAAGAAAGTGTTACTTGATTTTTTCTCAATTTTTCTAACAAATTTCTTCAACGATTTTTTTGAATTTATTTTTACTCGATAATTTAAAATTGTTGAGGATGATGATACGAGTACGCAAAAAAATTGAATAAATAAAAAATTAACGGTTACTTGAAGCATTTATATTCATTATGATATTGGTATACATACTTATATATCATATTTAATTACATATCGTATATATATGTCACTGATGAATAAATGATGTATACATAATAAGAATATTGATATTTATATATATATATATATATATTTATATATATATATATATATATATATATATATATATATATATATAATATGTATATAAATATGTAGCGGCGTATATACCTATTTTGTTATATTTATAAGAAATTATTCTATGAATGAAATATTTTTAAAGAAATGTATATGGTATATATATTTGATATATAATAATATATATGAATAGATATGAATATTAATATAAATATACATGGTATTTTGTAGTAAGTTTATTATAAATAATATGCATTTGCCGCTTACTATTAAATAGTACTAGGTTTATCATATTTGGAAAAGTTTTGGTTTGATAATTGTCAGGTGGAAAGTTAGAATCTGCTTTTGAAGAATGTATAAACATATAGTTTGAATATATGTACAAACCATATTCTAGAAATTATAAAAATCACCCAAATTATTTTAAAATACTGAAAAATTAAAAAAATAATATTATAACCAGAGTGACAGACTATCAACATACTAACGGATTCGTACGGATATCTAGGAATTGACAAAGGCAACTGTATTCTTCCTCGTGTTTTATAATTTTTCTTTATGAAACACAGCTTAACTGAATTTGGAATTTTTTCAATTATAATTTGCTTTTGATATATATAACTAAGAAAACCCGTTAACACAAATAAAAATATATTATTGAACCTTTAATTTTCATGTATTAACTCTTAAAGAGGGGGGGCTACCAAAAAATTGTCTGACAAAACTTATACTAATTATAAAAGTTTTTTCTTGTCTCAAAATTTCTGGTTCCTATCTCAAAGCATGACGTAGTTATGAAGGTTGGAAAAATTTTCACTTTGGCCTGGGTAGCTGCAAAAGTTTTCATATCTCTTCGCCAAAATAATATATATATTACGTAGGTGATAGTATAATGCAGACACTATTTGTTCAGAGCTTTGAGTAAATTCACTCTAACTAGGCATATATGGTCACATTTTATTTACAAATTTGTAATGTTTTCGAAGATCCTTGGCATATAATAAAGTTATACAAATATAATTATGTGCTGAACTATGCTGTTTTATATGGTATTTTGGGCTATTGTTTGATATTGTATGAATTTAAAATATTTTTCCCATCATTTTGAAGAGTTTTATAAAATGCCTTATATTTTAATCGATATATACCCACTTTAGTTAAATTTTTTTCCTATGTTGGATTTGGAGTCTTAGTTGAATACATGTCATCAGTTGCTGGTGTAGTAAAAGTAATATTGTAATATTTAAAAAATATTACAATATCTCGAAAATAAGAATATTTTACTTTAAGTTTTTCCGCATTCATTTGATTATAATTTAGCCATAACTTGCTTATATTCAAATCACTTTGTAAGTATAGTTTTTTACTTTTCGCTCTAGTATAGTGAGATCCGACAGACTGTAATTTTTCATTTAAATTTTTTTTACATTATTTGCCTTATCTTGAAATGAATGCGAACTCTTCTCTAATTTTCTCCTAACTGAAAATGTCGTCGAGATAAAATCGAAGACGATCTTTTATTATTTAATATATTTGTAAATGTTTCACTACAAACTCGTACAGTTCCATATTTAGTGGGTACAAAATATTTTACTAACTGTATTGCTTTTTTTAACAGTAGATTCAAATTTCTGCCTTTTTGAACAAATCAAATTCCGTATACTTCAAAAATAAACAGTCTTGAAGTTGCTTGGTGTCATATGAGTAAAACCTGTCAGAGAATTTCTTAATATCACAAGAATTGATTTTTGCACATTTATATGATTTTGAGTTATGGCAAGATTCAGGCATATTTGGTAGAATATGAGGTATATAACTCTTGAATAACAGGGACATTATTAAAAAACGTTTAAAAATATAAATTTGATGGTCATACCGTAATTTTGTAGCTTCTTCTCTTTTCTCTTTGAGATTTTTTTCTTCCGTTGTTTATTTCGCATTCTGCAATAACTTCACCCATCTTTAATATTTTTCCTTAAACAACCCTTGCCGCAAATTTTACAATTGTAAAGGGTCTTTCAAATTGAGTTTTCAAAAGTAAATAATTAAAAAACATAGAATTTGAATTGAGACTGGAAAAGTTATTATTTATTTTTAAAGTACAATATTTGCTATTTATACTCTGAAAATTATATTTCCCATGTGACCTCCTCTTGCGTCTCTACAGTAGCTGATTCTTATATCAAAATTTTCGCCTTCATTCTGGTATAGTTGCGGCTCTGTCTCACCAATATACGGTCTGCAAACTTTGTATGCAGTAATTGCAGTGTTTCTCTGGCGGTATGACACGTAGCCCCATCTTGAAACCACATGTCCTCAGTATCAATATTTTCCAGTTTTGGCCACAAAAAAGTCGTGATCATATCGCGATATCTGGTACCGTTAACAATTATGACTATTCCAGCATCATCCAGCTTCGAAAAAGTAGAAACAAATCACACTACCAGACCACAATGCACACCAAACAGTGACTCTTTGTGGATGCGTTGACTTCTCTTGGATCACGCGAGGGTTTTCCTTTCACCAAATACGGCAGTTTTGTTTATTAACGTGGCCACCGATCTCGAAATGTTCGTTCCAAAAGATGATTTTTTTTTTCAAAATCGTTATTTTTGTTCCAGTATCCAATTGGCAAAGTCCTGAAGCATGCAATAATCTTGTGGCAGCAATTCTTGTGTCAATTGCACTTTGTAGGCCTTCAAAATCTTTGTGCATAATACGCCATACAGTTGACTCAGAAAGTCCCAATTGTTATGAACGTCGGGAAATTGACATGATAAGGTCAGCTGTAACACTATCACTCACAGCACCAATATTTTCTTGTAAACGACCGGAACGACCGTTTTCATAAAATTCAATAATTTCAACACGTTGTTGTAATGAATACGACTCCATTTTTATAAATGGTAAACCTTTAACTGTCAAAGTGTCACATATTATGGGTGCGTTCTATGTTTGTAGTGTGCTACACAGGCGCCTACTTTTGAAAACTCAATTTGAAAGATCCTGCAATATAAATAATGTAAAAATAAATGAGAAATATTCAAATGTCACAATTTTTGGCGCGCAAAAATTTTGATTAACAAATTATCGTTAGTTTTGATAACACAATAACGTTTTTAGGAACATTACGTATGAAATTAAGCGAATTTTGCAATAATACTCATAGATATCGAATGTTTTTTATTTTTCAAATATTTCAAAAAATTAAAAGCGAAATATTTAATGAAATATTATTATATTAGGATAAATATTTAATGAGTTTAAAAAAACCGAATTTTTCAACTTTGTCGAGTTTTGTAATAAAATTGATGTTGTACTAATTAATATATAGATACGTTTGAAAATTTATAGAGTATAGTGGTTTCTAGAAAGTCTAGAGAAAAATTTTTTTCTCCACCAAAATTTTCCGTTTGAACTGGAATATCTCAGAAACGGTAGCACTGATTAAGATGAAACAAGATATTTATTAAAGACAATCGTAGGCCCACAATGTTGTAAAAAGTTGAATCCTGTATACTATCGTAGACGAAAATATAACGGTGTAAGTAAAATTCTACAAAATGTTAGGAAAATTTGAAAATAATCAATTTGACCTTTAAATGACCTTTCGTCAAAAGTCATGTTCTATGAAATATGGCTGACATCTACTGACTAGGTAACGTTATGTAAAATTTCAAGGAAATCGGATAATGTACCAAAAGTAAAGTATATCTGTGAATTTTTATCAGTGCCAAGTTATTTCTGTTTCATAAAACTATTGTGCTGATTATGCTAATTATTTGTGTAACCAATTAAATTACTATTGTTAGTAATTATTTGTGGTTACACAAATAAATTATTAGTAAATTTTTGTTCATGTAAAAAGGCTATTAAAATTGTTAAAAAAACAATTTTATTATTATTATTTAGGTATATTAAATATATTTTGCAAATATTTCCTTCAAATACATTCATTTCATTCAATGTTATAAATTTGAAAATATTGCCGAATGGAGTTTTAAATGGCCACATAATACTTTTGAAATTTTAGAGAATTCTTCTGTAGCTGTAAAAATTGACGCTTCTTGTCAAATTGTCTGAGCCGATATGATATGAAAAAACGCTATGGCAGAACGTGAACCACATTGAAAGCTTTATTACCTTAGTACTAAATGGTCTGGAAAAGTACATGATGCTAGAGTTCTGACAAACATTTGCTACTCTACGTTTGCTTTATAATGTGATTTTGGATGTTCGTGTGTTAGATGGCTAAAAACATCGCTAACTTCCAACTTAGACGATGTAGCTATTCAAAGATTTAACACCACTCATAAATCAAGGCATCGAATAGTGGGAAATAGTATTGATGTACTTAAAATAAATTCCACGTTTATTTTATTCAAGAAGTCGATTCAGTTTAGTTACTCCTGAACTATAACAAAAAATATGTGCCTCGATTTGTAATTTAAACTGGCAAGATAATGAATTTTTGAACATGTGGAAATGGCACAAGAAAATTACGAAAACAACGAATTATTGTAATTGTATCAGATTGAAATTTAGAAAAAATGCTTTGGATATTAATTTGTATAGCATTTTATGGTCAAATTCAGGTATTTACTAAATATTCTCTGGTACATATTTATTAAATATATTCAGGTTTTTGCTAAATATATTTAGGTATTTACTAAATAAGTTTAGTTTTATTTTTTTGGATTTCAGAGTTTTACTAAATGAATTCAGATTTTTACTAAATAATTTCATATTTTTTTTTTGTGATTCCGATTTTTACTAAATAAATTTAGATAATTTTTTTGATTTACAAATCGTAAAAATTAAGACCTTGTTTATCAATTACATGTAAAAATTCACAAAAATATTTATTCTCCTTCATTTGGTAGCATTTTTAAGAAGAGAATGCACGAATTGAGGTAATAATTTAAAAAAATTCTAAAAGTGATCATTCCTTAATTTCAGAGCTTGATGCAGTTCAATTGAAAAAGATGTAAAAAACCTAAAAATATACACTACTGTTTCATTAATCAGAATTTTAAAAGATATTAAACCACTGACTTTGTATTTAATTTTAAAAATGTGTAGTGCAAGTTTTTAAAGCGATTAGTTAACAAAACTCAAGTTGAAGATATTATAATTAAAAAATGAAAAATTTTATTATTATTATTAGGCAAGCTTACATTTAAAAATGAATTTCAAGAAGTTAAAAGAATCAAACACACGAAAGGCAATTTATTGCCAATCTACTAGAAATTGGGTACACAACAAAAAATGCATTTTGTAATGTAAGTTGTCAGCTTTAGCAACATACTTTTGAAAATAACACACTTTTCTATTCTTAATATCTCAAAGGCGGTTATTGATAGAGAAAATGTTATTAGGTACAAAATTTAGGGCTTAGAAAGCTGTTTTGAAATATGTTATAAAAAGTACGCCAAATGCAGGATGTTTCAAAAGAAATTTGAGTTTGAAACATAATTCTTTCATTTTAAATCATTTTGAACCTTCATAACTTTGTAACTGTTGGGTATATGGGGATCATTAGTACACAAAAATTAAAGCTGACGATTTACTCTACAAAATTCATTTTTTTATCTCTCTATGGCAAACCATTCAAAAGTTATAGATTTTTTATGAAAAGTCGCTAAAACATCTTTAACCCCTTATATCTTGAAAAGGGTCCAGAATAGACCCTCCTTTCAGTAAAATTTTTTGTTCGTCTCGACATGTCCCATCACCCATTTCAAGGAAGATCATCGAGTAGGAAACACCCTGTATACACAAAACATTCGGATAACAATAAATATTTTATTTTTATATAATACTAGATGAACTCTACCCGTTTTAGCTGGTCGTGTAATTTTTTTATGAATATTCATTTTTTTGGTATTTTAAATGAAAGATAATATTTTCTTTAATTTTTTGTATTTTATTAAATTAACATTATGATGAAAGATCAAATTAAAAATATTTTATTTATATAAAAATTGATGAATTAATTACGTCAGTTTAACATATAACTGACCGTGTGAAAAGCATGGACATTCCAAATTTAGGCATAAACTTGAAGTGACTAACCTTTTGATTTGTCTATGGTCATATCAAAAACTAGACGTTGACAATTGTAAATTGTCTTCTTTTAAAATTGAATGGCGTATTTGATGGAATTTTATATTAAAACCTCTTCACCTTTGTATTTGCCAGTTAATATGGTTGCTCCAAGTAGATTTATCATTAATTTTTTAACAGCAAATCGTGTACCATTACAAAATTTTGGTTGAATAATATTTCGTAGTAAAGTGATTGGAATAACAATTTTTAATTGCAGAATAAGTGGTGGTACTCTAGGCAAATCTAATTAATTTCAAAATTCTGTAGGATAATTTATCACATCGTCTTGATCCATAACACAAGCAATTGATTTGTATGTAAATGTTTTACTGGAAATTTTATTTTGAATGACAATATTTATATCTGTTAGCATAAAATCAAATACCTTATTTAAGATTTAATCCAAATATATCTTTATTCAATGTTTTGTAATAAACTAATAAAATAAAAAGAGAAAAGTAAAGCAATGTAGCGGCACATTATTGCCAATATAAAAATTAAAAAAACTGACACATAATAGAATTATGTTTACATTCCCTATTAGGATAATATTGGTTACAGTGCCTGTTGAAGGTGATAACTTCAACACCTCCTCTCAATATTAATATTATTTCGTAAGCCCAAAATTTACATGAATTTCCAATGTTTTGCCAGATCTTCTGTAAGTTAATTCAAAATTAGAAGTGCAACTAAGTTACCTTAATAACCGCGTAGGGAACGCGAAGTATCGCTTGGGTGTGTGTCGGCTAACTTTCGATATCTTGCTTACGGCGAGTGCTATATCAGGTGTATCAGATTAAAGATTGATACAATTTTTCATTAACGGCTAAGTTGCAATTGTTGTTTTTACATTATTCGATTTTCAATCCTGGGCCTAATGAAATTTGCTTTTTTTTCAATCAAACATATTATACGAAGAGATTAAAGCTGTCATTAATTAAAGATTTATCGGATAATGTTATTTCGTTTCTAACCTTATTCCCGTTTATTTCCATATCTAAACAAGGTTTTAATTCACCTTTATCAGCTATGTCAAATTCATTCAATAATTCCATGTTTCAATTCTTTTATCTTTGTGATACTTGGTGAAGAAATTAGTATGCCATCTACGTATACAACAACAATTATAGGAATGCCGTCCTGATTATTTTGATACGCACAGTTATCCGCATTGTTTAACATTGTTTCAACGTTTTAAATCTTTGTGGTTAAGTACTTTTTTTGATTCTTTTATACCATTTTCTGCTGCTTTGTTTCAGTCCCTAGCGAGCTTTTCTCAATTTGCAAACTTTGTCCGGTCCATTTTCATTTCTAAATACCTCTGGTTGTTGCATATACATCTCACCCCCAAATCGCTGTTAAGGTGTGCTGTTGTAACGTATATTTGATGAGTGTAAAAATTATACTCAACTGAGAGTGCCTAATATAACTCTAATTATAGAATAACGGGCTATCGGCGAGAAGGTTTCATTAAAGCATATACCCAATCTTTGTCCACATCCTTTGACAACAAGTCGAGCGTTAAACATTTCAAGTTCGTTCTCCTTCTTTATTTTTCTTTAAAGTAAAGATCCGCATGTTTTTTAATGCACTTTAATTTTTAGGAAGTTCAACAAGATCCCATGTTCCATTTTTTATTATTGATTTATACCATAAAACCATTGCTTTTCTCCAGAATGTTCTTTCTTTGCTATTATTTAAGTTCATAGTACTACTCAGAAGGTGTATTTTGGTTGGCCTGCCACGTATGCTTGTTGGTGAAGTGCGAGGCCTACCCTTTTTTCTTTTGCTAAATTCATTAATTTGCTGCTTCTTCGTGGGTTCTCGTTTTCGGTTCTCCAGAACCCATCTATCCCTTCCTTGTTTTTTTTTTTGCGTGGGTAGGTGGGAATCATCGAAAGACGCTATAGAGAAGTGAAAACGAATACGAGTCCCCTATGAATGTGTGGGACTTTAACCCACTAAACACCACTTCCCTCTTTTAACCAAAAAATAGGTTATACGACCTTTAGTACTCATGTACTGCCTGGTCATACGAAGTTTAGTTGTGGAATGAAAATTGATATAAAACTGGCAGACATATTGTGAACCAAGTTATTAATATTCACCTTGACTTTTTGAACGTTGTAAATGTAATCATCACCAATTCTGGGAAACACACGAGGTGGAAGATGGTTCCACATTCGCGATGTTCGTACTACAAACGAATTTCTATAAACCGAATTATGCCATCTGGGAATTTGAACTACATAGTGGGCAGCAGAAGCTCTCCTTGTTTCTCTTTCGAATGCTTTGAGAGGAGGCATCAAACTTTTAATCTCGTTAGAGCAAGAATCCAACCCAATAAGGTATCTATAAAACAGGGTAAGTGTTCCTGTTAGACGACGGAGACGAAGTGGAGAGAGCGTAGAGGTGACAGTGGGATCGTTTATTAGACGAATTGCTCTATTTTGCACTTTATCGAGAAATCAAAATGGCGTTTTGTAAGCTCCCGCCCAAATATGTACAATGTACTCCATCTTAGGGTTTACATATGTTTTATAGATATTAAGGAGATCAGAAGATGAAAAGAAGGCTTTACAACGATGCAGGAAACTTATACACTTAGTTGCATCTTTAGCTATACCAAAAATATGATGGACCAACTTAATTTTTATCCATGATATTAAGGAGATATTAAGGAGATCAGAAGATGAAAAGAAGGCTTTACAACGATGCAGGAAAAAATATGATGCAGGAAACCCATACACTTAGTTGCATCTTTAGCTATACCAAAAATATGATGGACCAACTTAATTTTTATCCATGATATTAAGGAGATCAGAAGATGAAAAGAAGGCTTTACAACGATGCAGGAAACCCATACACTTAGTTGCATCTTTAGCTATACCAAAAATATGATGGACCACCTTAATTTATATCCATGCCCAAGATGTTGAGCTCACCCGTATGTTGCAAAACTTTGCTTTCAAAAGTTAAAGTTGGGATCGTTACCTCGGTTTAAACAATGATGGTCCGCTAATAAATTTTGCGTTTCTTTATTATCACCTATTTCGGAATGTGTATCTGCATTATCACTTTATGCATCTTTTCATTTCAAGATTTTCTTTTTGTATTGTTTTTCTGTCGATTTCGAAGCTAAAATAATGTTTATTTTCGGAACATAAATCTTTACCGTTTTTATTTTGATCTTCCAAGAAAACTACGTCTCTGCTACGACATACACTATTCTTTTCTTTATTAAAGAGTCGGTAAGTTGAAGTATCTTCACAGTAACCTACAAGATACATTGTAGTGCCCTTTAGTTAAAATTTGGAATTCATTGACCCTTATTTAAAACAATTACTTTTGATCCAAATATTCGTAAATATGAAATTTTTGATTTCTTTCCATACAATTCCTCTTTTTTCGTTTGATTTCGTAATAATTTTGTTGGTATTCTATTTCATAAATACGCTGCAGTCTTTAATTAAATTTAATTCTATAAGCATGCATCTAGCAGCTTTCACCAACATTCGGTTTGTACGCTCCTATACTTCATTTTGTATGGGAGTATAAGGAGCTGTAAGATCTTGTTGCATCCTAGCTTCTTATATTATTAAATCATGATATTAATAAATTCACTGCTAAACCCTTTTGAACCGGTTTTCGAATAAGCAACTTTTATTCCAATTAAAGTAAGGGATATATTAAGTATAAACTTTTAAATTTTTTTACATCTGCAAAATGTGGACAGAAAGCCAAGCTCACGCAGGTGGAAGTGGTACAACATTGTACCAACCGGAATGCTAGGTGGTACTAATATGTACGAACTGTCCTGTAAAATATGGAATGAAGTATTTAAGTTTTTGTTTTATATATTAAAATTTCCTTTTTATTTACTTTTTAAGTGCTATTGGTACACATATGTAACACATGTCAGTACGACTGGTATATAACGGGTGGCCCAAATAAAATCTAGTGATGTAAGCACGTGTATCATTACAGCCAAATTTAATCATTTAAATCCACATTATTGTCCAGATTGTTTATTTTCAACCATTCCACCATTGTATAATTTTTCAACATATCATGCATTTTATCTTTTATTTATTAATTTATCAGTTGAATTATTACATAATTTGGTTTATGTATTGACGAAATTTACATGTGTTTTTCAAATTGTGTGATGACACAATTTGATTTGTACTGATTGATTTGTAGACACAATGATTTGTAGTGATGACACAATTTGAACCCTATTGAAAAACAATCAATTTTTCAACATATCGTGCTTCTTATATTTTATGCATTGATTTGTTACTTAAATTATTAAGCATGGTTTATGTATTAACTAAATATTTATATGATGATATTCAAATTTTATTATCAAATGGCTATGTCTCATGCGATTTTTGCTGCATGATATTTATGTTAATATTTTACTTGATATATAGACTCATTAAATTGATGTATGATGGATTAATTAATTTCTTTCCTTTCCCTTTAGTTATTTTAATTATTATTTCACTCTGTTGTGGTAATGGATAGCAATGTCATAAATTATTATTATTAAGGAATTATTAAAAATAAATCATTCAATAGGCTTGAGTGACAATGTAATGCAAATATGTAAAAAGAACATGAATATGTTGTACTTAAACATACAAAGTTACTTAGCGAATTAGAATGTTTAATAAAATCTTTTCAATGCAAAATACATTTCGTCGTACTAACAGAGATTTAGTTAACTGAGCCGGAAAAAAAAATTCAATAATTTGACCGGTTATAAAGGATTCTATTCTAATATGGATAGTGCTTATGGGGGAGCAGCAATATTCTTAATATTGCAAAAATAAGCAAATAGCAGTTTTTTAATTGTAAAAATACCAAAGTTGGAACGGCATATTGGAGCGATATACAAATCCCATCAATTTTTGTAACTTTATGGAAAAATTCGATAGCATTACATCGCAGTTTAAGAATTCTATAAGTCTGGGGGATTTCAACTTAAATATTTTAAATGAAAATGACAGGGAAATAAAAAATTACACTGAAATGGTTATATAATTTGCAATAAAATCTCACTAGATTATGCCACTAGAATAGGGAATACGTCGAAAACTATTATAGATCATTTTATTACAGACATGTTTAAATATAACTATAATTTAAAAATCCTGGGTTATCAGATTACAGGATTTTGCTTTTAAATCTTGGAATAGCTTGGAAAACTTCGCCAATTTTGATGAATTTGTAATAAGTTTAGGTAATTTAATTCAAAAGCATACTAAAATTGTCTCTTTGAGGGTTAAGAAGAAACAAGAGTGGATAACTAATGATATCTTGAAGTTGATAAAAGCTCGAGACTCATTCTTAAGGTACTCTAAAAAATATCCTAATGATAGTCACGTAAATAACTTATTCAATGAATATAAGAAAAAAGTTAGGAGTGAGGTGGAAAAAGAAAAAAAAAAAATATTTCTCACGATTAATTAACGAAAATTCGACTAGTGGGAGAATCTTATGACATGTATACAAACGAATATTGTTAACAAAAATTCTTCAAATTCGGAAATCCTACAATTAGTTGAGTATAATGATAAACTAATCTCAGATAGTGGCGATGTATGAGGGGCAATGAATGACTTCTTTTCTAACGTTGTAAGTCTATTGAATATTCCATCGGGCTTAATTAATAATTCTTATCATAATTCATTTAGATACAATATACGATCGAACTTTGGCTCTGGCCATTTTAGGGCCAGACTTGTTAAAATTTACATAAATGACATTACTTCTTTGCAACTAAGCGGAGTAGTCCAGCTCTACGCGGATGATACTGTCATAAAGTATGCGTGGGGCAACGAAGTTAAGAGATGCTATAATTTCTGATTTAGGTACTATTAATGAGGCTTATTTAACATCGGCTGCTGTTGAATTCAACCAAAACAAAAGCTTTGTTCTTTAAAAATAAATCTTTTAGCAATAGTGAAATTATTTTTAAATTGACATTGTAAAGTTCTTTAACTACTTAGGGTTACTTATAGATCGTAGGCTTAAATGGTGTGACAATTCAGAACATATTGCAAAAAAAATAGCTCCATACGTTTCCATTTTAAAAAGATTAAAAAAATATTTAAATCAGAATTCATTTTATTGCATCTACTCGTCATTTATTGTATCAAACTTGGTTTATGCAAACCCTATTTGGAGTAATTCATCGGATATTCACTTATCAAGATTAGATAAGCTTAACAAAACAGCCATTAAAATAATAAATAATCTCCCTATAACACATCCATCTCATTTACTCTACACAAACAGGTATCTTAGTCTAGTGTCTATTGGAAAAAAGCAGCTTTATATGATTGCTTTCAAAATAATAAATAATTTAATTAAGCACAATTTATACTTAATAGGAACATTGATATTCACAATTATAATACTAGGAATAAATCCAATTTTTATTTATCTTTATTTAAAATAGACAAACAAAAGCGAACCTGCCTATATAATTGTTTAAAGCTCTACAATGAGCTACCACAATCTGTAAAACAAATAGATAACATAATAGTGTTTAAAAGAAAAGTGAAAAGAATTATTGTAATACATTGATGAATACATGGTCATCTAATTCTTTATATGTAACAATATTTAAAAATTATGAATAAGTACATAATAACAAAAAAAAAACACTTGTAATAATCGTTTTTTTAATGAATTTTTTTTTATATTAAATACATTTCATGGAAATTTAACGTAACTATGTGTGAAATATGACGTCAGACAAATGAGCATAATTTTGATCGATACAGGCGTTGGCTCTTTTTAGCGCATTTTGCATTACATCACGTAATGTTTCTCGTTGCAGGCTCCGTATTTCGTCTCGAATATTCTGCTTCAGCTGTTCAATTGTCTCTGATTTATTAACATACACTTTATCTTTTAAAGATCCCCATAAGAAAAAGTCGAGCGATAATTCCGCTGCGTCAGAACAATTGATCGTTGAGAAGAATAGAAAAATTCGATAGTTTTAATGCGTTGTTGTGTACTGTACGTATTCATTTTAAATTTTCTAGAGTTTAGTTATAATCTGCAAAAAAAAAAAAGAACATATGTTAGAAAATAAAAAAGTTATTTGTGTTTCACATCAGTTGGTCTCATTTCGACCATCCTGTATATGTACCATTTGTATAAAAATATATAAAAAACACAATTTTTATAAAATAAAGTTCACCTTTTGCAGTTTAAACACTAATATTTAATTTATTTTATTTTATTTTATTATGTTTGTTTAATTTATGTATTTTAAACAGTAAAAATTACTAACAAACTAAATAAAATCTATTTTACATTCCCCTTTGTTATTGATTTATGTTGGAAAATAACGGCATACAAACGACAAAAAAAAAAAACAAATTGAACATGTATCTTAAGGAATTATGAAAAAATAGTTTACAGACGATATGAATCAAAATAAAACCAATTTATATTAACTTTATAAGTTTTAGGAAGGTTTAATGTTTTAGTGGTACATACGTTGTACCAGCCGGTTCGAAAGGGTTAAATATTCACGTTTATTGTCGCTTATTTTCTTCCCAGCACTCTTGCCAATTCTAGCTTTAAATTCTATAAATACGTTTAATACCTCTGATTTATTTTTCATAAAGTAAACTTCTTCCTACAAAAATTATTAGTAAGTTAAAGAATATTTTTTGTTTCCAAGCGATTTCGTTCTAAATGGTATACACACATCCGTGTGGGTTATTTCTGCAATATCACTGCTCTTAATTTCTTTATTAGTTCCGACTGAGTTAGTACTTATTTTTCTTTTGCACAGATTTTGCAAAAACCAGGTACATCTTTTTCATCGAATTTTAGTCCATCAACAATGGTTTTGCTTTTCATATTTGTTAGACATTAGGCAATCGATCATGCCATAGTTTCATTTTGTTTTGATTTTTCATACACCTAGTTGAATATAGAAAACTTTTATTTCAATTTCAATTTTTTTTTTTTTTTGTAATGCATTTCTCTATTACACAGCCTTTCCTGTTCAGGCGTGGCTGTAAATATCGTAAGGGGAATAACTCTTCCGACGTGTGTTGGATTCGAACCCACACTCCCCCGGTGTTTACAGCGTATTTTATACGCTCTTACCCACTAAGCAATTTCAATTTCTATTGAAAAACTAAACAAATTATCTTTCTGCTTCGCAATCAACACTATTTCACCATTTGTTTTCATGACCTTTGCTTCATTTTTCTCAAATGACACTTGCATTCCAACAATAATTGTTTGGCAAACTAAAATAAAATTTGTTGTGAGGTTAGGAACGAACAGAACATTTTTTAGTGTTATCGTTAAATACAGAGTGGGAAGTAGCTTAGCACTTATACCAGTTGATTCAGTTGTTAATTTTTCTGATGCTAAATACACCTTTTCTTTACAAGGTCGGAAATTAATGAGTAGATTTTAGTTACAACACATATGGCTCGTAGCACCGCTGTATAGGGTCCACACATCATCTTCAAATTTTTTACTGCCTGGAAAGTACTGTGGCAAATGTGTTAAATCTTTTTGGGTTTAGTGTATTATCACAATGCTCTTCTTTTACTTTTGCCCTACATTCGGATGTAATGTGCCCACGTTTCTGTTATTTGTAATATTTTATGTTACTCTTTGCTTTTCGATTTTTGTTGTAGTTGCTATTGTGGTAAAACGCTTTCTCATGAGGTTTGCTTTCATCATCTTGTCAGCGATGTCCTTCTTCTAGAAGTTTTGTTTTTAAGGATATAGTTAATGGTAGTACATCTCTTGACTATATATACTATGATGAATATCTATAGAGATTCATAAGATTGAAAGATATTTTCATAATATTTTGGCAACCTGGATAAAAGAAGAATAAAAGTTCATCTGCCATATCTAGTTTCAGTTTTTAACTTGATCATATTAGCTGAAAAATTATATAAATGGTCATTAAGGTTGCCGTTTTCTGCCATTTTTAAACTGGTGAGTTTTTTACTTTTCGGGCCGGACAACATGACTGATGAATTTCTTCTAGCTTTTTCCAAGCTTCACCGGATATTGTGCTTTCTTTTATCTGTAAAATTTGCGTTGGTTAAATATTTAGAAATATTTTTGCAAGGGCCTTTTCATCGTTTAGCTTCCATCTCGGTTGAGTTGATAGACTTCCTTCTGTATATTCAATTTTTGGGTGGATTTTCTTTACCGCTCACATACTTCCAAAGATCATTGTGAATAAGGACAGATCTGATTTGAATCTTCCATATTTTATAATTGTCTTCATCGTGTTTTTTTTTTTTTAGTATAAAAAACTCACGTTCGGATACCAAATTTCGTTTATATAACATATAAACACTTTTTTTTTTTAATTGTCTTTTTTAATGTCTGCGTAGTGCAAATGTATATTAAAAAAATTTTTTGATTTTAAAAATTTGACTGACAAATTATTTTAAACCACATTTTTATATGCCTGGACCCATAACCTCTGTTAGCATAAAATAAAATACCTTGTTTAAGATTTAATTCAAATGTGTCTTTACCCAATGACTTGTGATAAAGTAATAAAATATAAAGAGTGGAACATTATTAGCGAAATATTATTGCCAATATAAAAATTAAAAAAACTGATATATAATAGAATTATGTTTACATTGCCTATTAGATAATATTGTTTATAGTGCCTTCTGGAGGTGATGATTTCAACATCATTAACGTTTTTCGGATGTCCAATAATTATTTTAAAAATGTTACAGATAATTCATCGTTTTTCAAATGAACACAAGTTACATAATATAGCAACAAATCGCCAATAGACAAAAAATGTTTCAGCAACGTGACAGATTTGACCACGTTGCGAGAAACATTAAATAAAGATTTTCCCATGGAAATAAATTCCCACGAAATTATTCTGTAATAATATTACTTAAATACTTTAAATATCATATTTCAGAAATATTCCATAATTGTAAAATATTCTGAAATTTTAATCAGTAACTTTGATCGAATATAAACTAACTTAATTTTTACTAAGGCAGCTCAGTATATTTTGTAATACTAATTGTAACGGTTCTAGCTTAAGCTATAACAAATTAAATAAATATTAAATTTTAATCTAAAGATTAGATGTATTTTATTTACATTGCTAACATTTTTTTTGTTGTTAACAAAAAATAAATATTTATCTGGCGCAGTCGGTGGGGTACCAATTTGATACCCAGTGATTGCACGTAAATCCTGTTCTGTAAAATACGAATAAAAACTATTATGAATTACTGAAATTAAATAAAATAAAATTAAAATAAATTACATTAAATGAAATCAAATAGAATTACAATACATACATTAATTTAAAATTTAAATTATATTAAATTAAATTAAAATAAAATTACATTAAATTAAATTAAGTTAAATAATCTCTTAATAAAGTATAAGTCTTATATAAAAATTACGTGTGTATTTGTAGCACTAAAACTCAAGAACGAATGAACCAAATTTAATAAAATTTCACATGTATGATGTTTAAGTCATGAGAATGGTTTTAGTTTATGTTTTGTTCCCTGTCTGTCTGTAAGTTTTAAACCGTTTAAAGTAAAGCAATGGAATTACGAATAGGTATCGCAAAAATATGTATTTTGTGGAACAACTTTTTTCTGTAGCCCCATCTGTTACATAGCTACAGCTTCCGAAAGCTTCAAAAAGCCCTATATTTAAATTATTATAACACAAACTCTATAATATATATTCAATCTGGAAACGCTGAACGACAGCTCATTTTATAAGCTTCATGAATATATATAAAATAAATATATAGTTTAGTTATACGGTGTCTTAATTTACCGCTATACGAAACTGAATTATTGCAAAATCTTCGACCCCTTCTCTCTTCTAAACGTTTTAAGTAAGAAACTTGAAATCTTCAGAGCAGTTAGATCTTTGAAAATAAGTATAAGTCTTTTCAGAAAATATTTTTGCATTGCCCCCGTTTAGGGTACAAAAACTGAAAATTCTCCATTCTTAAAGACCTGTAACTTGAACACCTGTCCAAATTTTTTTGAAGTAATATACACAAATTAAAGCTCTTATATTATATTTTTATTTCTGTTAATAACTTCTAAATAACTATAATAATAAATGTTAATAAACTGTTAATAACTTTTCTTAATAATACAGGGTTATCTTAAAATTGATAAAAGTGTGACTTTATTTTTAAAATTTTTTCTAACCAAAAAAACATCGAACAAAGATCCCATTTTTTTTTTATTGAAAGTTGGAGCGATATACAAATCCCATCAATTTTTGTAACTTTATGGAAAAATTCGATAGCATTACATCGCAGTTTAAGAATTCTATAAGTCTGGGGGATTTCAACTTAAATATTTTAAATGAAAATGACAGGGAAATAAAAAATTACACTGAAATGGTTATATAATTTGCAATAAAATCTCACTAGATTATGCCACTAGAATAGGGAATACGTCGAAAACTATTATAGATCATTTTATTACAGACATGTTTAAATATAACTATAATTTAAAAATCCTGGGTTATCAGATTACAGGATTTTGCTTTTAAATCTTGGAATAGCTTGGAAAACTTCGCCAATTTTGATGAATTTGTAATAAGTTTAGGTAATTTAATTCAAAAGCATACTAAAATTGTCTCTTTGAGGGTTAAGAAGAAACAAGAGTGGATAACTAATGATATCTTGAAGTTGATAAAAGCTCGAGACTCATTCTTAAGGTACTCTAAAAAATATCCTAATGATAGTCACGTAAATAACTTATTCAATGAATATAAGAAAAAAGTTAGGAGTGAGGTGGAAAAAGAAAAAAAAAAAATATTTCTCACGATTAATTAACGAAAATTCGACTAGTGGGAGAATCTTATGACATGTATACAAACGAATATTGTTAACAAAAATTCTTCAAATTCGGAAATCCTACAATTAGTTGAGTATAATGATAAACTAATCTCAGATAGTGGCGATGTATGAGGGGCAATGAATGACTTCTTTTCTAACGTTGTAAGTCTATTGAATATTCCATCGGGCTTAATTAATAATTCTTATCATAATTCATTTAGATACAATATACGATCGAACTTTGGCTCTGGCCATTTTAGGGCCAGACTTGTTAAAATTTACATAAATGACATTACTTCTTTGCAACTAAGCGGAGTAGTCCAGCTCTACGCGGATGATACTGTCATAAAGTATGCGTGGGGCAACGAAGTTAAGAGATGCTATAATTTCTGATTTAGGTACTATTAATGAGGCTTATTTAACATCGGCTGCTGTTGAATTCAACCAAAACAAAAGCTTTGTTCTTTAAAAATAAATCTTTTAGCAATAGTGAAATTATTTTTAAATTGACATTGTAAAGTTCTTTAACTACTTAGGGTTACTTATAGATCGTAGGCTTAAATGGTGTGACAATTCAGAACATATTGCAAAAAAAATAGCTCCATACGTTTCCATTTTAAAAAGATTAAAAAAATATTTAAATCAGAATTCATTTTATTGCATCTACTCGTCATTTATTGTATCAAACTTGGTTTATGCAAACCCTATTTGGAGTAATTCATCGGATATTCACTTATCAAGATTAGATAAGCTTAACAAAACAGCCATTAAAATAATACATAATCTCCCTATAACACATCCATCTCATTTACTCTACACAAACAGGTATCTTAGTCTAGTGTCTATTGGAAAAAAGCAGCTTTATATGATTGCTTTCAAAATAATAAATAATTTAATTAAGCACAATTTATACTTAATAGGAACATTGATATTCACAATTATAATACTAGGAATAAATCCAATTTTTATTTATCTTTATTTAAAATAGACAAACAAAAGCGAACCTGCCTATATAATTGTTTAAAGCTCTACAATGAGCTACCACAATCTGTAAAACAAATAGATAACATAATAGTGTTTAAAAGAAAAGTGAAAAGAATTATTGTAATACATTGATGAATACATGGTCATCTAATTCTTTATATGTAACAATATTTAAAAATTATGAATAAGTACATAATAACAAAAAAAAAACACTTGTAATAATCGTTTTTTTAATGAATTTTTTTTTATATTAAATACATTTCATGGAAATTTAACGTAACTATGTGTGAAATATGACGTCAGACAAATGAGCATAATTTTGATCGATACAGGCGTTGGCTCTTTTTAGCGCATTTTGCATTACATCACGTAATGTTTCTCGTTGCAGGCTCCGTATTTCGTCTCGAATATTCTGCTTCAGCTGTTCAATTGTCTCTGATTTATTAACATACACTTTATCTTTTAAAGATCCCCATAAGAAAAAGTCGAGCGATAATTCCGCTGCGTCAGAACAATTGATCGTTGAGAAGAATAGAAAAATTCGATAGTTTTAATGCGTTGTTGTGTACTGTACGTATTCATTTTAAATTTTCTAGAGTTTAGTTATAATCTGCAAAAAAAAAAAAGAACATATGTTAGAAAATAAAAAAGTTATTTGTGTTTCACATCAGTTGGTCTCATTTCGACCATCCTGTATATGTACCATTTGTATAAAAATATATAAAAAACACAATTTTTATAAAATAAAGTTCACCTTTTGCAGTTTAAACACTAATATTTAATTTATTTTATTTTATTTTATTATGTTTGTTTAATTTATGTATTTTAAACAGTAAAAATTACTAACAAACTAAATAAAATCTATTTTACATTCCCCTTTGTTATTGATTTATGTTGGAAAATAACGGCATACAAACGACAAAAAAAAAAACAAATTGAACATGTATCTTAAGGAATTATGAAAAAATAGTTTACAGACGATATGAATCAAAATAAAACCAATTTATATTAACTTTATAAGTTTTAGGAAGGTTTAATGTTTTAGTGGTACATACGTTGTACCAGCCGGTTCGAAAGGGTTAAATATTCACGTTTATTGTCGCTTATTTTCTTCCCAGCACTCTTGCCAATTCTAGCTTTAAATTCTATAAATACGTTTAATACCTCTGATTTATTTTTCATAAAGTAAACTTCTTCCTACAAAAATTATTAGTAAGTTAAAGAATATTTTTTGTTTCCAAGCGATTTCGTTCTAAATGGTATACACACATCCGTGTGGGTTATTTCTGCAATATCACTGCTCTTAATTTCTTTATTAGTTCCGACTGAGTTAGTACTTATTTTTCTTTTGCACAGATTTTGCAAAAACCAGGTACATCTTTTTCATCGAATTTTAGTCCATCAACAATGGTTTTGCTTTTCATATTTGTTAGACATTAGGCAATCGATCATGCCATAGTTTCATTTTGTTTTGATTTTTCATACACCTAGTTGAATATAGAAAACTTTTATTTCAATTTCAATTTTTTTTTTTTTTGTAATGCATTTCTCTATTACACAGCCTTTCCTGTTCAGGCGTGGCTGTAAATATCGTAAGGGGAATAACTCTTCCGACGTGTGTTGGATTCGAACCCACACTCCCCCGGTGTTTACAGCGTATTTTATACGCTCTTACCCACTAAGCAATTTCAATTTCTATTGAAAAACTAAACAAATTATCTTTCTGCTTCGCAATCAACACTATTTCACCATTTGTTTTCATGACCTTTGCTTCATTTTTCTCAAATGACACTTGCATTCCAACAATAATTGTTTGGCAAACTAAAATAAAATTTGTTGTGAGGTTAGGAACGAACAGAACATTTTTTAGTGTTATCGTTAAATACAGAGTGGGAAGTAGCTTAGCACTTATACCAGTTGATTCAGTTGTTAATTTTTCTGATGCTAAATACACCTTTTCTTTACAAGGTCGGAAATTAATGAGTAGATTTTAGTTACAACACATATGGCTCGTAGCACCGCTGTATAGGGTCCACACATCATCTTCAAATTTTTTACTGCCTGCGGAAAGTACTGTGGCAAATGTGTTAAATCTTTTTGGGTTTAGTGTATTATCACAATGCTCTTCTTTTACTTTTGCCCTACATTCGGATGTAATGTGCCCACGTTTCTGTTATTTGTAATATTTTATGTTACTCTTTGCTTTTCGATTTTTGTTGTAGTTGCTATTGTGGTAAAACGCTTTCTCATGAGGTTTGCTTTCATCATCTTGTCAGCGATGTCCTTCTTCTAGAAGTTTTGTTTTTAAGGATATAGTTAATGGTAGTACATCTCTTGACTATATATACTATGATGAATATCTATAGAGATTCATAAGATTGAAAGATATTTTCATAATATTTTGGCAACCTGGATAAAAGAAGAATAAAAGTTCATCTGCCATATCTAGTTTCAGTTTTTAACTTGATCATATTAGCTGAAAAATTATATAAATGGTCATTAAGGTTGCCGTTTTCTGCCATTTTTAAACTGGTGAGTTTTTTACTTTTCGGGCCGGACAACATGACTGATGAATTTCTTCTAGCTTTTTCCAAGCTTCACCGGATATTGTGCTTTCTTTTATCTGTAAAATTTGCGTTGGTTAAATATTTAGAAATATTTTTGCAAGGGCCTTTTCATCGTTTAGCTTCCATGTCGGTTGAGTTGATAGACTTCCTTCTGTATATTCAATTTTTGGGTGGATTTTCTTTACCGCTCACATACTTCCAAAGATCATTGTGAATAAGGACAGATCTGATTTGAATCTTCCATATTTTATAATTGTCTTCATCGTGTTTTTTTTTTTTTGGTATAAAAAACTCACGTTCGGATACCAAATTTCGTTTATATAACATATAAACACTTTTTTTTTTTAATTGTCTTTTTTAATGTCTGCGTAGTGCAAATGTATATTAAAAAAATTTTTTGATTTTAAAAATTTGACTGACAAATTATTTTAAACCACATTTTTATATGCCTGGACCCATAACCTCTGTTAGCATAAAATAAAATACCTTGTTTAAGATTTAATTCAAATGTGTCTTTACCCAATGACTTGTGATAAAGTAATAAAATATAAAGAGTGGAACATTATTAGCGAAATATTATTGCCAATATAAAAATTAAAAAAACTGATATATAATAGAATTATGTTTACATTGCCTATTAGATAATATTGTTTATAGTGCCTTCTGGAGGTGATGATTTCAACATCATTAACGTTTTTCGGATGTCCAATAATTATTTTAAAAATGTTACAGATAATTCATCGTTTTTCAAATGAACACAAGTTACATAATATAGCAACAAATCGCCAATAGACAAAAAATGTTTCAGCAACGTGACAGATTTGACCACGTTGCGAGAAACATTAAATAAAGATTTTCCCATGGAAATAAATTCCCACGAAATTATTCTGTAATAATATTACTTAAATACTTTAAATATCATATTTCAGAAATATTCCATAATTGTAAAATATTCTGAAATTTTAATCAGTAACTTTGATCGAATATAAACTAACTTAATTTTTACTAAGGCAGCTCAGTATATTTTGTAATACTAATTGTAACGGTTCTAGCTTAAGCTATAACAAATTAAATAAATATTAAATTTTAATCTAAAGATTAGATGTATTTTATTTACATTGCTAACATTTTTTTTGTTGTTAACAAAAAATAAATATTTATCTGGCGCAGTCGGTAGGGTACCAATTTGATACCCAGTGATTGCACGTAAATCCTGTTCTGTAAAATACGAATAAAAACTATTATGAATTACTGAAATTAAATAAAATAAAATTAAAATAAATTACATTAAATGAAATCAAATAGAATTACAATACATACATTAATTTAAAATTTAAATTATATTAAATTAAATTAAAATAAAATTACATTAAATTAAATTAAGTTAAATAATCTCTTAATAAAGTATAAGTCTTATATAAAAATTACGTGTGTATTTGTAGCACTAAAACTCAAGAACGAATGAACCAAATTTAATAAAATTTCACATGTATGATGTTTAAGTCATGAGAATGGTTTTAGTTTATGTTTTGTTCCCTGTCTGTCTGTAAGTTTTAAACCGTTTAAAGTAAAGCAATGGAATTACGAATAGGTATCGCAAAAATATGTATTTTGTGGAACAACTTTTTTCTGTAGCCCCATCTGTTACATAGCTACAGCTTCCGAAAGCTTCAAAAAGCCCTATATTTAAATTATTATAACACAAACTCTATAATATATATTCAATCTGGAAACGCTGAACGACAGCTCATTTTATAAGCTTCATGAATATATATAAAATAAATATATAGTTTAGTTATACGGTGTCTTAATTTACCGCTATACGAAACTGAATTATTGCAAAATCTTCGACCCCTTCTCTCTTCTAAACGTTTTAAGTAAGAAACTTGAAATCTTCAGAGCAGTTAGATCTTTGAAAATAAGTATAAGTCTTTTCAGAAAATATTTTTGCATTGCCCCCGTTTAGGGTACAAAAACTGAAAATTCTCCATTCTTAAAGACCTGTAACTTGAACACCTGTCCAAATTTTTTTGAAGTAATATACACAAATTAAAGCTCTTATATTATATTTTTATTTCTGTTAATAACTTCTAAATAACTATAATAATAAATGTTAATAAACTGTTAATAACTTTTCTTAATAATACAGGGTTATCTTAAAATTGATAAAAGTGTGACTTTATTTTTAAAATTTTTTCTAACCAAAAAAACATCGAACAAAGATCCCATTTTTTTTTTATTGAAACATAAATACATATGTAGGCACATATGTATATAAATACCTGTTTTGAAGTTAATGCCCTTTTTTAAAAACCCTTGGTTTTTTCTTAAATTACTTATTTGATTGTTGAAAAAGAGTACACAAAATTAACAAAAGGGAAAAAGGTTTTCACAAAAAATGAACCTGATAGAGTCTTTAGAAGTCGAAAAATTAAAGAAAAAATTAATATTTCGTATTTTGTTATTTGAAATTTTTTTTAATTAAGAATTTTTTTTTAATATGATATAAATTTCTTAATACAATTCACATACAGTAGATCGCGTTAAAACACGATACCCTTTCTTTATCGTGAGAGCCTTGAGCCAGTCCATCAGAATTATGACAAAAACATAAAAATTGTCTGACGGAAGATACTATACATCGTATACGTTCAAATATATTAAATTATAACTTACAATTCACAACATATACGACGTATAATCAAACATTACTTTTAATTGAAGATATTTGTTTATCAATTGCAAACAAAATATTTTCAGAATTAGGATTAGCAGCGTCCAATCGTTTAGTAAATGATATCACTAATATTGAAATCCAACGCGAACAAAACATTGATATAAATTTATTAAATGAATTGAATGTGAATGAAAATTGAATGTGAATCAAAAATGAAGAACATTTGTAACAAGGCAGAATGTAAACCAACAGTATTTAAAGGCGTGCATTTACAAAAAACAATACAAACTGTATAGAACTGAGACTTGCACCAAAATTTGAAAATTGTCTTTGAATTTCATAAAATAAGAAAAAATGTTAAAATAAAGAGGCACTTTCATCAATTTCAATGGAACTCTACTAAGAAAAACCATTAACACTGTAACTCCGTAACTCTATACAACTAGGAGAAATCCTTAATACTCGTAAAAATATATTACTGGAGCTTTAATTTTTATGTCTTACCAAAGAAAAATTTGTACAGCCGCCTAAGTTATAGGTGTTTAAGAATAGTAAATTTTTAATTTATGAAGCCTAGAGCCTTTAAACAAGGGGGTAGAACCAAAAACTTTTTTGAGCAATCTTATACTAATTCTAAAAATTCTTTCTTATTTCAAAATTTTAAATATCGATCTAAAAAGCGTGTCGGAGTTATGAAGAAATAAAAATCATGTAAAATTTGGTTTTCACATAACGATAAATTTAAATACTACATTTAAAAAAAATTTATAATTTTGATACTGTTTTATAAGGGTAAGAGAAAGTCCTGTCGAATGACGTTTTTGAATTGAAAATATGTTAAGTAAAACCTGACACATTTAAAATAGAGCTTTTTCAAAGTCCCAAAGTTATCTCCAAAAAAATTTATGAAGATATGCGAAAAATGAATCAAATACAAAACAATGTTTATGATACAATTCTGTCAGCTGTAAATGATCAAAAAGGTGGATAATATTTTTTAGAGGCTCCAGAAGGACGAGCAAACATTTTTGATATAATTTTTGGAAAAACATTTTTGATATCATTTATATTTTTTTTTGGCAACTATAAGATCTCAAAACAACATAGCATTAGTAACTGGTTTTTCAGGTGTAACAGCAGCATTATTAGATGGCGGTAGAACTGCGCACTCAGCACTAAAACTTCCATTAATAATGCAAATAATTGAAACACCAACATGTAACATATCAAAAACATCAGGAATGGTAAAAGTATTGCAACAATGTAAAATAATAATCTGGGACGAATGGCACATAAAAAATTAGAAGGGTTAGATAAAATATTACAAGATTTACGCAATAACCAACAATTATTCGACTTATGCAACCGACTTATTCATACCCTACACCTAAAAAATTCAATTTAAATTAAAAATCCATAAGTTATTTTAGTTAGGTATTTAATATAAGCTAAAAAAATAAATGCTTTTACAACCTTTGTACAAAATTTCAGGTTTCTATCTTTATTAAATTCGAAGATATGCTTGTAAGGTCTTGGGAAGTATGTGAAGGCACCCGGACCACCACCCCAATTCATCTCAAATTTTAGAGGCATCATCAGAACGGGGTAGAATACTCTTATATTAAATTTTAAGTTTTTATATTTATTAATTTCGAAGATATGCTTGTTCGGTCTTGGAAGTTGTGTGAAGATACCCGAACAACCATTCCAATTCATCTGAAATTTTAGGCAAATCAGGGATTCAGGAAACAACACCCTGGTATCAAATTTGCAGTTCCTATCTTTATTAATTTCGAAAATATGCTTGTTCGGTTTTGGGAGTAGTATGGGAGGTACCCGAACAACCACTCCAATTAATCTCAAATTTTAGGGATATCAGGGATTCGGGAAAACACAGCCTCGTACAAAATTTTAAGTTTCTATCTTTATTAATTTCGAAGATATGCGTATTCGGTTTTGGGAGTTGTATGGAAGGTACCCGAACGCATGGTCCGATTTCGCCAATTTACAATCCCCGCCTCTTAGTCATTGTTAACCTACAGTATAAATTTCATCAAGATAGTATCATTATTTTTTGAGTTATCGTGCGTACGGACGGGCGGACATTGCTTAATCGACTCAGGAGGTGATCCTGATTCAGAATATATATACATGTCTATACCTAACTCGCTTCCTTTTGGTGGTTAGAAACACCATACCAAAGTTAATATACCCTATACTTAATGTGTAGGGTATAGAAAGATAATAAAAACAAAATTCTTAATAAACTTAAAATAATATTAAAAAATTATTGTTATTCGTACTGTGAATAGAAAAAACAAAGCAAATAAAAGAAGAGTTGTAAAGTTAAAAAGAAGATTTGGTTTTGTAAAAAAAGCATTCAAATTATTTTTCATTTTATATAACAAAAAATATTTTAAACTTAATTGTGAATATAATAACTAAATTAACATAATATAGTTAACATTAAAAACGTGAAATAAAATGACTGTGTGTGAATTAAAATAAAATAAAAAATGAGGGGCTCAAAACCAAAGTGGCCTAATCCACAAAAAAATTTTTCAGAGATAACTACATTTTAAAATTTATATTTTGTAAATATATCTATATAAATATATCCCATAAAATCTTTATTATTACGTTATTTTCTATAGAAAAAATTGTAATTTTTTTATTTTTTCTAGCTCTTTATGATTATATAGTTTATTTTAGTATAACGTTAAAAGATGTGGATAACGGCGTTTTTGAAATGCCATAACTTACTAGAATTACAAAAAGTAGTATATTCGAATATGTATAATTCAAGTTCTACTCAATATTTTTTTAATCTGAAAACGCCAAATTATAGGAAATTTCTTAAACTTCATTAATTAAGATAGATATAGTGAAGTTTTACGATATTAAAATTTAAGCAAGTTTCAAAAAAAATATGAAAATCTTAAAGCGAAAGTGGTCTAACCCACGTACAATTTTATTAAGAAAATTTAATTTTTTTAAATACTTTTAAATTGTTGGTGATAATGGTATCGACTTAAAACAAAAAGTTTATATTCTTCGCTTTTCCAGTTCTTTATTATAAGAAAAGTAATTTAAAGATTTGGTTAAAAATACGTGAGTAAATAATTAGACCAACTGCTTAATACTAAAATAAGTTATGTGAAAAAAAATGTTGGTTAAAATTAAATATATTTAACAATTTATTTAAAATTAATAGTGATTTTACAAATTTAAATAATAATAAACAATAATAATTAAAAAATTAAATTATTTCTCTTCAGAATCAGTATAAAAAATTTCCTCCACCACACTTTGTGTTTTCAAATCGTCATAAAAATGGTGGTTAACTGGTGGTATATATTTTTTAAGTTCGTCAAGATCCTGTTTCTTTTCCTGTGAGATTTTTCGTCCATTTAGATAGAGTAACATTTCTTTAGAAAATCAGGTTGAACCAAAGATCTTTTACCAATATTTAAACCACAAAATAAATCTAAATTTCTAATTGAATCTTTGAAAAAAAATTTTGGACGGATCTGTCGATTCATATTTTAACCATTGAATTTTAAGTCAGTTTAGTTTTTGGTTATTTTCACCTTTAGCGCCATGAGTTATAGTATTTTTCATGCGGTGGGATGAGAAAAATTGTCTTTTGTCATATTAATAACTTGAAATGGTTTTGTTTTACATGAAGTTTTAATAATAGATGTCCAGGCATCTGGAATCAAAATAAACTGGTGGTATTTTTTATTTTATCATCCCAAAATCTTGATCGCAAGGTAAGTAAGAATGCCTCGAAACCAGGAATTTATGGTCAATAGTTTTAACAGTAAATTGATCATTTACCACTATTTTAAGGCACGACAATGACATTTTTATGTTTTAATCTTTGGCACCACACTGATCCGAATAGTTTGCTACTAATAGTTTTTTTAAAATAATTAATATTGTATTACCTAAATTATGAACACCTAAACAATATGTCCACAATTGTCGCTTATAGTAAGTTATTCCTGTGCTTAAAGTAACTTATAATTGGTGTTGGAAGCTTATAGTAACTTATAATTGGTGTTGGAAGAGTTTTTATAAGGACGAAAGCAATAACGGTGACAGCATTGGCCTCATTTTGTGCCTTATGAGCATCTAAACTCATGGAATTTCTTGCAATTTTAGCATTTAATAAGTGTCTATTCTTTTCCGTTATTATTTCAGATATATGTTCTAAGGAATTAGCGTATTTCAATTTATTATTTAAAAAATTGCAAGTTTTACATGTATTACTTGCCGGTAAATGAAAATGTAAGTTTGTTCTCGTGTTGAATATGTTAGCGAAAAGAAATTTAGAATCATAATTTCTTTCTAATTTTAGAAACATCATAATTCAATTCAAAAGGTAAGTTATTAAACAAATTTAAGCCTCTATACAGTAACATGTTTTTGGTTTTCTCATTCCTAAAAAAGTTCAGTCTAAAGTTGGAGATGTTCCTTAAGTTATAATTATGTACATCATCAGCATATACAAGCTTATCAAGTAATCAGGATACATGTTGTACATTTTATTGTTGTACAATAATAATTAGCACATTCATAATAATTTTCTGACGTACTGACAGCCAAATTAAGGTTTCCAACATAAAATTAATAGGCGCATAACGATTAAATCTTAAAATTATCCTAATTGCACGATTTTGCAACTTTTGTAGACGCTCCATATCTTCTTGAGATACCATAAAGAGTATCGACGAACAATACTCAAAATGGGGTTTGATCATAACGTTGTAAATCTTTAGAGCATTCATGTACGACATTCTATTCCTAATTTTTTTTTAAAGAAATATATCTTTTTACTAATTTTTTGTGAACGTACTCAATATGACTTTTAAGATTCAACCTGCTATCCACTATTACTCTCTAATACTTAATTTTCTTTACCTCTCCAATTCATTGAATATTATTTATTTTCATATATTTTGTTTTTTTAACATTTAATTTTAATTTATTTCTACTGAGCCAAAGACTGAGATGATTTAGATCAGCGTTTATTGCATTTAGGCATTCTTCTACAGTGTCACAAGCTAACAAAGCATCGTCTGCAAACAGGACAAATTTAGACTTTGAGACAATTTTGTACATGTCGTTTACGTATAAAATAAATAAGAGGACACCCAAGATACTACCCTGAGGTACTCCTAGTGATACTTTAATTGCATCAGAGACAATACCTTTGATTTTTGTTCTTTGGAATCTGTTTTCCAAGTATGATTGAAACCATTTAAGTTATTTTTCCTTCACCGATTTGACGGTCCACAGTTTCAAATACTCGTTGCAGGTCTATAAAAACCGCTATTATAACTTTTCCATCATGAACATCCATTTTCCAGTTACTGATTATTAAATTTAACAGTGCTTCACAACTGTGATTCTCTGTAGGTTAGGTTAAGGTGGCTGCCAAAAAGGCACACTTAGACCGTATTTGGTCCATTGTGATACCACATAGAAGCTTTTCTATCCCACTCGTTAAAACCAATTTGAGCTTTTTGCAAAGCGAAGAATACTCTTCACATTTTTACCTGACAGGTCGCTAAGGCTGTCGAAGAGATATTGCCTCAAATGGGTATTCCTTCTTGCCGACAAGGCCGGGCATGTGCAAAGGAGATGAAGAGTAGTTTCCTCCTCTTCTTCATCCCTGCAGGCTCTACAATAGGCGCTTGCGGATAAGCCAAGTCTTCTGGCATGCTTCCCTATTAGACAGTGACCGGTGATTATACCTATTGCCATTCTAATGTCTGCCCTTTTCAGAGAAAGCAGATCATTGGATCGTCTTAAATCGGTTTTGGGCCATATCAATCTTGTGATATTACACGAGGTTAAGTTTGACCATTTGTAATTTACCATATCCGTTATTTCCTTACGAAATAACGTTTTGCTTGTGGATAGAGGTACCCCTAGTCCTGCCCTATCCGGCAGAACTTGTAAGGTTGTACCAATTCTTGCGAGTTCATCAGCTTTTTCATTTCCCGGAATACCTCGATGACCTGGTACCGAGCAAAGCTGAATGCTAAACTGCCTAGCCATCTCGTTAAGAAGTTTTCGGCAGTTTATTACACTCTTCGAGGTTGTGCATGTTGATTCCAGAGATTTTAACGCAGCCTGACTGTCTGACAGAATACGTACTTGCTTCACAGTCAAAACGCTTCTATTCAGTAGAATCAAGGCTTCTTGAATTGCCATAATTTCCGCTTGGAAGACGCTACAATGGTCTGGTAATCGGAAATTATGACTGATATTCAGATTATCTGATAAGACCCCGCATCCTACACTGCTGTTCATTTTTGAACCATCAGTGTAGAATTGTACTCCTTCGAAGGTCATCACTGTGTTCGAGCTCCAACTCTCACGGCTTGGTATACTCGTCACATGAGATTTCCCGAAGAAGTAAGTGGGGGACGTGTAGTCCACCAAGGCGGGAGTGGACTTGAATTGGTTTATGATATCCGAGTGACCTTCTCGTGAATTGATCAACTGGGATGTAGCTTTTAATCTCACAGCTGATTCTTTGTAAAACTCGATTGATATTCATTGATTAGATGATATTTTTTTAAACGTTCCTCAAATTGACTATTCACAATTTTTTCAATAATTTTTGATTCCAGCATAATGGTGTTTATCGGCCGGAACTCCTCGTATTTGTTTGTACCCTTTACCTTTTCAACAGAAATTACAATCGTTTCTTTCCAATTTTCAGGGAAACATCCACTTGCTGATGATGCATTTATGATTGTTAGAAGGTTTACGCCAATTAGATCAAATGAATCAATGATCATTTGTGCATTAACAAAATAGTGATTCTTTTTTTTATTCAAAGAGTTTAACGTATTTTTTTAATTCAATCAATTCTATGCTTCTAAATTTAAAAATATGTTCACATTCTTCAATTATATTTTCATATTCTTTATAAGGTATTTTCATGTTAATTTCTGTAATACTTTCTATAAAATAGTTGTTGAATTTGTTTGCCATATTAAGTTCATTATTTACTTTTTCATTTTCAAAAATAACTTCCTTAATCTCCTTAAATTTCTCGTTTAACACATGCGTCTTTATGTTTCGTCACATTGTTTTCTGGTCATGCGAATTATTTACTTTATTTTTAATAAAGGTGTTCTTGCAAATGTTAATTTTTATTTATACATATTTCGTAGGATCCTGTATTTTTCCCATTCTTCATTATTATTCATCCACGGTGCTATTTTGCATTGCCGATTTCTTTGCCTTTTCATCACTTCTAGTTCATTGGTATACCATTTGTTTATAGGATGTTTACCACTATTTTTAGTAACTGCGAATTGGTTAATAATTTCATGTAAAGATGTACTGAACTTACTTGCTTTTGTATTTACATCAGAATAATAAATTGTCATTATGTCATTTACAGCAATCTTTGCTCTAAACATAACAACATTATATTTAATCGTTTTAATTTTTTATTATTGTGAAATGTTTGCTCTAAACATAACAACATTATATTTAATCGTTTTAATTTTTTATTATTATTGTATTCTTTTTTCCTACTCAGTTTTAATGTTATTTTTAGAGTTTGATGGTCACTAATTTTTGCATTATGTTCCACACTAGCAGAAGTCTTCTCAAACCGGTTTGTTACCACCCAATCTATCAATGATTTTGAGTCCTGTGTGATCCGTGTGTATTCTTTAACTATTTGTTTAAAAAAATTTTCTCCAAAAATGTCTTTTATTTTAATCTTACAACTACCATTTTTAAGCCAATTTATATTGAAGTCACCCATTATTATTATGTCTTCTTTTGTTTCATTTAATTTAATAATATATGCTAATTTTAATTTAGTTCATTAAAAAATTCATCATTTACATTCACGTACTTTGGGGCTCTATATAGACCTATAGTATGGAAACAATAATTTCTACAGCTTAACCTAACGTGTAACATCCAAATTTCCTTCCTTAGATAATATTTATTAATGATACTGGCATTTCAGTTATCTTTACAATAAAGTACAACCCCTCCAGTATGTCTAGAGTAGAGTGAGTGACTTATTAGATGCTTTTCAGTACAACATAATACATCAACTTTTCCATTACAAATTAAATTTTCTATTTCTGTAAAATTATTTACTACTCCTTGAATATTTATTCATAAACATTCCACATTATTTGGTTGCTACAAGAATATTTTCTTTCTTTCTATTTTTAACTTTCTTAACAAGCTCGGACATTCTCTATCTAATAAAACATTCTCTATCTAAATTTTGTAATATTTAATTCAGGAGAAAGATATTTTCTATTTAAATCATCTTTTCTACTGTAGTGAGACGAGTAAGCTGGTATTTTATCCAAAAAATTTAAAATTTGTACTATTCGGTCTTCTTTTGTTTTGTTAGCTGACGTATGTCTTCCCCTTTTATCATTAGGTGCTACACTTCCACCATTTATTTGCTTAGTAACCAGTGCTCTTGTGATTTTTTCGCATCAGATACTTGCAAATACGGTCTTAAAAATTTTTTACACATCAAAATATCTTGTCCAAAATCATCCTTTAAAAAATAAGATGTAGTGAAATAACTTTTGCTTTTATTTTTTATTTTAATAGACCCAAATAAAACGAAGTTTCTAAGTCAAAATTTCCTAGTTCGCAGTAGTTATCAAAAATTATTTTTTGCTTTTCAACAGACATTTTGTCTGGACATTGACATCCACATTCACATTTTTCATTTTGGAATTCATTTCCTGGTACACCTATACCTCTATACCTCAATAATCATTATATTCTTTTCCTAAATTTCGTCTAGTTTTTCGTAAATTTTTTTTCTAAATATGTGGCTTTTTAATTCGTTTTCTTGTTTTTTGATTAAAATTACTAACTTCTAAATTATTACTTAATTCTAAATTATGCTTAGTTCTAAATTATTTGTACAATTTTAATTTATATCTAAAAAAAATACGTTTACAAATATTACAAAATTATCTAATATAAATATGTGCATACGTTTATTAATATAAGTACTTATTTCACATTTACGTATAATGCAAAATTATAGATAAAACATACCTTCAAATCCATATTGATATTCAAATAATGATACTTCAGAAAAACAGTACATAATTAATTTTATTATAGTGTAAAGTTAAATGTATGTATTAGTTAAAAAATTTAAAACTACTTCCTCTGGTGCGGCTATTTCTCAATATTTATATCATACTTATTGTATATCGGTGCAAAGAGTCCTTGTTAGCGTGTGAAGAGTCCTTTCAAATGGTATAATAATAAATACACGGTGTCTTTGAAAATTTCACATGTATAGTGATTTTTTTTTAAAATTGGAATTTTCTTTTATTTTTTTAATTTGCACTTTTAACTGCAATATCTCAGAAACGGTAGTACTGATTAAGATAAAGCAAGATGTATATTAACAATAGTACTATGCTCTACAATATTGTAAAAAAAATTAATTATGTTCTTTCACTTAGAGCAACAACAAGGCATTGAATTAAAGAAACGACTAAATTTATGAAATAAAAAAGATTAACAGCTTCATTCAATTCGTGTTCCATAAAAATTTGCTTTTTAAATACAAGTAAATTCATATTATGTCTTAAATTTTATCAATTTCATGTAATTTTTCTAATTATATATTAATAAAATAAATTTTATTAAATATTAGCTACCTGAAAATGTAATAATCAAACATTTTGAACTAAACCAGTTTGTTTATTTTACAACAACAATTCAATTTCACAGGTTCATTTCAATAGTACAATTTCTTTCAAACAAATAATAATAATTTAATTACAATATCTTCTAAATTAGTCATGCCCTGAATTATAGTCTGCGAGCCAAATCAGTCATTTCAATTTTGCAGAGTTTAAAAGAATTTTATACAACGTTTAGTTGCAACTGCAAAATTTAGGGCACAAACATAATAAATCTCGAAGCGACATGTAAGTGTAAGTCGTCGAAGTCGTAAGACGTCGAAGCGAAAAGTAAGTGTATTTTAAACATAGATCAAATATATTGAAGTTTAGTTATTGTTGAATTAGTTTTGCTGAACTTTGCTGATTAATGATATAATTTATGTCATTATGCTATTTAAAACCATTCATATAATAATAAGTTAACGATAATATAATAATAGTTATTTTCTAATTATTGTTAAAAAAACATATTCTCTATTGATCGACTACATTAGTAAACTAAAATTACCTAAAAAAAATTATATCTTGAAAATATCGTTTTTTGTCTGAGTCAAAAAAAAGTTGGGGCATAACTGTTCTAAATAAAATAAATTAAATACTAAAATTCTATTATCGATGAAATAATATTACTCTTAGTATAGGGTTGTTTATTTTATATACAAAGTATTTGTAGGGTTTGAAATAAATAAAATAGCCAAAAGAAAGTTTTATTCCATAATTTTAAGTATTGTATTAATATTGATACAAAACGGACCACCCTATAATACATAAAATATTTTTGCTATATTAAATATGTATCATTTTTTTAGGCTTAAAATTTATATGTATATAATTACATTAATGAACATGAAAATAGTAAGTATGTGCATCTGTGCATACTACATAAATTATAAACACAATTTGTTCTACGCGCTCTACTCTTACTAAGCTTTTGTAAAAATATTGGTTGACTGGCAGAATAAATTTCTTTTTCTTTTTCACAAAAATTTAAACTCTAAAAATTTTACTTCAGTATCAGTCACAAGACACAACGACAATTTAATTCCTAAATTTTAATCTATTCTTCCCTAAATTTTAATCTATTTTACATGTTATTGTTTTCGCAATAATTTTCAAAAACTGAGAGATAAAGTTGGATAAGATACCAAATAATTTTAAAAATGTAAATTTAAAATATACAAATTCATTTATATATCATGATTAATTTAGCAAGGAATAAATAAATATTTTTATCAAAAAAAAAAACAAGTAATGAAATAAATACAACAAAATAAGATATTAAAACCTGGAACTTTCGAAAAAAAATTATAACTACAAAAATGGTCTAAGCCACTTTTAGTTTTACAAAAAATTATATTTTTCTCAGAACCAAAATAACCTAAACCACAAGGGTAGACCACTTTGGCACTAAAAAAAATAAGAAAAACGGCTTAGGCCAAAAACAGTACCACATATGCAACCGGAAATCGACCTACTTAAAAAGGACACATTTTATATTTAATTCTTAAGCGATTTAAAGTGGCCTAATTCTCAAAATTTTTTAGAGAGTTAGGCCACTTTGGTTCTGAGTCCCTCAAATAAAATAAAACTGATTAATCACCTAATTTTTGACAATAGTTGAAATTTAAATATGAGTGAAATAGAAAGACAATTAGTAGCTGAAGTGCTGGCTTTTACAGCCCAATTAAATAAGCAACATACAAGAATTAGCAATTTAAACCGTACCGAATTCTCGTTAACTGAATATCAAATTATTAAGAATTTTAATCAGATTCCACCATTTTCTGATGGGGGCTGTTATAAATTAAAATTATTTACAAAACGAGTGGAGGATATAGAATCCCTATGTGGGGACAATAATATCACATTAAAACAATATTGCATTAAAAAGGTAATAAACCAACAAATTTGTGACATACCAAAACAACAACATTGGAGATTCCAGAAGATCGCAGAAACTAATCGAGAGTAAAAGAAACGCTGTTGGTCAGACTCAGATCGAAGCAGAGCATTCACATTTAATTTATTAATAGTAAGTAAGAATTTATTTTATAATTTAAGTGAAATTAAAAGTAAATGCTCGGGAATCTGTGATTTCAACGATGAAGAGACTTTTACCTATGAAAATATTGATAGGGAACTTACACAAATTTTAAAAACTAAAATTATTCCTATTTTCCAAATTCAAATCGATAGTTCGAAAACTATCTTTGAACTTGACAACCAGTTTTCTAAAGCGGAAATTTATAATTCTATTAAAATAATTAAAGCAGAATTTCGAATCTCTAGATCCAACGGGAAACAAAAAATTCCAATTTTCACTCGTATAACAATAATAACCGTTTTAAATGAATAAATAATACCTATAATAACAATCAAATTAAAAATAATAACCAAAATTCTGACCAATTCAGAAATATTAACTATAATAATAATAAGCAAAGTTGGTTAGAATAATAATAGGACAAACCAATATAGATTAACTCAATTCAATTCAATAGCAATCTTTATTCTTCTTCTTATTTACAAAATGGATTTTCTTTTTTACAAAAATATATTAGTACTTAATTAAATTAATGCTATGTTGTTTCTTCAGTAAATAAAATGCAGTATATATACAATAATAAGAAAATTTTTTTATAAACAAATGAAGAATAAGTAATGGTACTTTTCTTTTAAAAAACAAGTAAATGTAACAGTAAGTCGATGCAACCGACTAATTAATACCCTACACCTGAATAATTCGAATTAAATTAATAATCCATAAGTTTTTTTGGCAGCTGCTTGAACTTCTTCGCTTTTTTGTCTTATTCAACTCGAATTACAGGAACGTAAAAGATGCATGCTCTTGGGATATGCTTGACATCTCTGTAAAAAATTTTAAGTTTCTATCTTTATTAATTTCGAAGATTGTTAGTTCTTGGGAGGTGTGTGTCAGGTACCCGAATTGCAACTCCAATTCATCGAATCCATCTCAGGAACATAAAGAAAACATGCCAGAACACCATTGTACTAAATTTAAAGGTTCTACTTTTGTTGGTATTGGAGATATACTCGTTGCTCTTGTGCTCGTCCAGAAGTATCCAAAATACGAACGCATGGTCCAAATTCTTTCAAATGTCAGTTTCCAATTTTACAGAAAACGAAACATAACAGCACACTCTTGTACTAAAAATAAAGGTTCTATCTTTGTTGGTTGTGGAGATATACTCGTTTGCTCTGGGGCTCGTTTGGAAGCTTCCAAGATCCGAAACCATAAACCAAATCCTCTTAAATTTCAGAGATTTAAATAAAACATGAAAGAACACCACTCTGCCAAATTTAAAGGTTATATCTTTGTTGCTTTTGGAGATAATATCATTTCCTCTGAGGGTCGTTCGGAAGCTTCCAAAATCCAAACCCATGGACCAAATCCTCTTAAATTTCAAAAACATAAATTAAACGGGAAGGAACATCATTGTAGAAAATTTAAAGGTTCTATCTTTGTTGGTTTTAGAGATAATCTCGTTTGCTCTGAGGCTTGTTCGGAAGCTTTCAGTATACGAATCCATGATTCAAATTCTTTCAAATGTCAGATTCCAATTTTATAGAAAAGGAAACATAACAGCACACTCTTGTACTAAAAAAAAAGGTTCTATCTTTGTTGGTTGTAGAGATACACTCGTTTGCTCTGGGACTCGTCCGGAAGCTTCCAAGATTTGAACCCATGGACCAAATCCTCACAAATTTCAGAAACATAAATCAAACATGAAGGAACACCATTTTGCCTAATTTAAAGGTTATATCTTTGTTGCTTTTGGAGATAATATTATTTGCTCTGAGGCTCGTTCGGAAGCTTCCAAAATCCAAACCCATAGACCAAATCCTCTCCAATTTCAGAGACCTAAATCAAACATCAAAGAACAGCATTCTGCCAAATTTAAAAGTTCTATCTTTGTTGTTTTTGGAGATAATCTCATTTGCTCTGAGGCTCGTTCGGAAGCTTCCAAAATCCAAACCCATGGACCATATCCTCTTAAATTTCAAAGACATAAATCAAACGGGAAGCAACATCATTGTAGAAAATTTAAAGGTTCTATTTTTGTTGGTTTTGGAGATAATCTCGTTTGCTCTGGAGCTCGTTCGGAAGCTTCCAGTATACGAATCCATGATTCAAATTCTTTCAAATGTCAGTTTCCAATTTTATAGAAAAGGAAACATAACAGCACACTCTTGTACTAAAAATAAAAATTATATCTTAGTTGGTTTTGGAGATAATCTCATTTGCTCTGGTGCTCGTTCGGAAGCTTGCAAAACCCAAACCCATGAACGAAATCCTCTTAAATTTCGGAGACATAAATCGAACGGGAAGGAACATCATTGTTTAAAATTTAAAGGTTCTATCTTTGCTGATTGTGGAGATAATCTCGTTTGCTCTGGGGCTCGTTCGGAAGTTTCCAAAATCCGAACCCATAAAACAAATCCTCTCAAGTTTTAGAAACTTAAATAAAACATGAAAGAACACCACTCTGTCAAATTTGAAGGTTATATCTTTAATCGTTTTGGAGATAATCTCATTTGCTCTGGTGCTCGTTCGGAAGCTTCCAAAATCCAAACCCATGGACCAAATCCTCTTAAATTTCAGAGACATAAATAAAATGAGGAGGAACATCATTGTACAAAATTTAAAGGTTCAAAGGAAAGAATTTGAACCATGGATTCGTATTTTGGGAGTTTCCGAACGAGTCCCAGAGCAAACGAGATTATCTCCAAAACCAACAAAGATAGAAGCTTTAAATTTTTTACAATGATGTTCCTTCCCGTTTGATTTATGTCTCTAAAATTTAAGAGGATTTGGTCCATGGGTTTGGATTTTGGAAGCTTCCGAACGAGCCCCAGAGCAAATGAGATTATCTCCAAAAACAACAAAGATATAACCTTTAAATTTGGCAGAATGGTGTTCTTTCATGTTTGAGTTAGGTCTCTGAAATTTGAGAGGATTTGGTCCTTGGGTTCTGATTTTGGAAGTTTCCGAACAAACCTCAGAGCAAATGATATTATCTCCAAAAGCAACAAAGATATAACCTTCAAATTAGGCAGAATGGTGTTCCTTCATGTTTGATTTATGTTTCTGAAATGTGTGAGGATTTGGTCCATGGGTTCAAATCTTGGAAGCTTCCGAACGAGCCCCAGAGCAAACAAGTATATCTCCACAACCAACAAAGATAGAACTTTTATTTTTAGTACAAAGATGTTCTGTTTTGTTTTCTTTTCTGTAAAATTGGAAACTGACATTTGAAAGAATTTGGACCATGGGTTCGTATTTTGGAAACTTTCGGGCGAACACAAGAGCTGCCAAGCTGCCAAAAAAACTTATGGATTTTTAATTTAATTCGAATTATTCAGGTGTAGGGTATTAATAAGTTGCATCGTCGGTTGCATCGACTTACTGTTACATTTACTTGTTATTATAAAATAAACTCTCAATTGAATTATGTTCAAAATCAAGGAGCCAGATTTTAACTTTCTTTAAAAAAACATTTATATTTCTGATTTGCTTTAAACAGCGAAAAGAAAAATCTTCTTTTTCAAAATATCTCTGAGCTTGAAGGCTCTGATAGTAACAAAAGTTTTAATGTTCTTGGTAATTTTTTAAATATAAATTCTAAAAACGTGAATTCCTTTTGCATTGTGCAACCAAATATCAGGAGTCTTCGGAAAAAATTCGATTTGCTAATTTCTCATTTAGTGTCTTTCTCTAATTTTCCTGCCTTTATTTTTGTCTTGGAAGTATGGATATATAATTTGGGAATTGAATATTTCAATATTCCTGGTTATAAATTTTATTGTTGTACTAATGAATCATACTACAGGTGGTATTGGTATTTTTATAAAAGAAATTTATATGTGCGAAGTGAATGTGTTTAATTTAGAATCTGTAGGCATTTTAAAATTTTATTGCAAAATAGACCATGTGACTTTTTGCTTTATAGGGATTTATAGATTACATTCGTCTAATAGTATTAAATTTCTAAATAATTTTTCAGAATTTTTACCAAATATAGGTAATGATTTAATTATTGCAGGGGATTTCAATATTGAAATGCTTTGTAATAATAGTATTACAGATTACAGATTACAATTTGTTGCTTGCAAATTTCGATTTACGATCCTTATTAAATTTTTTTTTATTTTAGAATTGCTTTATTAGGCTATAATACATTAAATTTTTTATTTTTTTTATACAAATACTTAAAGCTAGATTTATATTATTTATATATTCAGTTAAACATATGATTTTTGTAAAATTCGATGTTTAATATTTTGTTTATTTTTTCTTTTATTTTATTCATTTATGTTCAATTTGTTTGTTTGGTTTATTTACTTTCTATTTTGTTTTATTAATCTTGAGGTAAAAATGCCAAAAAAATCCCTCTTAACTAACTTTTACTTTATTTATTAATTTAAAACTTAAATTCTTAAGTTTACAGGACGAGACAATACTAAAAACTATACATAAAGAAAGAAACGAAAAATAAAATCTTTTGTTTTAATTAATTAGTTGTGCCACCAAATTTTTTTTATATATTTCTCTAATATTCTTCTATCTGCATCTAGTACATGCATGTACCTACTTTCTCTATTATCATACGTTTGTGGATTAAATAGTATTTTTTTTAGTGGCATTCCTATAAATATGATAAATTATGGGCAATCCTTCGTTTGTTTGTATGTATTTGTTTATATTTAGGTGTATAAAGGCTTCTGGAGGTACAAATCCATTAGCCATTGTAAGTTGGAAGTATAGCGTATTCGGATAATACAAATGGCATATTCTACTATTTTCTACTATATATGTTATTTTATTAAAGTGCGATCTAACTAGCTTTATAATGAAATTATCTATTCTTCCCATCCTTGCTTGGTTATATATTGTATTGTTATTGATACAATTTTTATAATTGTGACTTGGATTTTTGTATTTGTTGGTGCAGTACCTAATACATTTCCTTTCAAACAATCTATACGCTTACATTAATGATAGACTAATGTTATACCATGTCTGGCCTCCATAAGTGAGGTTAGGCTAATAGTAGGTAACCCTGCACTTTGCGATGGGAATTGACCCATATCGCACGATATGCTGACCTACATTTTGATCTATGGGTTTAATATAGGTCATGCTTGGTTAGTAGGTCAAGAACTTGTTTTGATTGTTTTGGTTTAGGTTTTAAGTTAGGTTGTATGTGTGAGTTGTTAACTTATAAGTTCCAAATAGTTTTATAGTAGGAAGTGAAGGTTGTTGATAATGTGTAAGTTGTCAGGCAGGGTTAATGAACTGAACAATTGATTTTATGTATCTTGGTTACTATAAGCCAAACATTTAATTTGGTTGAAGTTTTAAGTTAGGTTGTATGTGTGGGTTGTTAACTTATAAGTTCCAAATGGTTGTATAGTAGGAAGTCAAGTGTTAAGCAATTTGAAGTAGGTCGGCCCTTAATAAACAAAATTGTATACATGGTTTAAATACTAGGCGCACATATAAAAGTAGTAAGAAAATTTCTTATATAAAAATGGAAAACAGAAAAATTTTTTTTATTTTTAAAATAATTCTAAAAAACTTAAAAAATTAAAAAAACTTTATCATAAGAAAAGATATGCAAAAAAAAAAATAATGAAAAGAAATACAAAAATTAAAGAATACTCATGAGAATCAGAAAAATTCTTTAATAATGAACATGAATGACCTTATTATTATAAAATAAACTCTCTCTAAATATGAGTGAAATAGAAAGACAATTAGTAGCTGAAGTGCTGGCTTTTACAGCCCAATTAAATAAGCAACATACAAGAATTAGCAATTTAAACCGTACCGAATTCTCGTTAACTGAATATCAAATTATTAAGAATTTTAATGAGATTTCACCATTTTCTGATGGGGACTGTTATAAATTAAAATCATTTACAAAACGAGTGGAGGATATAGAATCCCTATGTGGGGACAATAATATCACATTAAAACAATATTGCATTAAAAAGGTAATAAACCAACAAATTTGTGACATACCAAAACAACAACATTGGAGATTCCAGAAGATCGCAGAAACTAATCGAGAGTAAAAGAAACGCTGTTGGTCAGACTCAGACCGAAGCAGAGCATTCACATTTAATTTATTAATAGTAAGTAAGAATTTATTTTATAATTTAAGTGAAATTAAAAGTAAATGCTCCGAAATCTGTGATTTCAACAATGAAGAGACTTTTATCTATGAAAATATTGATAGGGAACTCACACAAATTTTAAAAACTAAAATTATTCCTATTTTCCAAATTCAAATCGATAGTTCGAAAACTATCTTTGAACTTGACAACCAGTTTTCTAAAGCGGAAATTTATAATTCTATTAAAATAATTAAAGCAGAATTTCGAATCTCTAGATCCAACGGGAAACAAAAAATTCCAATTTTCACTCGTATAACAATAATAACCGTTTTAAATGAATAAATAATACCTATAATAACAATCAAATTAAAAATAATAACCAAAATTCTGACCAATTCAGAAATATTAACTATAATAATAATAAGCAAAGTTGGCTAGAATAATAATAGGACAAACCAATATAGATTAACTCAATTCAATTCAATAGCAATCTTTATTCTTCTTCTTATTTACAAAATGGATTTTCTTTTTTACAAAAATATATTAGTACTTAATTAAATTAATGCTATGTTGTTTCTTCAGTAAATAAAATACAGTATATATACAATAATAAGAAAATTTTTCATAAAATGCAGAATAAGTAATAGTACTTTTCTTTTAAAAAATAATTTATCATTAATTATTTTAATAGAATGATAAATTTCCGCTTTAGAAAACTGGTGTTTAAATCTACAGCGCATCTTTAAAATTGAAAAGAAAAAGTGTAATTCTGTTTTTGTTTTTTTGTTAGCATAAAGAAAAAAAAGTAAAGTAAGATATAGATTTTATTTTTGCTTACATAAAAATGTGGTCTTTTCTGGATAGAAGAATTTATAGAAGAAAAGAGAAAACGAAAGTTATTAATTAACTGACTGCATGTCGTGTAAGATATTTTTTTTATTTTTAAGTAAGAATGTTCAAAAAATATGAATTAACAGTGTTTGTTTTCTGTCTGCAAATCAAAAATATGGAACTGATTAAACTGAGGATATACTCTTTGCTCTTGATATGCATTTATGTTTATTTTTTTTGTTTTTATATGGACTTGTTTTTGTTATTGTTAAATTAATATACGAGTACACAAATGACTAGTTATCTAGTCAAAGCAAGGAATTGATATAAAAAGAATATAATGTAAAAGCGAAATGATTCTATGATACGTTTTAAAAAATTACAATATTCAAGTAATAACAAGAATTTATTGTGAATTTTTTAAGATTACAAAAAATGTAATGATCATAAAAGAAATCGAACGTATAGAACTGTATATACTTAGTATATACATATATGTAAATAATGTCTACTTTTACATGTTTTTTGATTAAATCTTTATTACATTCTTAAAAATTTTAAATTAATATACAAACAAATATTTTTACAATACAAATAAAAATATACAAATTTGAATGAATACTATTTTGATTTACTTATCAACACTTGCTTTTTTTTGTTATATCCGTACGGTAAAGAACTACCATCTTCATTAAATTTTCGTTTTTCCGATTTTGGTTGATATTTTTTTATTTCGGGAATTGTAAGTACATCATGATTTTTATTTCGACGAATATCTTCTGAAATGACGTATGTGTCTGCACTATTCAATGAATTTAAAACTGCTTCCTTTATGCTATTAAAATTAATTTTTAGAGAACCTTCATAACTAAGAGAGAATCCTTTAACTTTACAAACAATTTTTTTCTGTATTATCTTTTGTACAGTAAATTTTGTAGGCGTAGTTCTTGGGACCACCACTTACAAATTCTGTAATGTAACTTCGTATACCATAACATTCTAATTCATCAGTCATGTGTCCTATAAATTCACCTATTTCTGGTTCATATTCTCCTTCTCGGCTAATATACAACACTGAATCGGTGTCATAATATAATACCCTACTATCTGGCTTCTATAGATAACTGTGAAGTTGAAGACGAGCATGTGTTGTTATGCATGTATGAGCAGCGATACTTACATTGACAGTAGATAAAAAAGTTACTGCTTCTTCTTTATATTATTTCCAGCTAACCACTATGTTTTCTTCATTTACTGGAAATATGTGACATATTTCTACAGAGGGGTTTGTTATTAACTCGTAAAGTTTAAAAGGTTGATTTATAATGGTGGTTTGTTGTTGATTTTCTCTTTGCCCAAATTTTCCCCAGAAAGAGTTTAAAATAATCTTAGCAAAAAATCTTAAACCAGGGTTATTAACTACTTTATCGTATTCTAATTTAATTTCCTCCTTTTCAAAAAATCTATCAATATATTTTTCCTTTTCTTTTTGAGTCTAACATTTTAATGGCCATCCAGAAGCTTCTTGTTTAATCTTTATAAATTTGTTCATAGTTTTAGTGAATAAACCATCAATACCACTGCAATTGTCATATTTTACTGTTTCATATTCACAAATTTCATAAATATTTAAAAGTTTATACCCTTTTTGAATTGCTTTTTTAATTTCATCAATTACCCAAGTTCCTAATAAAACATATGGGTATAAGGAACATACATTTATGTATTTAATTATTTCTCCTTGTTTACATTTATAATATGTGTAAGTATTTCCCGCTTTTCCGCCATAAAATGCATCCCGCGGATTTAAAGAAACTAAATTAGTTAATGAATGATTTTCTAAATATCTCATATTTTCATTGTGTCTTATTAGCTCCCGGAATTCACATTCCTACATCTCAATAACTTCATATCCACATGATTTTATAAACTCTGATCTCAATAATGTTTTTTCATATCTTAGTTTCAAAGTATCGCCAGAGTTATCATGTAATGGTATATCCCTCTGGTTTGTTAAACATTTTGGATGTCCATGATAATAGCAACCGTAAAATTCAAATATTTCTTTAGTCTCTTCGCAAAATCCATCGACTTTAACATTTCCGATTGTTTTTCTTTTCCATTAAATGCACATTTCAAATCAATTTTTCTCAAATCTTTTTCCCAAATAAGCCATTGCATGGTAATTTTTGACAGATTGTCTACCATATCCTTTTCTATATATATATATCTATATCCTCTTCTTGGTATAATACCTATAGTATTCGATTTGAGAAAGTTTCTTCTATATACAAGATTACAAGCGGAAGCTATTATATTCTAAAGCAATATATACAAAATATACAAGATTACAAGCGGAAGCTATTGTTGCTTCTAAAAACGGTTCAACTTTACATTCTTCTAAAAAAAAATTTCTGAAAACCAGACATGCTTTAGTTAAAATTTCAACATCATTTTTACAGTATTCTAAAATATCTTTCTGCATATTAAATTTTGAGTTTCTATTTTGTTCATACTACATTAAAAATTCATTACGGTCATCCGCTTTCATTGCATTAGAGTTATAGTATTTAATTGCTGGAAGTGTGCCAATGTAATTTTTATTTTCCAATTTATTAAATAGATGTGGAAAATAACCCAAATTGATCGTTAAATTAAAAGCTTTTGGAAATTTTGCCAAGGAAAAGCCATAGGAAAGTAGTTCATAGAATTAATAAATTTAATATTATTAATTATCATAACAATAATTTTTGTACCTCGCATAATTAACTTTGGTTCAAGTACAGTTTGATTGAGTATATAATTCAGAATAAACTGATGGTGAAACATCTGTCCATTATGAGCAATTATGACAATCTTTTTGAATTCCTTCCCCAATTTTAAAATAAATTCCATGAAATCCTCTATCACATTTTTTGTTTTAAAAATTCTTTCTCTTAATTTACATTTTTAACAGAAGTATAGAGAATCAATGTTTATACATTTAAAGAATCTCAGTTGAGCCACATATAAATTTGGAACATGCTCTTTTATTTTTGTAGAGTTATTTTCTTCTTGTCTTGTTTTTAAATCATAAAATACGTAAATGCAGTTTTCAAAATTTACTTTTGTTTTGTCTTGTCTTTGTCCTACAACTTTTATGAACTTTAAAACAAGATTTGCATTTTCTAATTTCTTCACAGATGTTTCTATTTTTTGAACTGGAAGCCTTATGATTTTCAAAACATGATTGACCACGAAATGCGCGATTGACATTATGATGATTATGACATTCTTCACAATAAAATGCTGTGCAAAAAGTAGCTGTGAGTGAAGTTATTACATTGTAATGATTATTATGGTATAGCAAGTTAATTTTATTTCCATTATTAAATCCTTCAAATATTACTTCTGCAACTCCTTGTTCCATATTTATATACTATAATTTTGTGTTTATGTAAAAATTTTTGAAATTGATCCAATTGACGAATTCCGCAACCTTCAGATGGAATTGTTATTTTTGATGCTGTTAATAATTTTAAAGCTGTGAAAGATTGAAGTTTTCCTATATTTTTTCGAATTTTTTCATATTCAATAAATTTTTCAATTTTAGAACAATTGAAACAACAAGTGCACGTGTTAGACATAAATTATCGGTGTTTTTTATTGTTATTATTCCTTTCCTTTTTAAGCATTCCTCTTTATAATTTGAATATTTATTATTTCTACCTCTACCAGTGGGTAATCTAACACGTGTAACTGTTAAATAAAAAGCGTCAGTACTTAAGCCAATAGACGTAAAATAAAAATAGTTTATAATAAATGAAACAAAAAATGCATTATAAATAACTTCCTTCAGAATTACTTTGAAAACATTAGAAATTACATCCCAAACGTCGTTAAATTTAAGTTCATGAGCGGATCTAAAACTTAGATACGTAGGACCTAGATGTTCAAAGCTATGTTAAAGCAGCCACAAAATGTTAACCCAATCTTATCAGTGGAATTCACATCTTTCACAGCAATCCTGATTATTTGATGAATAGCATCCTTAATCCAGCTGATTGGTTGTCTATTTTCAGGTAAGGACTTAACTACAAATTTTATGACCGTTCATATTAAACCGTTTAACAAATGTCGAATTCTCGCTTTCTATTATGTAAAGCATAATATTTTCGATAAGAAACCTTTGTAAAAAAATTTTCGACATTTTCTTTATACGAATTTTAAATGTTAAATGCTAGAATAACAGAATAATATTAAATTTTCAATACAGATTCATTATCTTAAATTAAAATGACGCTTTAATAAATTTTAGTTGTTTTAATTAGAATCCCATATTAATCCTATCTTAAGATGAAAATAGAAAATTCTATGCAACATTGTAATTTTCAAACTACAATGTAATTTAAAACTTATCTTAAAGATATAAATTGTAATCAAATGACACTATAATAAATTATTTCATTAATAATTAGATTCTCATCTTATACGTATTTTAAATAGAAAACAGTATTTCCACTTAGAAAATATATGGAAGAGTGTCACTAGTTCTAAAGTTTTTATTTTGTTATAATATTACTTGAAATTTGTAAATAAATACATCGAGATTTTATAAAAATATCAGTTTAATTTGAAAAAAGTGTTAGATGACGTAACCATTCAGGCTCAAATTCCTACAAAAAAGAAGAAGATGGCAAAAATGCCACTTTATCATGACCAGCAACAACAACAACAACAGCAACATCATCAGCAAGAGCAACAACAACAACAACATTCATGTTATCAGCCTCCAGAACAAATCGAACATTTGATGGCGCAGCATTTTGCATTTCACGAAAAAAATTTCTAAAGGTTAAAGATATGGAGCCAAGTAGGCTCTATAAAATACATAAAATTAAAAAAATAAACACCGTTTACGGTGAAAAATGGGTCTTCGAAACCCTAAATAATATTATATTTATACCGCAACAAAAAGTTGCGGTATTTGAAAATAATGATTTGCGAGAGAAAATCGAAAAAAATACTTATTTCCTCGTAAACGAAGAAAATTAGTTAATTTTAAAAGAAGAACGTGGTGATTTTCAATTCGCCACAAAGCAATAATTATAGTTTAAGTTTTTATGTTATAGAATTATTATATAAGAATTATGTATTTTATATTAATAATTTTATATAAAGAATTTGTTCAATAAAAATTTTTATTTCAAATAAATTTTGTACTGTTCTAAATTTATTTTCATTTTTCAGATGTTAGGATTTTATTTTATTTTTCAGATGTTAAGATTTTATTTTATTTTTCAGATGTTATTCAAGTTTTATTTTACAGATATTAAACAATATTTGTTGAATTTATCCATGTGTTATGTTTTTCGTCAAATCCAAGCCATTTAACAAAAACTTTATTGCCTTTTTTCTTTAAAATTTTCTCGACAAGGTATACGTTTGGGTGTTTAACAGATGTGAGTTCCTCCTCATAAAATCTACCAAATATTCAATCATTTTTATAATCAATAAGCTGATATGTGATCGGATAGGTACTGTTTACTTTGATAATTTTAAAAATTTCAGACCAATTCGGTTGATAACCTTTTTCAAAAGTTTTTTTGTATTTACTTATTCTAACCAACTTTTTATTTAACTTTTAGAGAAATTTTAGGTTGCATGTAAACATTTTTTAAAATAAATTTTTCGTTTTTCTTAGAAATTTTTTCAGGGGGTAATCTAGTTGTTCTATGTTTAGTGGAATTATAGGTGTTTAATGAAGATTGCAATATATTAATCCATTTGTAGTTTTGTTGTAAACTAAATATTTGCCACATTAAATTTTTCAAAGTTCGATTAAAGCGTACTACAATAGATGCTTCATTTCAGAGTAAGTATAATAGTGATTAATACCCTTCTTTACAACAAAATTTTGAAATATCAAATTGAAAATTCTTTACCTTCATCTGAATGAATGTTTTTAGGTAAGTTTTTAGCTCGTTTTACAATGTTCTTTAAAGCATTTAAAACATTACTACCGGTTTTAGTTTTAATTGGTTCAGCATAAGCATATTTAGAAAATATATCTATAACGGTTAACATATATTTAATGTTGTTCAATCATGATATTTTAAAATAGCCGTTTTTTTCAATACGGTGAAAAATGCAAGTTGCTAGAAGAGATTCTGTATCAAAACCAACATTAAATAGCTCAACATTAAATTTTTGTTCGAACCTTCATCTTCCATTACTACGTTTTAACTAAAACTTTTTAATATTAATTATATTGCTGAGGTACACAAAATTGTGAAAAATTTGAATTTCCAAATAAATTGTAAAACATATTAATAATCAGATTGTTCATTTCTATGTTCTATTACCTTTGTGAAATGCATTCAAAAAAGTTTTCATACTTAAACCAAAACATCTATACAAGCCAAAAACGCCCACATACATCTGAAAGAATACCCCGTATCTGCCTATTATTAAAAACTATGCACTGATTTTTCAAGTATTTCAAAATTTTCGGTTTATCTGGAACTCCACCATACGAATCAAAATATTCTGTGCAACCATGCTTTGACATATAAAGGGCAAACCAAAGTGTTCCCGGATCTTTTATCTTGTCAGTGTTTACAATTAAAAAAGTTGGTTTTTCTATTATTTTTGAAATTTTGTCTAAAGCAAAAACTCCCTTAAAATATTTGTTACATTTTAAAACACTAATTATTTCTAAAGTGTTCATGAACTGACTCAAATTATACACTCTACTTATTTCATTAATGTAGTTCATTAAAAACTCCTTTTTTATTTTTTCATTTGTTATAATAACATCAAATTTTTCTAGTATCTATCTTAATTCTTTATTAATTTTATCATTATGTACAGTTCCGAAAGAGTCAATTTTCAAAATATTTATTTATAATTTCTTTGGTTGGAAATTTGTAAGTAAACTCTTTTACAAATTTTTTACAAAGTTCTTTAATTCCAACTAAACTAATATCTTTTACAAATAAAATATTTTTATCATCACAACAAAACTTCACATCCACAAGTGCACAAGACGATGACATCTTGTTGAATATTCAAATACATGTTTCAGTATTCTATTTATAGATTTGTAAATATATTTCGATTTTATCAATTTGTATGCTTGCATCAAATTCTCCATAAGCAATAGCAGTTAGTGTAGTGATGTAAGTGGTTTTGATAGCCTCGCCTCAATTCTAACTGTACCCTGGTTTAGTAAACCTTGACATACTTCATTTCCAGATGCAGTTAAGACTTAAATTAAAAGCTAGTATAAAAAATCCATTACTAAACATAGACTTTGTTATCTGATGACCTTTATCATTGTGTTAAATTCCAGTTCCTAAAAAAAGTGTACTGTATGCTCTTGTACAGCAATTATTTTCATCTGAAAAACTGGTTTCAATTGCTGAATTAGGTATTTGAACATCATTTACGTTTAACAAAAATTGTTAAATATCAAAATGTTTAAATTTGTATGGATTTTTGATCTTTTTCCAGAGTAACCCACATTTTCTGTCATACAAAAAATTATTGTGCTTGGCAACTGTCCAATAAAAACATTATCAAGTGATATTGTTGATATTGTTCATTGTTCATTGGAATTGTAAAACTTTTTACTTCAACGCGTTTATAATTATATTTAGCATTGGATTTCCCAAGAACAGCAATGTGTGCTAACAGTACGCTTAGATTAACGGTAACATGTCTCATAAATAGCGTGGCTTCTAAAATTTTTAATTGTGATTCATCAGCATCGTCTGCAAAAGATAAAATCTGGTTTTTCAAGTGTTAAAACTATACGAATATCAACATTATTTATAACTAGAGTAGATTGATTAAACATATCTACGTGTAGTTTACCCATAAGTTCCACTACACTGCTATTATGATACAATTTTTCGCGCTCTTTTGATCCATTATTATCAGATTTAGCTATATTTGCTTTATCTAAAATCCATCCTGCATATTCTAAATGAGTTGCAGCAGCATCAGTACTATAACTTAATAATGATTCAATATAAGCTTACAATGATAATTTCCATCAAATGGTGTTATATTTTTGCCATCTAATTGAACATTACATTGTTTTATTAAAGAATGTAAAATGTTAAAAACTACACTTGGTTGTATTATTGTTTTTCGATCAGCAGTTTTATCATTATTCCAATGTATTCCATCTTTCTTTAAGATCTGTACTTTTAATCTCAAATATGTAGAAGAAAAATCTCTATATGTATCTCCATGACCGAGCGAAACAAATTCAATAGTTGAAGGGTTGTCTAAAGAAGCAATAGGATTGTAGGAAACTTCTTCAGATCGTAAAATGCTAGACTGAATGGGTTGGGTTTTAAAACTATCGAATTCAGATTTCATACACTCAATCATAATTAATTAAAAATATCTTTTTGATTCTTTTTGTTATTATCTTTGCGTCGTTTTGACGTAAAATAGTTTAAATTTTTAATGAATGGTCTTTTTATAGCTTTTCGTTTTTTTCCGCCAGAATCATACATTTCATTCAGTTTTCGTACGGCACCACGTCGTACATTTTTAACAATCTCGTTACTACGATCTTGCATAAGTTCTTTTACATTTTTACCAGATGCAATAACAGATAAAGCATTGATACCAGAGTTAATAACCTCCTTTTATAAAATATCAACGCCAAGAGTAAATAATGGTTTCAAATATCTAAAAAGTCCCCCAAAAAAGCTTCCCAATCCACGACCTCTTTGAAAATATACGGTTGAATGTAATAAAGGGCCGATATCACAAGTCCTCTACCAGATTGAATTAAATAATACTTATAGTATACTCTCTCGATAATGGATAAAACAAAACAATATATAGTTTTGTAAAACCGCTTTTATTTATACTTTTTTAAAATGTAATACAATTTTTGTTGGAATTGAACTATTGGAGAAGTTTTTTTTGTATCCATATTTATTACATATCACATTTATCACATATGTTATTAATGATTTCTCAACATTGCAATATTGAATATTACTGAATTATTTTACAGTATCAGTGAAAGAATTTTGTATGTTAGCAGATCTTAAACACCTTACATCTTTATCACCTATTTTTTGCGGTTCAATTATGTCTGTGTATATAAAAAACATATCTATAGAAGACAAATTTCCTATTCCTAACATTGATTCATTATTTGACAAGTTGGGCAAAGCTCAATATTTCACTACGCTGGACTTGGCAAAGGGATTTCATCAAATCCTTGTAAATGAAAAAAGACCGAGCCAAAACAGCATTCTCAACACCTCAAGGTCATTACGAGTATGTCAGGATGCCATTCGGATTAAAGAATGCTCCTGCCACATTTCAACGTATGATGAATTATATTTTACGCGATTTTATAAATGTTATTTGTGTTGTATATCTCGATGATATACTAATATTTAGTACGTCTATTCAAGAACATTGTGATGCTATTACTAAAATTTTTCAGAGACTTCGCGAATTCAATTTAAAAATCCAAATTGATAAATGCGTTTTCTTCTCAAAAGAGTCTGAATATCTAGGGCATTTGTTAACTAACAACGGTATCAAACCGAATCCAAATAAGATAAAAGTTATTAAAAATTTAAAATTACCAACGTCTTGTAAAGGAATAAAATGTTTCTTAGGGATTACCGGTTATTATAGGAAATTCATAAAAGATTATGCTAAAATAGCACAACCTTTAACTCACTGTTTAAAAAAAGGAAATAAAATCGACATAAAAAATCAAAACTATATAAGAGCTTTTGAAAAATTAAAAGAAATCATTATAAATGATCCTATATTGAAATAGCCTAATTTTAATCAAAAATTTGTTCTTACAACAGATGCAAGTCAATATGCTATAGGAGCCGTTTTATCAAAAAATGGTCACCCTGTATCGTATGCAAGTAGAACGCTTAACGAACATGAAATTAAATATAGTACTATAGAAAAAGAGCTTTTAGCCATAGTATGGTCTACTAAATATTTTAGACCATATCTTTATGGTGTCAAATTTAATATTAAAACCGATCACAGACCCTTAGTATGGTTACATTCATTGAAAGAGCCAAATTGTAAACTCCAACGATGGAGAATAAAACTTAATGAATTTGATTTTGATATAGATTACGTGGAAGGTAAAGAAAATCAAGTCGCAGATTTCTTAAGTAGGATAGATGAAATAAATAATATTCAAATTCAGGTAGATAATTCTGATAAAGAAACTGAAATGGCTACAATTCATAGTGGTGTCGAAAATTTGGATGACCACGTCCCAATTGTAGAAAATATTGTTAACAAATACTTTACTCAAATTCATCTTGTGAAAAATAAATTAGAAGAAATAGTGATTAGTAATAAAAAATATAAGAAAATATTTATATCTGAAGAGGACTTGTTGAATGAAAATTACTTAAATGACTTATTAAGAAGATCAATAAAAAAAGGAATAACTGCAATATATTCTGAGTTACATTATTCTACAGAAAAAATTGATAGAGTTATTTAGCAATGATAAAAAATTTAAATTTCTTAAATGCACCTTGTTAGCAAAGGAAATTGATAATGAAGACGAACTAATAAAATTAATTAAAGATGTCCATGAAAAAACTAATCACAGAGGTATTATGGAAAATTTTAACGAAATAAAGAATTTGTACTATTTTCCAAAATTAAAAGATTTTATTTATAAATACATAAATAACTGTGACGTTTGTAATTTAGCTAAATATGATAGGAACCCACATCAATATAAATTTCAGATTTCAGAAACTCCTTATCGAATGAAATCATCCATGGTGATACTTTCTATATAAAAAAGGAAATTTTCCTAACCACTATTGATAAATTCACAAAACATCTTTCGGCTACAAAACTTACTGATAGAAATAGTATGACAATAGTGCAAGCCTTAAAATCTAGAAATTCATTATTTGGAAAACCGAAAAAATTTGTTTTTGATAATGAATTTGATAACCTTAATTTAAAAGATTTTTGTAGATCAGAAAACATTGAAGTTCATTATACTTCACCCAGAAGTCATACTGGAAATTCCGACATAGAGAGAGCTCATGGTACGCTAACAGAACATATTAGAATACTTAACATAACACAACCCAATTTAGATATTGAAAATAAAATCTTAAAAGCAGTAGAAGCTTATAATAACACGATCCATTCTACAACACTAATAAAACCAATAAATTTTATTAATAATAAAGTGTTAAATCTACAAAAAATTAAAGATAAAATTCAATCAAAAAAAGAAAAAAATATTTTTAAATTAAATAAAAATAGGAAAGATTTCGAACCACCAAACACAGGCGAACTTTTAATACAAAACCCCTCTATCGCAAGATATAAAGAGTTACCTAAATATAAGAAAATTAAGTATACTAATAAGTTACTTGATAATAGAAATAAAAATATTCACCCTTTTCGTACTATAAGAAATTTTAAAAAATTTTCAGATAATTCTGCTAACGATATTATTAACCCTATTGAACCCATGTCAAGCTAGGATAAATGTCGAAAAGTTGGAAACTAAAGCCGGATATACCATACTCCAGCAAGGAAAAATCGATATAATAAGTAGTTACAGTAAAATCATTCATATAGTAGATTTAGAAGACATTGAATATACAATAGACATGATCGAAAGGCAAATAAACGCAACATTTTATTTACCAGAAGACGAAAATAATATTAAAACTTTGTTCAATAAAATAAATAAAATTAAACATACGTTTAAAACTTTGATTCCATTCAGACACAAAAATGGATTTTCGGAACAATGGATGAAGACGACAAAACAGAATTTGAGGAACATTTAAAAATACTAGGCCAAAATAGTCATGACGTAATAACTAATTCTAATAATCAAATAAAAATAAATGATAATATTCAAGAAAACCTTAAAGTTTTGCAAAAAAATATTAATAAAAGTAACCAACTATTAAACAAAATATTAAACTATTCTAGTACTAATAATAGAAACTTAATAAAGCAAATTCAATTCTTACAAATACTAACAAATCTAAATCTTCTTGGTGACGAAATTGAAAAAATTCAAGAAAATGTCGTATTTTCTAAACATGGTATAATGAGTAGATCAATGTTTACACCAGAAGAAATAGATTATTATAATATAGATATTTTTAAAATTCAGCAACTTAAATGTTCTCTAGCAAGTTATAATAAAAAATTAGTGTTTATTTTGGAAATTCCAGAGATGAGTAATGAAAAAGCTTTACAATATAAAATATTTCCAATACTAAATTTAATGTTTGAAGAAATTAACATAGGTTATTCTGATATTATAATTTTTAAGAATAAATCGTATTATTTAGCACAAGAAAGATACAAAAATAAATTAAAACCAACTTCAGAATGTATTTCTAATCTATTAGATAAAACTTGTAATAAATATTTAAAACGAATTGAAAATGAATTAAGAATAGTAGAGTTAGAAGTTGGAATAGTTCTTATAAAAAATGCAATTAATTTGAAATTAATTAACAATTGCAATAATATTGATTATATTTTAAATAAAAATTACATTATATTTTTTAATAATTGTACTATTGAAATAAATAATATAACATTTTTTAATAAAGAAAAAGAATTTAACCATAACTTTGTATTACCTAATTACAATATTTTAAAGAATATAAATCATACTTTGAATTTAAAAGATTTAGATATTAAGCAAATGAAGTATAATGAAGAAATTCAAGAATTGAAATTTGAAAAAAAAATAAATAATATTATAATTTTCTCTAATACAATATTTATTATATTCTTTATACTTATTTTAATAATTTTTGTAATGATAAAAAATAAAACAAAAAAAGGAAATCATTCATTTATAATTAGTAAAAACGTTAGTAAACCTAATGTCCAGGAGGTCATTATGATCCATAATCATCTTAAGGATGGGGGAGTTATCTATCCTATAAATAGAACACTTGATAACATTACAAAAACCCAAATTTCCAAATTCTAAATATACATTTAGAATTTCTTTCCAAGTACTTTCACATAAAATTCAGTTTTAATAAAATTTATTTTAAATCATTTCACGCTTCACATGAAATGCTTACATGTCAATTTTCATGTTCAGTTTTATTAAAAACCCTAATAAATTTTAATAACCTTTTAAATAATTTGAATTTATAAAAAACTCTTGTATTAATTATTTACTATATCATATTTCATAATATTCATTTCATATGTTGACCTAGTACAACATATTGAACTAAATTTAAATTCTCTTGTTATTGCATTTTTGTTGTTGTCTTAAAATATTTTAAATGTTCTACTTTGAACGTTAAAAAGTTCTACTTTAAACGTTCTACGTTAAAATATTTTAAGTGGTTTACAAATTTATTTCCTTGATTTCAAAATCGATATTAAGTTCGATTATTTCAGATTTTTAAGTATAAGATTTTCTTTTGTTTTGTTGTCAGTTTAGTTTGATTTGTAAAAGAATAAAGATTGTTCTTAATTAAAATTACAATTAAAAAAAAATTTAAATAAAAATTATAATTCAATTTAAAAATAAAATAATTTGTTTGTGTTTTTTATAATAAACTTTATTGTAAATATAAATAAAAATTATAATTCATTTTAAAATAAAATAATTTGTTTGTTTTTCTATTATAACTAGAAAATCCCCAATTTCTATAGATTCAAAAACATTTACGTTATCATACTGACTCCCTTAATAATAAACTATCTAAAAATTTCATTTTTACATCAGCACCATTAAAAAAACGTTGAAATCACTTACTTACTTGTAATAGAAAAAAAACATAAAACAAATCTAAACACATAAAATTGAAAATGTTAGATACAGTTTATTAATTTTTTCTCGCCATTTTTTCGTGGCGGTAATTTTTGACAGTTCTTTAATCATTGAGAAAAAATGGTCCAAGCTAAAAACACATTCAGGGTAAAAGTTCGTGCCGATATCGCAAAAATTGTTTGAAACACATGTATAAAGTGCACAATAAAAACCGGCGAAAAACCAACCAACTGCTACGACATTTTTTTTTTTGTTACATTTAAAACAATCCCAATAATCGAAATAATTTTAATATTTGTTAAAATTTTACTCTCTATTTTCTTTAGTTTTAAAAAAAAATTTTTATGTCGATGAAAAACAGTTGTTTTCGCCACGAAATTACTTTAATTACCAAAACTACTTTCAAGTCTTTTGCGTTTATTTTTCTTTTGCTTGAAAAAAATTTGCTGAATTTATTTTATTTAAATGTACTTTAGAAGAGGTCTGTATATTTATTAAAAGATTCATGTCTCTGATAATGAAATTTCATAAATTTTCGGGGGCTTTTTTTTTGTGACGGTCGTTTTCGACAGCTTTTTAATTTAATGGTCTAATAATAAATTAGTACAAAATTATGAATCTATTATGAGAGAAGGCTTCTAAAATGATATTTTCTATGTTAGTTTCATTTTTTTTTAAAGAAAAATATCCATTTCTATAATATTTGGTAAGTTCCAGACTTCTGTTATGAAATATAATTATTTAAGTCTGCCGAATTTTATATTAATAAAAAAATTTCGAATATTTTATGTTATATACCAGTTATACCGAGAATTTAGCTTAAAAGTCTAAATTTCAACCTAAATAAACAAAACTACTTTAAAGTCTGTTACGAAGCTTTTACCAGCTTTTATACTAATGAAAACAAAATCAAGAATAAAATCGGCCTATTATTTTTTTCTTATAAATATGAGGCTTATTATAAACTTTGCTCTTTTCACTTTAAGGCGTTTTAATTTTACTAAGAGTACCTATTTTTATTTTTTTTTTCCAAAACAAAGATTGAAAACGCCAACAGAAGATTAATAATTTATTTTTAATTTACCGCTGCAACCAGTTCATAATGGATGTGGCGGGCAAATTTAAAAATTTAAAATTTGCTGAATTTATTTTTATTGAAAATGTGTGTTTGTTAAGTATGTACTTTTCCTTTTTTGACTGTACTCACTTTTAATGAACGGTTTGTGTCTCTGATAATACTTCTAGTGGAAAACTTGGTCTCGGGTAATAATATTTACTAAATTTATTTATATTTTTAATGAACGGTTTGTGTCTCTTGATAATACTATGAGTCAAAGATTTGTGTCCCTGGTAATAAAATTTTAACTTATTAAATAAATATACAGAAATATCATCATTGCCAGTTTAGCTTACATTCAGTGTGAGTGTTTTATTATAGATATAAAATATATTTTTTTACATGTTGGCAAGGTCTCGCCAACATCTGGTGTATTATATTATAGATAAACTTTATTTGTACAGGTTTTGAAAGTGAGGGTAATTTGGTTCGAATTCAATTCGTGACGTACATTTTTTTTTTATTTGACTGTATTCATCAACATTTTGTTAATAAAATTTTATGTATAATATACACATATTATTTGATCTTTCCTTCTATAATAATTTAGTTCAATCAATCTTGATGTGCACATGTGTTTTGTATTAGGATTTAGCAAAACACAAAATATATAGGTACAATATTTTTATGTTGCTAAATTATTTTGTTTTAAAACATTTGTTTAGGATTTAAATCAGAATATTTGTTGTCAACATTCTTTATTGCATATTGAATATGCATGGCGTTAAAAATTAATGTTTTATGTGTTTTATTTAGGAACATTTATTATGTATATTGTGTCAATAGATATACATATAAAATTTTATTCAAAATAATTCCAATTGGCAAATTCAAACTACATACATACATATATAATATTTTTTTTGTATATATACACATAGTAAAGAATATGAAAAGTAAAGATCATTTCAAAATTATGCTTTTGCGCATTACGAATTATGATTTACAAACAAAATTTTGTCAAAATTTTACGTACGTACGTTATGTTAAACTAATTTTCTAAATTATTTTGTTCCGCTCCATTTATTTATAATTTAAATCAAGATATTTGTCAACATTTTTTACTGCAAGATCTTATTAAGGTGTTCAAGGTTAGACGTTTGTTTGGATATACGGTATACTGCTAATACTATATTATAGAAATATACAGTAAAATACATTTATGTATATATATCATTTTCATACGTGTTAGAAATGTTGCTTCAACTAAAATTGGATTATAATATTTATAAATTATAATCACAGTATTTTGGTACATATTTAACCGTCGATGTACTTTCATTATTTATGAGTTACTGGAATAAAAAATTTTTACTCTTGCTGTAATGGAATCGATTTAACGTCTCTTAATTTACTTAAACATTTGGTATAAAATTGTTAAACGTATTTTATATCAGAAACAATAATGGCCCTGATTTCGATTGTCATATCACTTTCATTTTTTATGAAAAACAAAATTTTTGATTTTGATAGTCATAAAAAATGAAAAAAATCATAAAAAATGAAAAGAAGCTGATTTTGATAGTCATATTTTATGAATATACTCATTTAAAACGTCAAATTTTCTCATTTTGAAATTGTTAAATGAGTGCTTGTAAAAATGCATTTAGGAAAAAATTATGAAGTATTTTATTTATATTTATGTGAATATAGGCATTTTTATAACTAACCTATGACTATACGATGACATAGGTTGGAAGTAAGCCCATTAATTTGTGAATTAGAAGTCGTTCCGACATGTTAACAAAAAGGTACTCATAAAAAAAAAAAAAAGTTCAACTTTTAAGCCCGCCCCAAAAAACAGAACACAAAAACTAAGCAACCACTTTTCGGCACTTTTTTTAATTTTTTGCTTTTTTTCTATTACAGTATTGGGAACTACGTGTTTTAAATCTTAATTTTTTACTTATAGCTTTTCTTTGTATAGTCAAAACCTCAAAATAAGAAAGTATTGCCGGTTTAAAAAAAAATATAAATCATTTTAATTTTAAATTCCATTTCATTTTGCCCGACTATCAAAATCGCAAACAATTATTAAAATGAAATGAAATTTTTAATTTTTATGAAATGACTATCGAAATCAGGGCCAATGTATGTGTGAATAAAAATATCTCATCTTTTTTTTTAATTTAATTTTATGTTTCTTTTAAAACTAAAAAGTATAAAATAAAATAATCTAAAAAAAATATTTTTTAAAATATGCTTTTATCGAAGCCGAATTCGCCCCCTAAAAAGTAAAAAATAGAATTGATTGCAAAACTTTAGCTTTTTGGACTGTTATAATATAAAAGTGAATTGCTGGAATAAAAAAGAAACATGAACCTTAAATTTCTTAGATTTTTATTTAACCTTATTCCAGTAGAAAGTTAACCTTATTGGTAATAGAAAAACTTTCCAATCACATATCATTTGTTTTTCTATGTATGGAATATATGATGTTCCAACTTCTATCATATCTTTCTGCATACCTTTAATAAATATTTGAGTACTTTTTTCCCATTCTTTACCATACACATTTGGAACGAAATCATTAATATACATTTCTAAAATACCGACTTCCCACCTTGAATCACACATGTATTTATTCATTTTATTTGTAAAAGATGATAATGAATTTTCTGAATAATAGTTCATACATGAATCACTGAGTAAAGTGACATAAAATTCATCTTTTACTTGTATGTTGTCCATGAGCCTGCGGATTTATTCTTACGAATTGGAAAATTAAGTTCTGTTTGAGTATTATCTGCTGCTGACCTTAAAACGCGTCTTGATGAATTATTCAACTCTTTGCTATTTATAGTTTTTGGCTATTAATATAGGACTGACGTCACATCACTATATACTTTTTCAAATGCTTTGATTTGATTGGGATATATTTGGCGAGTTAGAGGTATTATCTGCGATTTATATCTTGGATTTTTGAAAAGTACTAAATATTTACACCTAAGTGAATTATCTCTTGAAAATTTACCCTGGTGAAAAACATTTTGCGTTACAAATATTACAGATAAATTTCTATGATATGATCCTCTAGTAAATAAATCACATACATACTTATCATGAGAATTTAACATCATATCATCGATAATAAGTAAAAAAGATTTTTGATTATCATTAAAATCTGGCATAGTGTTACTATATTCTACATCTTTGATATATTTAGATACGACATTTTTGTCTGGATTACACTAAATTATTCTATTAATATGTGGTTGTATATTTTCTTTTTTATATTTTATTAAATTATGAATAAAAGTGGTTTTACCACAGCATGATGGACCAGCGACCATTATAGTAAATGGGTGAAACAGCATAGTTGTATTAGTTAAAAACTAAAACTGGTAACCTATATTTATAGGAAAAGTTATTTTTCCGAAGTGAATATAAATGTAAATTTAGTTATTCTAATGAACATTCTTCCGTAAACCAACAATTTTTAAAAGGAAATGAAAAGCAATATTTCCTAAAAGAGCTGGCTATAGTAGAAAAAGGAAGTTTAATTCGTATATCACTGCAAACCACCATTATCTGCAGAAGAACTTAGTCCAGAGGGAAGTTATAAGAACCAGTAGTGCGAAAATAAAATAAATGGACTTAAATGGAATAACATGGTTTAATAAATGGTTTAGTTGAATGTTGGGATGTAAAATGTATATTAAAAAACTATTTAGAGTCAGCTGAAAAAATTTATGTAAAATGAGAACAAAAAAAAACATTTTCTTCAAAAGTACGTGTTAAAATAGAAGATCTAAGCAGAAACTTGCCGTAATTTCAAAAGATTGATGACTTTAAATCAAATTGTCCTAAACACTTATCAAACAACAATTTCAGATGAGCTGTTAAAAATTGCTATAATTTATATATGTATCTTTTAAAGGAAAACATGTTAGATTAAGATTTTCAATTTTCATACTTGCACGATATGGATTTAAATAACAAAACAAAAAAGTTCACTTCAACATGAAACAAAAAATTCACGTTATGCATGTATGGCAATATGCTTACAGATCAGTACGAAAAGGTCATTGGGAAGAATACGCACGTGATAGAAATAGATTTCAAAGATGTATAAAAAAAGTTGGTCTCAGTATTTCTGCAATTTTGACATCTGATAATCGAAAAAAAATGTTTCAACTTAGATTTAAATAAAAATATAAGAATAAAAAAATTTAAACATAAAAATAAATATCTTATATCTTATGTTTTTAAAATAGATACCATTTAACCTACCTTTGAATTATTTTTTATTCCATACAAAAACAAAAAAAAAATAAACATAAATGCATATGAAGAGTATATCTTTAGTTTAGCCAGTTCCATATTTTTGATTTGCTGTTTGTTTTCTTTTTTTTCATATTTTCTGAACATTCTTAATTAAAAAAAAATAAAAAAAATCTTAGACGACAAGCAGTCAGTTAATTAATGACTTTCGTTTTCTCTTTCCTTCTATAAACTCTTAAAGTATAAAAACACAAATATATATGTATCTATTCAGAAGAGACCACATTTTTATATAAGCATGCTATTATAAAGAACAAGTTTTTTTTTTATTTTCATTTCCTTCAAATGCAAAATTTTTTTCTTATCAATTAAAAAACCTAACTTAAAATCTCAACCAAAGTAAATGTTTGGCTTATAGTAACCAAGATACATAAAATCGATTGTTCAGTTCATTAACCCTGCCTGACAACTTAGACAATATCAACAACCTTCACTTCCTACTATAAAACTATTTGGAACTTATAAGTTAACAACCCACACATACAACCTAATTTAAAACCTAAACAAAAACAATCAAACAAGTTACCTACTACCTACTAACCAAGCATGACCTATATTAAACCCACAAATCAAAATGTAGGTCAGCATGTCGTGCGATATGGGTAATTTTTTTTCCATCCCACAATGCAGGGTGACCTACTTCTAATTATTGATTTATAAGTTATAATTTTTAACTTTATTGTTTATGCTATTGTTGAAAAATAAATTTTTTATAGCGAATAGTTCCATTTTGGCTTATTCCAATTGTTTTCTCTTATGTTGTGAATATATTAGCCTATCACTAAGTGTAATACCTAAATATTTTACTTCTCTTCTATGTTTTATACCAGTTCTGTTCTTTGTTTGAATGAAGAATTTTTCTCCAGTTTCTTTTTGTGTCATAGTTTGAATTCTCTATGCTTGGTCTAAACAGGATGGTTTCGCTTTTTTCTTCATTAACTCTTAGTTTCCAAGAGTTAAGAGTATCTTGAATTTTGTGGAACATTTTTTGCAGCTCAATTTTTAAGACTGTAGGTTTTTTACCACTTGTGTAAATAAGTAAGTCATCAGCGAACGCTATTATATTGTTTTTATTTAGGATATTCAAGTTTAAAATATTACTAAAAAAGATTGAAAAAAGCGTTGGCGATAGTATTGTACCTTGCTATAGGCCATTTATCATTTTAAAAATTAGTGAGCTGCGGTTCTTACCATTAGTTATTAAAAATTTTTTATTAATTAATATTTTATATATGCTAATAATCAAACGCATTTGGGAATTTATTTTCTATTAATATGTGTATAAGACCTTCTATCCATATAGTGTTAAAAGCCTTTTCGATATCAATTAAGAAAGCAGTTTTATTGGTTAAGCTACCAGCAAATGTCTGAAACCAGGTTATTGATGGCATGTATTGTTGCATGTTTTTTCCTAAAACCGAATCTGGTATGATATTGTTATTACTTGAGATTTTTATTATTGTTTCGTTGATTATCTTTTCATGTATTTTACTAGTATTTGGTAATAAGCTAATTGGTCGAAAATTGTTTGGGTTGGATAAATCTTTTTTTGGCTTTCTTAACGGAATAATTTTAGCTATTTTCCAGAATTCAGGGTAGTGACTGTTATTCAATAAGTTATTGAAAAGTGCACAGTAGTCTTTGTTATTGTTTTACGCAATTGTTTTAGCACTACGTTTGATATATTATCTATCCCGCACGAGGTCTTATTTTTTATGTTTTTGAATATTTTTCTTAAGATTGGTGTGGTTGTGAAAAGATCCTGGTTATTTATGTCCGTTATTTCATTTGCTTTATTATTATCATTAAATATTGTAATTATTGTTTTCATCTTTTTGTAGTGTTGTTGGGCTTACGTTTATTTCTGTTAGTCTTTTTACCGAAAATGGGAATTTTCAGTATTGGTATTTCTAAGGTTTCTTTCTTTTTAAATATTTTATTGATTTCCCTGAACATTTTAGGATTTTTTGGGTTAATATTTTTTAACTTACTTTCTCAATATCAATTAATTTCTATTTTTATGTTATCTTTTAATAATGTTATTTAAGTGGGCTTTTAGTAGCTTGTTTTAATGTCCAAAAATATTTATTTTGGTTTTTTGCAATATATGTATTTCTTTAGTATTAATTTTTTGTAATCCTGCTATTTATTTATTAATGGAGTCATATATTTTCGGGATGAGTCTTTAGCTACAATCTTTGGAATTGATTTAGTTATATCATATGTAATTATTTCGTTTATTTGATTTAAATAGTTGTCTATTTCCTCAATTGTAAGATTTTTGTTATTGGTACTAATAGGGCGGTTGAATAATTTGTTTTGGCGTTATATTTAGCTATGGCGTGCCTATTAATAGTTCTTTATTGATTCTATTATTTTTATTTTATTTTATTATAAATACCAAGCAAGGTATGTACATATTATATGAATACAATCCTTTTTTTTTTTTTTGTGTTTCTTTTTTTTTTAACAATGATATAATACACAAAAAAAGAAAACAAAAACATGAAATATGATTATATGAAAACAGTACTTAAATTCGTAGCAAAACTTTAATTTTTACAATATGACATAATACTTTAATAACTTAAATACAAAAATTGATGACTTAAACATAATGCACTTAAAAATTTAAATGTATAATTATGTGTTAGAATGACTTAAAAAAAAAAAAAGTTGTGTAAGGTCATTGAAGGGAAATATGTTGGTGTAATTAGATTTAAATGTTCTTTTTGAAATTAATAAAGAAAAAAGATGACTGTGCTTATTGAAGAACACCATTTACAAGAATGAACACCATTCTTGTAAATTATTGAGTTTTGACTGCAGTAACATTATAACAGAACTATTTTTAATGACTTGATATTCTTTTAAGTCGTCTGTACACGCAATTGCGGAATATCACCTAATTTGTCAGATAAGTCAGAAAAAAATATATTAAACAATATTGGACCTAAATGACTACCTTGCGGTCCTTCTGAAGTGACATCGATAGTTTTCGATAATATACCTTGGAATTTAACATTTGAGTTCTTCCAGTAAGATAAGAATGGAGCCATAAAAGAAAAGAACCAGATATATCAAACGTGGCAAGTTTTTATAACAAAATGATACAATCAATACGATCAAAAGCTTTGCTGAAATCTATGTAAATTGCATCACTTGGTAACCTTTTTCCATTTGATTCAAAATTTCAGATGTGTATATCATAAGGTTCTTAGTAGTAGAACGGCCTCTTATAAAACCATGCTGTTGTTCATTAAGTTTTGTATCGATAATTGGCATAATTTACCGACAGAATTTTTTCGAACATTTTAGGTATAGTTGATAAAATAGCTATACCACGGTAGTTTTCCACAGATGCTTTATCACCCTTTTTATGAATAGGAGTCAAAAAGGAGGATTTCCATACATCTGGAAAAATCCCTGTCGATAATGACCAACTAAAAATAGTATGCAGCGGGTGAACAAGATATTGAGTACAATTATACAAAAAGGTCGGTGGGATTAAGTCAAGACCAGCGCCTTTTTTGGTGGCAAGGTTCTTTAATGCTTCAAAAATGTCATTGTCAGAAAGATGTAAGTCGGAAATTAATGAATTAGGACTATTTATTGAATTGAAATTTATATAATCCCTATTAGGGAAGAGTTCTTCTGGCCGATAAACTTTTTGAAAATTTATCAGCAAAGAAATTACAGATATCTCTTGGACAAGAGGAAAAAGTATTGTCAATTGACATAAAATTTGGATAACCAAAGGTTTTACGTTTAGTGTTAACGAAGTCA